>JAZAYU010000664.1:0-191661 GCA_038501625.1 Corbicula japonica | reverse complement strand
TCATGAAGTCATATTATAACCAGATTTAAATCCATTTTCCAAACATTATTTTTCAGACTTAAATGCCTGCTTGGGTACCAAAGCAGGGCTTTTTCAGCTAGTCCTATGGGGCCGATAATGCCAAATAGGGGCCATTTTTCCCAATTTCAAGAAAACAAATCCTGATTTCAAGAAAAAAAATCCCATTTCAACAGAAATAACTTATTTTGCCTATCAAATAGAAACAAACAAGAGAAACTATGTTATCAAGGGATTTTTAAAAGTTTTTCAGAGCTTTTAAAGTATTATGGGACTTGTAACTTGAATATGTAAGTGACTTAATTGTTTTCAAGAGATGATGGACTTATATTTTAGTGCAATCAAGATTACTCTGGTATTAGAAAACTGTTTAAAACACTTTGGGATATGCATCTACAGATCTTTAAGCTTAGCTAATAAAACGATGGAACGTAGACAGACTGACATAAATAATATCCAGGCATAAAAGATTTTTTATACTGAACTTGCTGAAGTCTTAAATCAATAAATCCCAGATTTAGAGTGTTCAATTCATCAATGCTTTCAGTAGAAAGTTTGTCAGCACCATGTTCTATTAGTGTCCCAAAAAGGGCATGAAAAGTTTTAATGTCTGGAAGACCAGTATAAAACATATTAATCAGCTCAATAGAGTGGCTAATGCTTTATTTGACCAGCTTTATCATCAAAGTTTCTGTGCCAACATCTGTCAGGGATAGGGGACATGATGATGTCTGTGTGGCCTAAGGTGTCATCCCACTGCTACTTGTGCTGGCAGTCACCAAACCATCATCTGTTGTAGTAGATGGCTAAACTAGTGCAGCTGAAACATAATTTAACCTCTATTAAGGTATTTGCTGTGGATATCACTTTGTGTGCTGTCAAAATTATACATACATTGATTGACTTCAAATATATCTAAAAATGCAGTCATATTTTTATATCATAAATTAATTAAAAAAATCTTGTAATTTGTATTATTCTGAAAAGGATATTGATAAGTACATGTATAAACATAATAATTTGTTACTTTTAAACTACTTAAAAATTATATCGACTAACCCGGTTAATTATAATTACCATTATAGGTGAAAAAAATGAATAAGGGCACTATATATAATAATACGGCACTATATTAAATAAAAAGTTTGTGACCCCTACTAGCATGTAGCTGCCTATATCAGTGTATACTGTCGAATTGACATGATTCACATCAAAATGCCCAGAAACTATGCACTATTGTTATAAAAACATTTTGGGTATGGTGGCACATCCCCAATCCACCCTCTATCAGCAAATTAATGAATCCGTATGAATAGGGGGCTAGCTACACCCCAGGGATTTTCATCTTTATATAACAGAGGCCTATAAAAGGCCTTTTCCCAATCCAAAAATATAGTATTTTTTCCCAATTGTGACAGAAATTCTTCCCAAAATGCTAGGTAAGTTGTCCAAAAATGGATAAAACTCCTGGGAGGAGTGTTTGAAAATTGAAGTCTGGAAAATTAAGTGCATAAGAAATTAGACTTAAGTTAAAAATACCTATTACTATTCAATTTCATAAAGTAGAACCCATCTTTCAATTAATTTTGTTTTCCCAAAATAAACAATTATTGAGCATAAATTTCCCAACTGGAAAGGCAAGTGCCTCTTCCCAATTTTCTGATGAAAAGCCCTGCACCCCTGATATAAGAAGCTAAATTTCTACTTTTACAATTAATTATTATTATTATCATCATTATAATTATTATTTAACAGCAAACTTAAATTTTATGATAATAGCACACAGCAACAGACCCATTTCAAACGTGACGGAATCTACAAGAAAGCAAGCTTAACTTACACGTGGATATTCATGACATTGATTGATGTTTTGTCTGGAGGCTGGGGCTCTGACGGTTCACGAGGGCTGCTTCTCAGACTTTTCGCTGCTCTAATTGCTTAAGGAAGATTTTCTGTCAGAATCTTGCTTCTGTTGGCTTAGTTTGGGCCAACACCGCCGACGAAATGATCAGAGCACACACGTGTGTAGGAAGGTTTCCTACGAATGTTTTCTGCCTATAGCACGAATCCATGCTCTTCTCACGTACTGTTTTTTAGAGAGTTTGTGCAAAGTCACTTAATGTCAAAATTTTCCTATCCTTCCACTGAAATTGTGGCTATCAAAAGCCGAGCAATAATCTTTTCCCATTGTATTCGATTCGAATGAAATTATTACAACCTTGCACAAGAAATGAATAACTTGGCAGCTTCTCCCTCGATTTGGAAAATTTATCCCGTCCAAATTCCTGAGGAAAACTGAAAATTATGTTCTGACTGTATGCCGTTGTGTTGTTGTTGTTGTTGTTGACATCGATCAGTGTCAACTCGACGCTCAATATTTATGAAAAGTAAAACCCATTCCTATTAGCCGGTAACATTAGCGGGTTTTTACGATTAATAACTTTCTTTTCACGAAGTTAATAATAACGGGACAAAAATTTTCTATATAGTAGCGAACTTATTATTAGCGGGTAAAACTTATTATTAGCGGATAAAAATTCTACATCAACCCGGAGATAGTAAAAATAATTATTATAAGCGGGATAAATTATTGTAAGGGCGCAATTGCTATTGTAGCAGTTGTTAATATTAGCGGGGTTTTAGATGAATATTTATTATTAACTATGGGCGATCTTATTTATTAATAGCGGAATCGTCATTTTAACGTTAGTATTGGAGTCAACTGAATTGTATAGGAAATTATTAATACTTACGGGGGTGTACTCCGGCTTCCCATAGTTAATAATTTATCCCGCTTATAATAATTGTTTTTACTAACTCCGGGTTGATGTAGAATTTTTATCCGCTAATAATAAGTTTTACCCGCTAATAATAAGTTCGCTACTAAACAGAAAATATTTGTCCCGTTATTATTAACTTTGTGAAAAAAAGTTACTAATCGTAAAAACCCGCTAATGTTACCGGCCAATAGGAAAAGGTTTTACTTTTCATAAATATTGAGCGTCGAGTTGACACTGATCGAGGTCAACAACAACAACAACACAACGGCATACAGTCAGAACATAATTTTCAGTTTTCCTCAGGAATTTGGACGGGATAAATTTTCCAAATCGAGGGAGAAGCTGCCAAGTTATTCATTTCATGTGCAAGGTTGTGATAATTTCATTCGAATCGAATGCAATGGGAAAAGATTATTGCTCGGTTTTTGATAGCCACAATTTCAGTGGAAGGATAGGAAAATTTGGACATTAAGTGACTTTGCACAAACTCCCTAAAGAACAGTACGTGAGAAGAGCATGGATTCGTGCTATAGGCAGAAAACAATTGTTGGAAACCTTCATAGAAAGGTGTGTGCTCTGATCATTTCGTCGGCGGTGTTGGCCCAAACTAAGCCAACAGAAGCAAGATTCCAACAGAAAATCTTCCTGAAGCAATCTGGAGCAGCGAAAAGTCGGAGAAGCAGCCCTCGTAAACCGTCAGAGCCGCAGCCTCCAGATGAAACATCAATCAATGTCATGAATATCCACTCGTAAGTTAAGCTTGCTTTCTTGTAGATTCCGTCACGTAAGAAATTGGTCTGTTGCTGTGTGCTATTATCATAAAATTGGAGTTTGCTGTTAAATATTAATAATAATCAGTGTTTTTTTTTTCTCTTTTGGGGGAAGGGGGTCGCAGCCCTTTGGAGGGGGAAATTGCGACGCGAACAAAGGAAAGGGGGAATATTTGGAAGATACTTGCAGCCTGTCAAATACAACATAACAAAGTATTCACTAATCTTTTAATTCAAAGAAAGTCAGTGGTCTACAGTGAAATGTCTTTTTCTTTCAGCAAATTTATCAATTATTCTTGTCACTGTATTGTCCATCAGTAGGGTATCCATTAAACATATCCAAAATTCAGATTTATCATCTTCACTATCGCACAGTGTTTAACAGACTTCGGCAAAGGGGGAAATTTTTACGGATGTGGAAGAAAAATAAATACTATTTTGAGGGGGGAATGGGGCCCAATTTCTCCAAATATTTGGCATAAAAAATAATATAGTGCCGTATTATGATATATAGGTGCCCTTAATAAGATTTTCATTTTTTTCACCTATAATGGTAATTATAATTAACCGGGTTAGTCGATATAACTTTTAAGTAGTTAAAAGGTAACAAATTATTATGTTTATACATGTACTTATAAATATCCTTTTCAGAATAATACAAGATTTTTTAATTAATTTATGATATAAAAATATGACTGCATGTTTAGATATATTTGAAGTCAATGTATGTATAATTTTGACAGCACCCAAAGTGATATCCACAGCAAATACCTTAATAGAGGTTAAATTATATTTCAGCTATGCACTAGTTTAACCATCTACTACAACAGATGATGGTTTGGTGACTGCCAGCACAAGTAGCAGTGGGATGACACCTTAGGCCACACAGACATCATCATGTCCCCTATCCCTGACAGATGTTGGCACAGAAACTTTGATGATAGAGCTGGTCAAAGAAAGCATTTGCCACTCTATAGAGCTGATTATGTTTTATACCGGTCTACCAGACAGTAAAACTTTTCATGCCCTTTTTGGGACACTAATAGAACATGGTGCTGACAAACTTTCTACTGAAAGCATTGATGATTTGAACACTCTAAATCTGGGATGCAAACAGAAACATGAGACATATTGATGAATTTTTACTGGTTATGATGGGACTTCGTCTTGGTTTGTTAGGGAAGGATTTAGAATATCGACTTAAGACTTCAGCAAGTTCAGTATCAAAAAACTTTTATGCCTGGATATTATTTATGTCAGTCTGTCTACGTTCCATCGTTTTATTAGCTAAGCTTAAAGAACTGTAGATGCATGTCCCAAAGTGTTTTAAACAGTTTTCTGATACCAGAGTAATCTTGATTGCACTAAAATACTTGTTCAAAGTCCATCATCTCTTGAAAACAAGTCACTTACATATTCAAGTTACAAGTCCCATGATACATTAAAAGCTGTGATTGGTGTGAGCACTACAGGTGCAGTGGTTTTTGTCTCTAAACTCTGGCCATGTTGCACATCAGATGTAGAGAAGCAGTTGCTGCCATCATTATTATTATCATCATCACCACCATGCCACAAATTATTTGGAAATGAGTTCATTTTTCATCAGCATCATCTTTATCATTATCATCATCATCATCATCATCAACAACAACACTACCACCATTATTATGACCACTAGATCACAGTCGTCATCACCACCATCATCATTATCAACAACATCATCATTATAACTGTCATCATCATCATTATATCATCAATTACCAACTACAATCAGATAATTAACATCTTTTCACATTATTGGTCATGTAGACTTCTATTCATCCAGATGATAGAAAATCAGTACTGTGACTTTGAATGCTGAAACAATTAAAGTGATAATCATGTTTTGTTATAATGATTTATTTTAATTATAATGAAATTTATTTATATATTCATTTAATTATATAATAGTGTTAAATATATATCATCATCAATTGATAAGAAAATACTTCACAGAAATTTGGCACCAAAAGCCTGTGTGGTACTGATGCGACATCAGACATTAATTGTGACTTCATCGACGTGATACAAACATTTCTCTTAACTTCCTGTATGTGTGTAATGTGAAATAAGAAAATGTAAACTTGTTGTGGCAATATCTACTAAAAAGGGCCGATGAACGAAACGTTTTGATATAAAAGAGTTTAAATAGATATGTGAATGTTATTTACTATCCCTCATGGATAAACGAACGTAAAAAACTTAAGAATTCTGCAAGGTGTTATTCAATTGGGTCTAAGTGAATTTGCTGATCATGTTTTCTTTGTACAGCACTGACAAATTTGCTGCCTCCACTCATGGCAGAATAATTTATTTTATGCTTTTCAGTGAATTATAGAATTTTCTCATTGAAAAAAGTGGTATTTCACTGTTTTCAGACAGTGGAATACCACTTATATTTTCACTTTGGTACCCAAGCAGGCATTTAAGTCTGAAAAATAATGTTTGAAAAATGGATTTAAGTCTGGTTATAATATGACTTCATGATGTAACATTATAACTAAACCATTTTGGTGCCATTTAAATGATTTATTGCAAGTACATGTATATAAAGCAAATTTTGCCCAAACAGCATTGAAATAAAGTAGTTTTTACCAGTGAAAGATATAAATAAATTACACTTGTGAACTCAGGAATCATGTATATATACTCGTGAAAATAATAATTCCAGCGCTCACTGTGTGAAATATATTTTCTATCTTGTTGATAAAAACAAATATCATCTATATGTTGGTCGAACTGTGTTGACCTCAATTGTACAACTGGTTCTTTTTAACCCCACTGGCGTAAAAGAAAACTTTGTTGAATATGTTATTATTTGATTCTATAATTATATTTGTTTCAATTAGTAACTATTTGTTTTAAAAATTATACTTTGTATTGTTACGTAGAAACAAATAACTAAAATTGTAGTTGTTATTAATTTTAGATTTTCAGTGGATTAAAATTGATTAAGAAGATAACTATTGAAATGAATTAATTTACATGATCAATTACATTTTGCGCCTCTAAGACCAGTTAGGGCAGCGGCCAATCCAGGAGTTGCTTGTATGATAAAAAACCAAGGCATGTAACTTGTGCTCATTTTTGGTTACTCAAACACAACAAATAAACTAATTGTTTTAGAAAAATTTTCTAATCTAGGTAGCAACTAAACGACAACAACAGCTTTCCAAGGCCATTTTCTCTGGAACCATGCTTATATTTATTAATCCTTTACATCATATATATTCCTTTTATCACATGAGCAAACAGTGTAGATCCAGAAAAGCCGTCATATCTGTGCAGTTTGATCAGGATCTGTACGCTTTTTGGTCACAAATAACCTAATAAATAGAAAAGTGAAAGGTGTAGATTCTGTAACAGCTGTCTGATCTGGATCAACGCTTATGTATGGAGGAAAGGGTTAAAGGAATTGAAGCGCAATAATAGTAATACAAGCTGTTTTAAAGTGCAGTTGACACTTATTACTTCAGGAAGACTGAAAAATGTTATTTCCATGGTCACTATAGTTTGAAGATTATGAGCTAGGCTTGTGAGACTTTTAATGACAACATGATCCATAGATATTAGAAAAGCAGTCAATTAGGCTAAATTAAAATTTTTCTCTTACTAGACAGAAAAATCTATATTTTTAGTGTGAGATTTTTCTTATCCTTCATGGCTTATCTTTAACTCTATGTGCTCGCATACTTTAGTATTATTGCGCAGCATATTAATTGAGCACTTTCATTATTGATTTAGACTATGTCATGATGCTAATTAGTTATTCCCCTATTCAGTTTAATATTTATGGTACATTAAGGAATTATTTCTGTTATTTGAAATGAATTTCTCCCTTACCATTCACTTGTTAATATTTTTCCTGATTGCACATGAATGTAAGGCCATAGTTGTTATTGTTTTAATCTTCAATTGCATTTGTTTCAAATGATTTGAATAGTTGAGCCCGCTGTCTCCTCTGACAGCTCTTGTTAATCAGAATATTTCAACTGGTATGTACAATTCAATCTTTTTGAATTTTGACGTGTGGCGAAATCACGGATAACCTTAAAATCGCAGATCTGTTATCAACGGATGAACCAGCTGCCCATTCATTCCAGAAAAGAAAAATTATTTTTCCTTTCTTCAATTTGTAACAATATTGTTCTACATGTTAGGGGTGTTAAACTTTGACAGGACTGTGTATTCGTGGCTGACTAACCGTTCTTACTAGAAGTTACGCCTAAGAAATAGTTCTCCAAAATTGTTGCATTTTTTTTTATTTTCAAGAATTTTGTTTGAATCTTTAAACGTGAGAAAAATAATCAATCATTGGTATTCGGCCATCATCACGGTATCCCAACCCTCGAGCAATGCTTTTTAGACGGAAACTAGGCACAGACTCGTTTCTGTCTGGAAACCTTTACCCTCGGGTTGAGATACCTTGATCATTGCCGAATACCAATGAAAGATTCTCTTTATATATCTGATTCAAATGACCTGACCAATCCTAAGTTTACCCTGACCGTAAAGATATTGTAACAGTTCAAGTGCAAACTAGTAACTATTTTAGGAAGTTATAGCTTTGAAAAAACAACAACATCAAATTATACATGACGCACAGTCCTACCACCCTCTGGCCAAAGAAATTTAATAAAAGAATACAATCTACCGACACAGTTTCTTGGATACATGTCACCAGAACCAGGAATGTTTTTTTCTTTTGGCCTTAAAATTAACACCTAAACATTAAAACTATTAAAAACAAACTTTATTAGTTATTTCCTCAACAAAACTTTATTTCTAATCTTTCAAAGCAAAATGTTGATGCAGAAATGCTTTTTACATTTATGAATTCATACCTATATGACTATATTAGTCAAGAATCAACTGAAAATTAAACAGTTATGACTAAAACAAGTTTCAAATATCACTGCCCATTATTCTACAGTTTTTCTAAAAACACAACTTGGGCATGATTTCAATGAAATAAAATTCTTTTAACTGTTGAAGCAGACAGTTCCAAAACGAGTTATCAAACTCAACCTAGATGATGACAAAATCTTTCTCAATGAATATCATAAAACACACTTTTGTTTTTTGCACACACCCATTTGCCCTTGGACTTGTGTATAATACCTGTGATTCTTTTTAATTATTATTCTTTGTGTCAACATAACAACAGAATTTTTTGTCCTTGCATGCTTGTAAAACAGTTTTATTTCTCCACTTGTAAGAGCATTTTACTTCAATTAAGTATTGGTCATTGTCAGCACCACATCCATCTGGCTTTGCTCCAATATATGTTTCTTCACAGCTTAAAACTAAGCCACACTTAATATATTTACCCTATGTATGCTATATATCGTTTTTTAGCAATTGGTTCATTTTTTCTACCACATGCTACAGCATTGTTGTCAAAAGTATCATTCAAACCTAGAACCTTTGATATAATATTTTCTGGCCTTGTTGTATCCTTCCTTGTTTTGATGTCATGAAAAACTGATGCAGTAAGGCGAGCTGTGCGAGCTGACACCCACAATGGATTGTCATGCTGGCCTTTAGTTCTTGCATCTATTTCATCAACTATCTCCTTGTTACATGAAGCTAAAAACCCTGATAAACCAGACTGGGACATTATTTCCTTTGCAAATGTAGAAAGTAAATAAATGAAATTGTCGGATGAGTAATGGATATGCCTACTTGTTTCAATTTCTTCAAAATGTGAAACATTCAAGTCAATTTCTATTTCAAAAATGTTTTCATGTGAGGGTGGAAGAATATCAAATAATGCTGCTCTTGAGGAATTTCCAAGTTTAGCACATAATGTGTTCCTAAATGAGTTGTCCACTTTATATGATGCAACTTTCTTTTTCTTTTCTTTTAATGTAGGTTCATATTTACTTCATTTGAAGCTGATGTCCTGTATAGTCCTGATTTCTTTTTTTTTGTTTTTTGGCGCGGTTCCATTCACAGGGTTTTGATGTGCAGGGTATATCTGCCAAATCATCAGCTGTTTCCTTAACCGGGCCCCCTCAAGAGCAAACAACAGGCCAGCAACATGTGAGCAGCCTTCTCCACAACTGAAAAAGAAACATAAACAAGAAATGATAAACCCTTATCTCCATATATACGCATATAAGGCATTGGCGAACGGTGTAGATCCAGATCAGCTGGCACATCTGTGCCATCTGGAATTAACTTATATTAATAGAGAAAGAAATTTTCTTTTAGACACTTTTATGATATTATGAGCTTGGCTCTAAAATGACAGAACTACAAGAAATAAGATAAATTTTTGGCAATTGTCATGCCAAAGACTGATTATGGTTTTATAATTTGCATATTTGTAACAAAGAATTTAAGTGGTAAACTAATTTCTTTTCTATATTTTTTTAGTTGTTAAAAAGGAACCTTAATTTTTGATGTGCATGTAGTATTATTTGGACAATCTGGATAGAACATTAGTAGGGAAAGGAACTTGGAAGCTAGAACTATATTTTAAAAGTCTTCAGAATAATTGAAATTTTTTGAAATATTACATTGTACTTGGACATTTGGGTTATACGGATTTCGGATACATTAATAATAAGAACTATTTGCTGTGTTATGTTTGATATCCTTTCCTCCATATACATTTGTATACACATTTTTATGCATGTGCGACCAGTGAAGAGCCAGATCAGCTGGCACATTTGTGCCATCTGATCAGGATCCGCACTGGTCATTAGTCTGAAATAACCTAACAAATCAAAAAGCAAACAGTGTAGATCCTGATCAGATGCCATGGATGTGCCTGCTGATCTGGATCTACACTGTTGGCCAATGCATTAAAGGTGTGTTTATGGAGTAAAGGGTTAAAGTAAAGAAAGTACTGCTGTTACAATCTGCTAAGACACTGGGAGAGAGGACCCCCGGACCAATTGGGTGTTAAAATGTGGCTACACAAGGGCATCAAGCTAATAATTCCCCAATACCCCGATCAGCTCTAATGTCGAAGTAGACCCTATGTAGACTGCACAGACAGACAAACAACAAACACAATTCTGGTCGCATATTTCTAAATGATCTGTTTATCAATATAAATTTAATTAAAAATACCAAAACTTGAATCAATAAAGTTTCAGTTTATTTATCCTTTTTCAAAAAAATCATTGCAATAATTTTATTTCAGTTACATTAATAAAAGGCCAGTTGCAGAGTCATGATGGAAAAAGATTCCTTGGCAAGGATTCCAATCTCTTGACTTCTGGCTTCCAAGACAGAAGCACTACCTACTGAGCTATTGCCACCTGAAGCGTATATCACTACATAGCGTTTTTTTTTTCGAGCGATTAATTTTTAAATAGCGGAAATCGTCATTTTTACGTTAGAATTGGAGTTTACTGAATTGTATAGGAAATTATTAATACTAACGGGGGTGTACTCCGGCTTTCCATAAAAAATGACGATTCCCGCTATTTATAAATTATATCGCTCGAAAAAAACCCGCTAATAATAACAACGGCTTGTAGTAGTTTATTAACTACGGGATTTATTAACTCCGGAGAAATTTCACCCCGGAGTTAATAATTTACTAACACCGGGATTTACTAACTCCGGGGAATTTTCACTCCGGAGTTAATAATTTACTTACACCGGGATTTACTAACTTCGGAGATAATTCTACCCCGCTAGTTGTAGTAATAGTAATAGCGGTGATATTTGGAAACCCGATAGATAGTGTAAACCAATCAGATGATTATCCGAAGTTAATGAAGACCAATCAGGTTCGTCTTTACATCTATGTTTACGTGGCTAGCGCATGCATCTGTTTGATACAGATTTGGTAAAAAGCCTTCGACACTTCGAGGAAAATTGAATCTACAGACAAAGGTTAATTGATTCAGGCCCGTAATATGATTACATGGGATAGATGACACCTTTGTAACGTGCACCAGACCCACCCATAAACACCAAGGCTTTTGGCAGTTTATCCTGGAGGCTATTGTCGTCTTACGATGATCAGATGATAGTGCCTAGTGGATGCAAACGCGATTGTCCTGACCCATGGCCATATGATTGTCTACAGAATAACGTTGCTGGACTACATGATAGGTTACAATTTATTGTTATATCCAGGGGCATAGCCAGCTTTTTACAAGTTGTAGGCACATATAAGGGGTTCCTAGTGGCGTTGCCCCTTGCACGGGGTCTGGGGTGCGAAGCCCCCCCTTCCTATGTAAAAGCAGTAAACAAGTGGAGATTAAATGTAGCAGACTGCAAATAAAGCGTGACAACACAGAGAACAGGAACGTCGGTCTGCATTTACATCTGGCCATGAAAATAATCAAAATAATCATTTTCCCACAAGCAAAAGAAAAATTTGATTCGACAAAAACGACTTGAACCTGCTACCATACCACCCCGTTCTGCTTTAATTGTATTTTTGGGAGCTTTGAAAACGTCATTTTCCTATACAACTTGTACTGTTGTAGGCCCGGGCCTACATGGCCTTATAGTAGCTACGCCACTGATATCATATAAAATGTTTTACAAATGATTTCCCTATGTTTTATGTTTTTCCCAATAAGCTCTGCATTTATCTTTAGCGCTCCCCCCACCCCACCCATCCCCCCATAACCGTTATGCAATATGTACCGGAAAACTGGTTTGAGTTGTAATTTAAAAATCAAGTATAATAGACCTCGCTCCCAAATAAGGTGAAAATAAACACTGGTCTTGCACCACCACCATATAATGTTTCTGGAGGCACCTCGCAGGGGCAATACTCTGTTATGCGAGGAGATGTATGTAGACGACTTAAGTATCTGTTTGTACATTCTGTACAATTCAGGATGCGTGAGGTCTGTCGGTTGTGTATGTCAAAGCATTAAGTGTTTTTAATGAAGGCTCGGCTTGATCAGCCTCAGCGTCACAGTTCGGGTAACAGTAATACAAATATACAAAATAAATATTGCAAATGTAGTGATACACGCTTCAGGTGGCAATAGCTCAGTAGGTAGTGCTTCTGTCTTGGAAGCCAGAAGTCAAGAGATTGGAATCCTTGCCAAGGAATCTTTTTCCATCACAACTCTGCAACTGGCCTTTTATTAATGTAACTGAAATAAAATTATTGCAATGATTTTTTTGAAAAAGGATAAATAAACTGAAACTTTATTGATTCAAGTTTTGGTATTTTTAAATAAATTTATATTGATAAACAGATCATTTAGAAATATGCGACCAGAATTGTGTTTGTTGTTTGTCTGTCTGTGCAGTCTACATAGGGTCTACTTCGACATTAGAGCTGATCGGGGTATTGGGGAATTATTAGCTTGATGCCCTTGTGTAGCCACATTTTAACACCCAATTGGTCCGGGGGTCCTCTCTCCCAGTGTCTTAGCAGATTGTAACAGCAGTACTTTCTTTACTTTAACCCTTTACTCCATAAACACACTTTTAATGCATTGGCCAACAGTGTAGATCCAGATCAGCAGGCACATCCATGGCATCTGATCAGGATCTACACTGTTTGCCTTTTGATTTTTTAGGTTATTTCAGACCAATGACCAATGCGGATCCTGATCAGATGGCACAAATGTGCCAGCTGATCTGGCTCTTCACTGGTCGCACATGCATAAAAATGTGTATACAAATGTATATGGAGGAAAGGATATCAAACATAACACAGCAAATAGTTCTTATTATTTATGTATCCGAAATCCGTATAACCCAAATGTCCAAGTACAATGTAAATATTTCAAACAAATTTCAATTATTCTGAAGACTTTTAAAATGGAGTTCTAGTTTCCAAGTTCCTTTCCCTACTAATGTTCTATCCAGATTGTCCAAATAATACTACATGCACATCAAAAATTAAGGTTCTTTTTAACAACCAAAAAAATATAGAAAATAAATTAGTTTACCACTTACATTCTTTGTTACAAATATGCAAATTATAAAACCATTATCAGTCTTTGGCATGACAATTGCCAAAAATTTATCTTATTTCTTGTAGTTCTGTCATTTTAGAGCCAAGCTGATCATATCATAAAAGTGTCTAAAAGAAAATTTCTTTCTCTATTAATATAAGTAAATTCCAGATGGCACAGATGTGCCAGCTGATCTGGATCTACACCGTTCGCCAATGCCTTATATGCGTATATATGGAGATAAGGGTTTATCATTTCTTGTTTATGTTTCTTTTTCAGTTGTGGAGAAGGCTGCTCACATGTTGCTGGCCTGTTGTTTGCTCTTGAGGGGGCCCGGTTAAGGAAACAGCTGATGATTTGGCAGATCTACCCTGCACATCAAAACCCTGTGAATGGAATCGCGCCAAAAAACAAAAGAAGAAATCAGGACTATACAGGACATCAGCTTCAAATGAATTAAATATGAACCTACATTAAAAGAAAAGAAAAAGAAAGTTGCATCATATTAAGTGGACAACTCATTTAGGAACACATTATGTACTAATACTCATCAGACAATTTCATTTATTTACTTTCTACATTTGCAAAGGAAATAATGTCCCAGTCTGGTTTATCAGGGTTTTTATCTTCATGTAACAAGGAGATAGTTGATAAAATAGATGCAAGAACTAAAGGCCAGCATGACAATCCATTGTGGGTGTCAGCTCGCACAGCTCGCCTTACTGCATCAGTTTTTCATGACATCAAAACAAGGAAGGATACAACAAGGCCAGAAAATATTATATCAAAGGTTCTAGGTTTGAATGATTCTTTTGACAACAATGCTGTAGCATGTGGTAGAAAAAATGAACCAATTGCTAAAAAACGATATATAGCATACAAAGGGTAAATATATTAAGTGTGGCTTAGTTTTAAGCTGTGAAGAAACATATATTGGAGCAAAGCCAGATGGATGTGGTGCTGACAATGACCAATACTTAATTGAAGTAAAATGCTCTTACAAGTGGAGAAATAAAACTGTTTTACAAGCATGCAAGGACAAACAATTCTGTTGTTATGTTGACACAAAGAATAATAATTAAAAAGAATCACAGGTATTATACACAAGTCCAAGGGCAAATGGGTGTGTGCAAAAAACAAAAGTGCGCTTTTGTGATATTCATTGAGAATGATTTTGTCATCATCTAGGTTGAGTTTGATAAGTCGTTTTGGAACTGTCTGCTTCAACAGTTAAAAGAATTTTATTTCATTGAAATCATGCCCAAGTTGTGTTTTTAGAAAAACTGTAGAATAATGGGCAGTGATATTTGAAACTTGTTTTAGTCACAACTGTTAAATTTTCAGTTGAGTCTTGACTAATATAGTCATATAGGTATGAATTCATAAATGTAAAAAGCATTTCTGCATCAACATTTTGCTTTGAAAGATTAGAAATAAAGAGTTGTTGAGGAAATAACTAATAAAGTTTGTTTTTTAATAGTTTTAATGTTTAGGTGTTAATTTTAAGGCCAAAAGAAAAAACATTCCTGGTTCTGGTGACATGTATCCAAGAAACAGTGTCGGTAGATTGTATTCTTTTATAAAATTTCTTTAGCCAGAGGGTGGTAGGACTGTGCTTCATGTATAATTTGATGTTGTTGTTTTTTAAAGCTATAACTTCCTAAAATAGTTACTAGTTTGCACTTGAACTATTACAATATCTTTACGGTCAGGGTAAACTTAGGATTGGTCAGGTCATTTGAATCAGATATATAAAGAGAATCTTTCATTGGTATTCGGCAATGATCAAGGTATCTCAACCCGAGGGTAAAGGTTTCCTGATTGAAACGAGTCTGTGCCTAGTTTCCGTCTAAAAAGCATTGCTCGAGGGTTGGGATACCGTGATGTTGGCCGAATACCAATGACTGATTATTTTTCTCACGTTTAAAGATTCAAACAAAATTCTTGAAAATAAAAAAAAATGCAACAATTTTGGAGAACTATTTCTTACGCGTAACTTCTAGTAAGAACGGTTAGTCAGCCACGAATACACAGTCCTGTCAAAGTTTAACACCCCTAACATGTAGAACAATATTGTTACAAATTGAAGAAAGGAAAAATAATCTTTCTTTTATGGAATGAATGGGCAGCTGGTTCATCCGTTGATAACAGATCTGCGATTTTAAGGTTATCCGTGATTTCGTCACACGTCAAAATTCAAATAGATTGAATTGTACATACCAGTTGAAATATTCTGATTAACAAGAGCTGTCAGAGGAGACAGCGGGCTCAACTATTCGAATCATTTGAAACAAATGCAATTGAAGATTAAAACAATAACAACTATGGCCTTACATTCATGTGCAATCAGGAAAAATATTAACAAGTGAATGGTAAGGGAGAAATTCATTTCAAATAACAGAAATAATTCCTTAATGTACCATAAATATTAAACTGAAGAGGGGAATAACTAATTAGCATCATGACATAGTCTAAATCAATAATGAAAGTGCTCAATTAATATGCTGCGCAATAATACTAAAGTATGCGAGCACACAGAGTTAAAGATAAGCCATGAAGGATAAGAAAAATCTCACACTAAAAATATAGATTTTTCTGTCTAGTAAGAGAAAAATTTTAATTTAGCCTAATTGACTGCTTTTCTAATATCTATGGATCATGTTGTCATTAAAAGTCTCACAAGCCTAGCTTATAATCTTCAAACTATAGTGACCATGGACATAACAGTTTTCAGTCTTCCTGAAGTAATAAGTGTCAACTGCACTTTAAAACAGCTTGTATTACTATTATTACGCTTCAATTCCTTTAACCCTTTCCTCCATACATAAGCAGATATGACATGGTTGAACAGTGTTGATCCAGATCAGACAGCTGTTACAGAATCTACACTTTTCACTTTTCTATTTATTAGGTTATTTGTGGCCAAAAAGCGTACAGATCCTGATCAAACTGCACAGATATGACGGCTTTTCTGGATCTACACTGTTTGCTCATGTGATAAAAGGAATATATATGATGTAAAGGATTAATAATTATAAGCATGGTTCCAGAGAAAATGGCCTTGGAAAGCTGTTGTTGTCGTTTAGTTGCTACCTAGATTAGAAAATTTTTCTAAAACAATTAGTTTATTTGTTGTGTTTGAGTAACCAAAAATGAGCACAAGTTACATGCCTTGGTTTTTTATCATACAAGCAACTCCTGGATTGGCCGCTGCCCTAACTGGTCTTAGAGGCGCAAAATGTAATTGATCATGTAAATTAATTCATTTCAATAGTTATCTTCTTAATCAATTTTAATCCACTGAAAATCTAAAATTAATAACAACTACAATTTTAGTTATTTGTTTATACGTAACAATACAAAGTATAATTTTTAAAACAAATAGTTACTAATTGAAACAAATATAATTATAGAATCAAATAATAACATATTCAACAAAGTTTTCTTTCACGCCAGTGGGGTTAAAAAATACCAGTTGTACAAATTTAGGTTAACACAGTTCGACCAACATATAGATGATATTTGTTTTTATCAACAAGATAGAAAATATATTTAACAGAGTGAGCGCTGGAATTATTATTTTCACGAGTATATATACATGATTCCTGAGTTCACAAGTGTAATTTATTTATATCTTTCACTGGTAAAAACTACTTTATTTCAATGCTGTTTGGGCAAAATTTGCTTTATATACATGTACTTGCAATACATCATTTAAATGGCACCAAAATGGTTAAGTTATAATGTTACATCACGAAGTCATATTATAACCAGACTTAAATCCATTTTCCAAACATTATTTTTCAGACTTAAATGTCTGCTTGGGTACCAAAGTGAAAATATAAGTGG
Source organism: Corbicula japonica (assembly GCA_038501625.1). Lineage (NCBI taxonomy): Eukaryota > Metazoa > Mollusca > Bivalvia > Venerida > Cyrenidae > Corbicula > Corbicula japonica. The sequence goes on along the minus strand of JAZAYU010000664.1, from coordinate 174,309 downwards.
TATTCCACTGTCTGAAAACAGTGAAATACCACTTTTTTCAATGAGAAAATTCTATAATTCACTGAAAAGCATAAAAAAAAAATATTCTGCTATGAGTGGAGGCAGCAAATTTGTCAGTGCTGTACAAAGAAAACATGATCAGCAAATTCACTTAGACCCAATGGAATAACACCTTGCAGAATTCTTAAGTTTTTTACGTTCGTTTATCCATGAGGGATAGTAAATAACATTCACATATCTATTTAAACTCTTTTATTTCAAAACGTTTCGTTCATCGGCCTTTTTCAGTAGATATTGCCACAACAAGTTTACATTTTCTTATTTCACATTACACACATACAGGAAGTTAAGAGAAATGTTTGTAGCAAGTCGATGAAGTCACAATTAATGTCTGATGTCGCATCAGTACCACACAGGCTTTTGGTGCCAAATTTCTGTGAAGTATTTTCTTATCAATGATGATGATATATATTTAACACAATTATATAATTAAATGAATATATAAATAAATTTCATTATAATTAAAATAAATCATTATAACAAAACATGATTATCACTTTAGTTGTTTCAGCATTCAAAGCCACAGTACTGATTTTCTATCATCTGGATGCATAGTAGTCTACATGACCAATAATGTGAAAAGATGTTAATTATCTGATTGTAGTTGGTAATTGATGATATAAAGATGATGATGACAGTTATAATGATGATGTTGTTGATAATGATGATGGTGGTGATGACGACAGTGATCTAGTGGTCATAATAATGGTGGTAATGTTGTTGTTGATGATGATGATGATGATGATGATGATAATGATAAAGATGATGCTGATGAAAAATGAACTCATTTCCAAATAATTTGTGGCATGGTGGTGATGATGATAATAATAATGATGGCAGCAACTGCTTCTCTACATCTGATGTGCAACATGGCCAGAGTTTAGAGACAAAAACCACTGCACCTGTAGTGCTAACACCAATCACAGCTTTTAATGTATCATGGGACTTGTAACTTGAATATGTAAGTGACTTGTTTTCAAGAGATGATGGACTTTGAACAAGTATTTTAGTACAATCAAGATTACTCTGGTATCAGAAAACTGTTTAAAACACTTTGGGACATGCATCTACAGATCTTTAAGCTTAGCTAATAAAACGATGGAACGTAGACAGACTGACATAAATAATATCCAGGCATAAAAGATTTTTGATACTGAACTTGCTGAAGTCTTAAATCGATATTCTAAATCCTTCACTAACAAACCAAGACGAAGTCCCATCATAACCAGTAAAAATTCATCAATATGTCTCATGTTTCTTTTGCATCCCAGATTTAGAGTGTTCAATTCATCAATGCTTTCAGTAGAAAGTTTGTCAGCACCATGTTCTATTAGTGTCCCAAAAAGGGCATGAAAAGTTTTACTGTCTGGTAGACCGGTATAAAACATAATCAGCTCAATAGAGTGGCAAATGCTTTCTTTGACCAGCTCTATCATCAAAGTTTCTGTGCCAACATCTGTCAGGGATAGGGGACATGATGATGTCTGTGTGGCCTAAGGTGTCATCCCACTGCTACTTGTGCTGGCAAACCATCATCTGTTGTAGTAGATGGCTAAACTAGTGCATAGCTGAAACATAATTTAACCTCTATTAAGGTATTTGCTGTGGATATCACTTTGTGTGCTGTCAAAATTATACATACATTGACTTCAAATATATCTAAACATGCAGTCATATTTTTATATCATAAATTAATTAAAAAATCTTGTATCATTCTGAAAAGGATATTTATAAGTACATGTATAAACATCATAATTTGTTACCTTTTAACTACTTAAAAATTATATCGACTAACCCGGTTAATTATAATTACCATTATAGGTGAAAAAAAAGAATAACGTATAAGGGCACCTATATATCATAATACGGCACTATATTATTTTTTACTGCCAAATATTTGGAGAAATTGGGCCCCATTTTCCCCTCAAAATAGTATTTATTTTTCTTCCACATCCGTAAAAAATTCCCCCTTTGCCGAAGTCTGTTAAGCACTGTGCGATAGTGAAGATGATAAATCTGAATTCTGGATATGTTTAATGGATACCCTACTGATGGACAATACAGTGACAAGACATTTCACTGTAGATCACTGACTTTCTTTGAATTAAAAGATTAGTGAATACTTTGTTATGTTGTATTTGACAGGCTGCAAGTATCTTCCAAATATTACCCCTTTCCTTTTTTCGCGTCGCAATTTCCCCCTCCAAAGGGCTGCGACCCCCTTCCCCCAAAAGAGAAAAAAACACTGATTATTATTATTATTTAACAGCAAACTTCAATTTTATGATAATAGCACACAGCAACAGACCAATTTCTTACGTGACGGAATCTACAAGAAAGCAAGCTTAACTTACGAGTGGATATTCATGACATTGATTGATGTTTCATCTGGAGGCTGCGGCTCTGACGGTTTACGAGGGCTGCTTCTCAGACTTTTTGCTGCTCCAGATTGCTTCAGGGAGATTTTCTGTTGGAATCTTGCTTCTGTTGGCTTAGTTTGGGCCAACACCGCCGACGAAATGTTCAGAGCACACACCTTTCTATGAAGGTTTCCAACAAATGTTTTTCTGCCTATAGCACGAATCCATGCTCTTCTCACGTACTGTTCTTTAGGGAGTTTGTGCAAAGTCACTTAATGTCCAAATTTTCCTATCCTTCCACTGAAATTGTGGCTATCAAAAACCGAGCAATAATCTTTTCCCATTGTATTCGATTCGAATGAAATTATCACAACCTTGCACATGAAATGAATAACTTGGCAGCTTCTCCCTCGATTTGGAAAATTTATCCCGTCCAAATTCCTGAGGAAAACTGAAAATTATGTATTGACTGTATGCCGTTGTGTTGTTGTTGTTGTTGACCTCGATCAGTGTCAACTCGACGCTCAATATTTATAAAAAGCAAAACCTTTTCCTATTGGCCGGTAACATTAGCGGGTTTTTACGATTAGTAACTTTTTTTTTCACGAAGTTAATAATAACGGGACAAATATTTTCTGTTTAGTAGCGAACTTATTATTAGCGGGTAAAACTTATTATTAGCGGATAAAAAATTCTACATCAACCCGGAGTTAGTAAAAACAATTATTATAAGCGGGATAAATTATTAACTAAGGGCGCAACTGCTACTGTAGCAGTTGTTAATATTAGCGGGGTTTAAGATGAATATTTATTATTAACTACGGGCGATCTAATTTATTAATAGCGGAATCGTCATTTTAACGTTATTTTTGGAGTCAACTGAATTGTATAGGAAATTATTAATACTTACGGGGGTGTACTCTGGCTTTCAATAATTTTTACATTAGTATTGGAGTTGACTGAATTGTATAGGAAATTATTAATACTAACGGGGGTGTACTCCGACTTTCCATACATGTCACCTTTCCTTTCTGACTGCGTAATAAGGCTATGTTTTATATGGATATTCCACCATGTATGTTTTACCTTAATGTCTTAAACTAAATCGACAGAAATAACGACTTGGACACTTGACTTTGCTGTGCTGATAATCGGGGTTCTCTGTATTAAGCCGCTAGCTTGATAATACTTACAAAATAAATAAACACCTGACAGTATCATTTTGCCGAAATGTATCCGTTATAAATAAGATGAAAATCATTAAGTAAGTGTAATCAAAGCAATAGAATTAGCTTTCCTCGTTGTGTCTCCATGTGTTTTGTGTGTCTATTCAAATGCCTTACTTTATATTACAAAGGCAGTAAGGTAACTGGTAGTTTGCAGTTCAGTAACTATTTGTAAGTTCACTGTAATCCGCGTGCATGACCAACCTGCGCAAACCTTCTCTAACGTTCGCGGGAGTAAGAAGTTTCTTTTTAGAAACACTTTTTAAATAATTATTATTACGATATCAAACAAGAAATTATTTGATAATAACTATCTTACATCGGTCAAAGAAATATGAATATTCTTCAATCAAATTATTACTAGTTGGAAATTTAGAATATTAACATTTCATTGATCCAGGTCCCAAGGTTATAAAGCTGAGCATGGAAACCAGTCTCAAATCGCAAGCATCTGATTGGCCGAAATGGCGACTGGTCGCCTTTTTAGCCAATCAGATGCTTGAGATTTGAGACTGGTTTCCAAACTCAGCTTTATAACCTCCAGCCTAGATAAGATAATTATTATCATTGTGTAAATACAAAACGGGCATTGTTGAATTAATTTCATTTTATTAAGTTGCCGTTGTGCAATTTGATCGTATCGATTTAAAATATATAAAACTTTGTTGAAAGTAATAAGCAATTGCTTTATCAAATCATATTTTACTCTTGTTTGCATTTTAAAAATTTATTTGGTTTTAGAACATAAATATTTGAATAAAATGTTGAAACAAAATACACATGTTTTTAAAACGTATCCTTTTCTTGAAACCATTAATTCATTAAAGCAAATTAACTGCCTTTATGAACTTAGTTATGCCTTGGTTCATCCTAATTTGATAATTAATTAGTTTTACAATTCACCTTTTGGATGTCATTTTAAAAATAAAATATCCATAAATGCATTATTCTTACATTTTCATTGAACAATAAAAGTGAAGTACTGTTAAAAAAAGATCATGGTAACAGTGTATAGATTGGTATTACAAGTCTATATAGCACAATGCTTAGATATCAACGATTAATTTTCTGCAGAACCCTTGACGAAATAGGGAGGTGCACCCTTTACATCCTAAGCCATCAATGACAGATAAATTTTGCCTCTAACAGCTTTAAAGCAGTAATAGCCCATTTTCTATTTATTGTTTGTTGCTTGCGTTCGTTGCTGTTATTGTTTTCAACTGATTATATAAGAAAACCTAGTATGGTCTCTTAAAGTCTCTCCGTACTTCACTTCAGTTAATTTATCCGTTTCAATTATCTCCCTTGATGTTAAAATGATAGAATGCAAAATGTCAATCGTTGTGAGTGACTGTATAAAGATATACTTGAACTATTCTTTTTGTTGGTGATGCCGATGATATGTACTGTGTCTGTCTCTTACATGGTTGTCCATACACTGTAGCCGTATTTGCATGGCCTAGTTTATGTTTTCCATACATCTCTATTTCGGTTCTAATTCGCTGTCTAGGACTGGATGTGGTTTTCTAATTTGCATATTCAACTTTTTTAACCTCAGTGACACACAAACAATAATCTTTTTTGGTTAATGTTCACCATTTATGAACCTTAATAAAAATGTATCATACTCAGTCTGTCTAATCGTGCTAGATTTATTCAAGTTTGAATGTGTTTCAATGATTTGATATATTTAAACTATATCATTCTCATGTAAAATTAATTCAGCCCAGCTGATTTAAATCATTTTCTCAAAACCGCTACTCTTACATTTTGTTAGATCTGACTTTAGTGAGATTGTTATTCAGCGAACTTTGAAACACATGGGCTCACTGTCACAAATCGAAAATGATGGAGGCATTTCATATATTTCATAATTTTATCATTAAGACGCATGTTATATAAAAACAAATTTATTTCATTATAATTATTGCAAACAGGGTTACATTACTTTTAATGATAATTACAGTTAAATATATTTATTGAATTGATGTAGTGCCAAAATAACGCGACATTCTCTCTAAGATCGATTACCATATTTCAATGTAAATATGAATAAATTCCCCTGTCTTGTTCCAGATTGTAACGTCTGAATTTAAAGAAATGAGAAAGACGCAAAAATATAGATCTAGATCTAATTTTTATTTGTTAATGTAACACGTGTGTGTTAGTATGGAAGAGGATATTAATAGCATTTTTTCTATACTAGCATTAGCCATTTGTATTAAATTTAATCAATATGGTGGCGGACAATGGTAACTCAGCAGTGTCTGATATTTACTTCCGTGTTTGTATATACCGACGGTCGTCAAGGTTTGAACGAATCATATGTTAGGTACTTGAAATCCGACACATGTTTGTCTTTTGCTATTTACAAAGTTTTAATTGGCTGCACAAATTGTATTCAATGTTTGCTCACGATGATGATGACACCTTGGTTATTAAAAAAGGCTTTTAAGCGATTGCAAATTCCACGAGTTCAGTTTTGCTCAAAGCTTTCTTCTGAAGCTTGCATTTTGAAGAGAGGAGTTTGCTTTCTCAAACAATAACTTATGTATCACATATATTGTCTATACTTTATAGTCAGAGCTGTAAAAATGTAAAATGTAAAAAAGCGAACAATTTTAATAGTTTAATTGTTGTCGATAACATTTTTCTTACGTTTAATCTCAAAGTAATTCCAACCATTAAAAAAAATATACCCCAAATTCGTAAACAAAGACTTTTACAGTATCTCATTTTGATACGCGAGTACAGTATTAGCAAATAGGCACCTAAACACTAGAAGTACGTGTTTCTTCTTGCTCAAAAATGTATTTCAATCTGTTACCTTATCATTGAATGTCACGACACCTCTATCACATTTTTCTCAACTATGAGCCTGGCGCATGTTTGTTTTTGCCTCATGTGTACATGTATTCATGCACTGAGTGTAGAAAATAAACTTATAAACTTAAAAACTTATCTTCAGAGGCAAATAACGTTTGCAAAACTTCATTGCGGTAGTTATAAGGGAATAAAATGTAAACCTGAAAGGAATAATTTTGAACATAAAGACTTGTATTATTTTAGTTTTCACCCATGTTGAAAGAGTCAGTCATGAGAAATCTTTAGTTTCCCGCCTTAACATTTATAAAGGAGTGCGAAATTATAAACATTTTATTAAGAGACATGGTAACATTGAATAAAAATATATGCAAGAACAAGTATATATCACCTATGATAACTTTGGTTATAAACCTGACTCCGAGAAACTGTAAGAAGTGATAATAGAAATTTTATACGTGCATTTGCTTTATTAAGAATAGCACCGGTTACTGGGGCAAATGATAGATGCTGATCTAGAGTGACCCCCATATATTTAACTGACGTTGTTGGTTGAGTAGAGGTGTCATTACAATTAATATCAAGAACTGACTTTGACTAAAATTGTGAGCGCCTGGATAAGGTCTTGACAGGTCCATGAAGAATAATTATCATAAGAACCATCTGAAAAAAAAACTATGTTCATTACAAGAGATAGTTTTTTTTCTCTAGCAAAAGTTTTTTCAATGAGACTGGTTAGCTTGTCTTTTATATAATTATGAGGAATAGAAGTATATAGAGTAGAGAAATCATAGGTAGACAATCTAGAGAAATCATAAGAAGACAAATCAGAACGCCTGGAAATTATTTGATTTAAGCTTCTTTTAAACGTCACATTTGAATTTTTATAGACCAAAATAAATTTACGCCAGTGGTTTCAAAAACTTTTTCGCAATACCTAATTACATCTTTTTATAGCTGGAAGACAAGAGCACGGATAATTTAGTTGTTGTACAAGAACTATAGTTTGCATTAATTCTTGCTTTGAATGGTGTTTTGCATTTTAGGCAGCCAATACATAGTAGGTACTTTGTCTTGTTTCGGCTCAACACTTAATCTAATTTTGTAAAGTGTAGATCGTGTGCAGTAACAATATCACTGACATCTTCATGAGAGTCGACGTGGTAGGATTGCTTTTTTAGAGTGTAAATTATTTTGAATATGTGTTTTTTCCAGTGTGAAAGAGCATTGGGTTCCCATTTACACCATTAATTGTAAAAACAGTTTAAAGACTTCAATTTCTGCACGACATGTATTAATGTCGATGTCCGATGGAATCCTGTATTAAGGAACGTTTGAAATTAAAGTATCAGAAGTACAACTAAATATCAAAACGGTCCTGACATTTGACATGTTAATACAAATGAAATGCTTCTCTCTTTTTGCAGCTCTAGCTTGGAGAATGTAAGAATCCATCCATGGTTGGGACATTTGCTTGATTATTATTTTGCTTTACAGGTGCAATACTGGGGTGATTGTCTCGAAGGTCTTGTATCTCTTACGACGTTCGTTTCTCTGTCATAAGACCATCGTAGTAATTTTTCTCATTGTCTCGAATAGTTCGTAATTTACACAACATCGTAAAACTCTCACAAGTTACGGTAAAAATATCGACCGCATAACTTTTTTTCATAAAAAGGTGAAATATGCATATCAGGATTCACCACATTTAGAAATAACAGCCTCACCACACAGTAAAGAAGAAGAGAGAGGGGGAGAGCATGGTTAATAAAATGATCAGTTTCAAAAAAGACACCACAAACAATTAACAAAATTGAGAACCCGAGGGGTTACCGCCTTTGAACGGGCAGTGGCAAATCAAATTGCCACTGGGTGTTTAAACCAGGTTCTAGGGTGCACCAACCTCACACTCTCCCCAACAGGTTCTGATATCACAAAAGAAGTACAAGTTTTCTTGGTGAAACAACTCCAACCCACCTATCGGCCCAAGAATGTTGCATGCAAAGCACACAAATATTTAAAACATAAGAAGCTAATAGCATTGCAAAGCCAAAGGGCGGGTACTCAATGATCTTACCGAGACCACAGTTCTTTGAGTAAAATCTGCAAGAACACGATGACAGGGATAAAAGAAACAAATCGAGCTTCTAGGTTCTTTTTAGAAATGATTTCCCCATAAATCTTCATAAACTCTTAAACCCCTGCCACCGTCGTGCAACCAAAGAGGTGAGCATAATGATCACCTGTAGCAGAGCGCTGTAAAATATTATGTTGGTAACCTTTCTTTTAAAATTTACACATGGTTTTTAAGAATAATCGGGTGAAATTAACATTACCTTTTATCTTCTTAAGTTTATAAATTAAAGCTCCATAAAAATTGGCTGCGAAATACCTTGTTGCAATTGTGATTTTAAACTGCACCTGAATTTATGAATTAGATCTGGGTTACGTTGATGATAAATTCCAATTATTTCTTGAATAGGACAATGTCTTTCGATGTTACATGCAAAAATAAATTTCTTACTAAAGTCATTTGAAGGCGCATAACACAGAACATGAAACATGATGCTGTGTTTATGCAGAGGATATGTTTTAAATATTATGTCAATAGGAAAAGTACTTTCAAAGTTATAGGCAACATTATGTTTCCGATTAAAGTTGGAAGACTACCGGAGGCCGTCGCCGACGACGACGACACCGACGACGACGACGCCGCTGCTAGGCTGCCAACTCCACAAATATCTATTTCAACGTTGCAATCTCGTAATCTTTGTCGCAATTTTACATCGAGACAACCACCCTGGCTTGAAAATTATCTTTGTTGAAGTTCTTAGCATACCTTTAGGTAACAGTATTCTGAGAACCAACATGAGATTTTGTTAGTTTTCTAGTACAATAAACCATGCAGTTATGATCACTGAAAGTTGTGTGAATGACACCAGACTGAGATATTTTGACTCTATCTGAAAGAAGGATAAGATCGATGGTTGTAGAGCTGTTTGAGAAGATTCTTAATTGCTCATTGGTCACTTGTGTGAGGTTAATCATAATGATTTAGGGCAGTGTATAAGAGGGTTAATAATAACGCATAGACTGCTGCAATTATCTCATCTAGCATTAAATTATGCATTAATTTATCAAAGGTATAAAAACTAGATTTTAAAATATTTAAGATGAAAAGCATTATTTACATTTTATTAACTAATCTTAAAACCAGAGCTGTTATTCTTAAAGAATGATTGAGTACTTTTTCTGAATATGATTTGTTGATCATACGGACCTTTTATTTGTAACAGTAATGTGCTCGCAAAATGCGGAATCAGGGAATCCGATGCTATAACTGATGGTTTTGTAATTTCCAGATTTAAATGCAAAAACGCGCGTCTACGGTTAGTTAAAGGTTTTGCGGTTCAAATTCTGTGGACACAGAATTCTTCCCGTTCTATCTATTCAACCATTCAAATATTAACGTATTTTCATAGCCAATTCTTTTAAGAAATCGACATGCGAAATGTCAATGGTTTAAAATGTAAAGGATTATAATGTAACTTAAGAATTCAAAACAGCATTAAATGAAGCTAAGGGTTTAAATTTGCGCACTTATCCTGTTGCGAAATAAGCGTGAATTTACCCTAAGACGCATTATAGCAAGAAACCAATGATAAGACCAAAAGTTATAAAACGCTAAGAACAATAATAAATGACAAGACAATACGAAAAAAACCTTTACATTATGTACATAATGTTTCAACATGTTGTTGTTGAAGCAGGGTTTGCACTATGTGCTGAATATAAAGTTTGTCAACCAGTTCCTACTACAAAGCAGCTCCAGTTTACTTTAATACATGTATTTCCTATCACAAGTAAGAATAATTCTATAGAACGAGTAAAAATGCTTGTTAAGCCGCAATGAATAGCATTTAAAATGAACATTTAAAAACTTAAACCTTTAGTCTATTGTTTAACTTCGGTCAAGCGCATCATCTACACATTCTCTTCTAGCCTCTAGTTTGCAAATTATGCAACGCGGGGATATTAAGCCTGAGATTCATCGCACAAAATACTTAACTTTTTTGGACCGACAATGAAACAAAGTTATTTGCAATATTGTATTATGTCACTTCTTTACTTTCACAAGCCAATTCGTGTGAATAAATATTTGCCTTCTGTTTTGGGACGTTTGCGTTTGAACAAATTGTGTATCAGTAATTCTGAATTTGTATATAGTCTGGGCTCCAAAGTTGGAATTCTTAAAAGGATAAACTGTGACTAGTAACTGATGAAAAGATACACTTTAAGCTAGAATACGAGGGGTGTTCGGGAAGTTTAAGGACTTTTGCTGTATTTTATTAAATAATATGAATTTAAAGATAAGAAAAACACCGTTACAAAATTTAATTCTTTTACAGTCAGCTGTAAAAATTACAAAAACGTACATAAAACAGTAAGTAAATTACAAATAAAACAAAACATACACCAAAGCATACCCGGAGCACGCCAACGTCATATCGGTGCTAAAATGTTAACGTTATCATTCATAAAACGTCATATTGGTTCATTTTTCAACGTAATCGCCGTTAACCGCGATGCACTTTCTTTGTCAATTGACCCATTTGTCGTATGTGTCTTCATACCAGGCAGTGTTGAATGTCGAAACTATTCTCTGTGTTTCGATTTGAAGATCCATTCCGGAATCAAAACGTTTACCGCGCAGCTGGGCTTTGATTTCCGGAAAAACGCGGAAATCCAGGGGCGCGAGGTCCGGGCTGTAGGGCGGATGTTCCAGCGTCTCGAATCCCAGGAGGCTGATTTCTAACTGAGTAGACTGAGCACGGTGACCGGGGGCGTTGTCCTGATGTAATATTACTCGGTCGAGGTCCATCCCGGGGCGCTTCTTCCTTATAGCCTGGACGAGATCGCGCCGTAGAACCTGAAATTAGACAATTTTACGATTTCTATGAATAGCGTATAAAGTATAAATCATCATGGCGAAAAAATGTTTTATCATATATATATATATATTTATAAAAATATTATATTTGTAAAAAAAATAATATATTTTATATATTACCTTTGAATAATAATCCGCGGTAACTGTCTGTCCTTCCGGGATTCGGTGCTGCAGTAGCATTCCCCGCCTGTCCATGAAAAACACAAACACGTGTTTCCCGCCGCTTTTCTGCACACGTGCTTTCTTTGGTGGAGGACTTCCGGGAGTTTTCCAGATGGACGATTCCTGCTTCGATTCCGGGTCAAAGTGAAAAAGCCATATTTCGTCTGTCGTTATAATTCTATCTAGGAATGCAACCCCCTCTCTTTCAACGCGTTGGACGAACTCGTGGGAACAGCGTAATCTGCGTTCGCGCTCATCATTCTTGAGTAGTCTCGGAACATGTCGTGCCATCTAAATACAAGAGATCTGCAGCATTTCTTCGTTGTACTTGATGCCTGGATCATTTTATAGGTCTCCGTGGGCGCCTTTTCAATCCCGACACAAAACTTAATTATCGCCCTGACTTCAACGTCGCCAATTGACGTCATTTTTTTCTTGAATTGCAAAGTCCTTGTTTTGCTAGAAGCGTTGACATTCAAACAATTCTGATGATATGCGCGTAAGAATTGCAGGAAATGACGTTGACGTTGTATATGACGCTCGTGCGTTTTTGCGAAATTATCGACTGTATTTCAAGTAATGTATTAGCAATTAAATATGTTGATAGCATAAATATAATAACAAAAAAAACCGGAGTGCTCCGGGTATGAGTTATGCGGTTACTATAGACACGAGTTGTAAGCGGGATTTACATATTTTTGCTAATGAGCGTGATATTTAACATAAGCATATATTGAAATATATTTTTGTGAAATATGGAGAAAAATGCACCATAAATAACAAATATATAGCAAAAGTCCTTAAACTTCCCGAACACCCCTCGTATGTTGGTGGTTTACTTATTGGTCATGTTCCAAGGTCGATGGAACCCTACAGAGATATCCTAAACCATGATGATCAAGTGTTATCAGAAGTTACTGGGTCACTAGTAACTTGCTACCCCCTTGCTACCCCCATGGCCTGCTTCGCATGAATATGGGGTGGTTTTGTGCTTCAATTATATCATTTCTATGCCATGTAAAGATGACTTAGCTTAAATCAGATTAATGAGTGCTTAACTGCTTCTGTTAATACTGTAATAACCAAAAGTAACTTATTGCATGAGTGTGTTATTTTTATTATTTCACTATTTCATGATTAGTTTGCAACCTCTGAAAAAAACATGGACAAGTGTATAAGGGCTGTAAAACCCAGCACACAGCTGTGAGTCAGAAAAAAAACAACATTTAATAGACATGTCTACCAATTTACAATCGGAAAATAATGAATTACTACAGCCTCAAAAATAAAAATAGATGATCAAAATTCTAAATTTTGCGAATTTTAATTTTCTTATTCGACTGAATCTTAAAATTATCATAATTTTATTGTTTGTTTTTATAACGCCGCTTTAAAACATTATAAATAATGGATTCGATTTCAACATTTCATTTTTTGCAATAAATTATTATAATCACAAAAACATTCATTTATGGTTTAAGACTTCCTGATTTAAATCAGTGCAATTATAATCTGTAAAGCATTCAGGTAAATTTCCATTCTAAAATCCAAACTGCGCATGTCCTTGATTGGAGTTATTTTACTTTTGTTCAAATTTTAAAGTTTTCGTAGACACAGCGTGCGAGGACAGCGATTAACATATATTTGTCATGTCTGGATAATCTGATACACAACATTGTAAGTACATAACTATAAATTATTATCATTATTATTATTATTATTTTTATAGTTGCTTATAAGCATAATTCAAAAATGATACATTGTACCTGTCTTTAACAATTACGGCTGTAAAAATTTTCGTCGTGTAAATACGTCAGCGTTATTTTATAATGTATTATTTTTAATTAAAAATGGATCATGATTATCAGGTAAAACATTTCTATTGGTTGACCTGACAAGCTCAGATAATAGAGTGCTAAGTCCGATTCATGGGTTTTGCCTTGATCATTCTTTAATTATTACTCAGAATTAAACAAAGGAAATTATTTCTAATTTTTCTTTCTAAAAGTGTAGACCATCAACCAACTAACAAATATATAGAATGCATTTCACGACCCTGACGGCATAAAACGTTCTTTATGACAATACCTATATATTTTCAGTAAATTTGATAGTTATGCATCCGGCTGATTTATTCCAGTTATTAAATATCTCAGACAGGTCATCTTGAACCTCCCAATATCTATGCTATCAGCTTCTTATGCATATAAAATAATATGTGTGAATGATTTTGCATGCAACGTCGTTGAGGAGATCGACAGGTTAGAGTTTCTTTGCATCATGGTAACAAGTACTTGTTTGTTCATAATAGAACCTGTAGAAGATCGGGAGATGTTGGTGCATAACAGAATCTGTGTATTTGGATATTACATATATAATTTTGTGTATATTATTTCTCAAATTCATTTTTAGTTTTGTTTTCAATTATTTCAATGTTTCATGTTTCAAAAGACTGTAATTCTACTGCATGTATTTGTTATGCAACGTAACTTTATCTAAACACATATTTGTCACACTGTCAAATAAACGCGTGTATTATGCAACGCGTATCTGTTACATTATGTTGTAAGTTGATTTCTTGAGAGAACCCTCCTTTTACTTGCTCCACAAAACTTCAAGTTATGCAAACGACTGCCAGTGGACAGTTTTGCAGGCAACAACTTCTCTCTCTTAACCGTTTTTATTTACATCGTTACAAGCTCCAGAAAAGCAAACAAGCTATGAAATATATAAACCTTAACCTAAGATGATGCACGTGGAACATCACCGCCAAAACAATAATAATTAACAATACTAAAATTTAAATAATCCTTTTTAACATATATTTCAGTAAGAAGACAATTTTCAATGGAAAGATGTAGATTAAAAAATTGCTTTTCTAAAGTGTTTGCTTTATAAAGCTTTTGTCAGTTCATCGGGTTATATTTTGTTAACCAGAGACGGAAAATTGTTGCTTTCTATATTTGACTAATTATCACGGTACGTCGAGGTATTGATAAAGGCTGTTATCATTTTATCTTGATATTCGATAACAAGAGATTATAAAACGTCTCTTTCATAGCAGTATAAAAAAGATTAGCAACAAGTACATTACAATTAGTACCATGAAAGCCTATTACTTGTTAAATCAAACACGAATATTATCTACTAGGAAAGAAGAACGATTCGATTCGAGGACTTGACAAGTCATAAAAAATAATTATCTTAGGAACGATCTGTAAAATTTTCTCTCTATGTAAATAACCGACGCGATAAAGGTTTTATTTCTTATGCAAACTTTTTTGAATGACAGTTGAGCTTGTCTCTTATTAAATAAGGAGAGAGTATTGTGTACAAAAAAAGCATAGTTAAGGAGAACGGCTACAAATTATTCGATTAATCTTCTTCAAAACATCACCTGAGTGTTTATTAGAACACTGCAGTGGTTTCAAATACCTTTTCGCAATACCTACTTACATGTTCTTTCATGGCAGCAACACAAAACCTTAGAATAATTTTGTAGTTGCGCAAGAACTAAAGTTTGCGATGAATATTGATGTATATGGTGTTCTGTGTATTGAGACAACCATTGCATAATATTTACACTTCAACTTTGTCGTCTACGATTAAGTCTTATTACCAAACGGATCATAATTTCTATTGGTAAACAGTGTGACGTATTATTTTAATGGGCGTGGCTACAGTAGAGCCGTTCATATATTATTGGACATTGCTCAATGCTTTGACGTTTGACGTCGCCGAGCACGCACGCTTTGCCACGAGTAACTACGAAAAACCGTGCCGTCATTCAGTGTGTCGTCAACGTTGCTGTTCCAACAGCCTTGTAAAAAAGCCGTTTTATGAACAATTCTTCTCATAATTTTTATATAAATGCGAGTATTTATGAGTGTTAATATAAGGATTAAATCGATATTTGATTATTTCCATTTGGGTATGAAAAACAGTTGTATTGTTTAAAGTACGCATGAAGCCCTTCGGGCTTCACACACTTAAAACAACCCAACTGTTTTCAATACCCAAATGGAAATCATCAAATATCAACTCAATCCTTAATTAGGTACTTTATCTCCACGACTTTTCAATGGTATTTGCTGCTTATGTTCAATATGCTTGTGTGCTTATGCATGCAACATACACTGTTGAGCTGATGGATGGGTTGGAGTAATTTCACCTAGATAACTTGTACTTACTTTTCAACTTATAAGGCACAAAATCACCTGCCGCTTTTAAAGCGAACGTCTAAAAACGACTTGTATTGCTTACAATTTTCTGCAAAGCCCTTTACGACATAGGGTGGTGCACCTTTTACATCATAAGTCATCAATGACAAATAAATTTTGCCTCGAACAAATTTCAGGCTGTAATACCCCATTTTTTATTTATCGTTTGTTGCTTGCGTTTTGTTGTTGTTATTGTTTTCAACTGATTGTATAAGAAAACCTAGTATGGTCTCTTAAAGTCTCTCCGTACTTCACTTCAGTTAAGTTATCCGTTTCAATTATCTCCCTTGATGTTAAAATGATAAGAGTGCAGAATGTCAATCTTTGTGAGTGACTGTATATAGGCATACTTGAACTATTCTTTTTGTTGGTGATACCGATGATATGTACTGTGTCTGTCTCTTACATGGTTGTCCATACATTGTAGCCGTATTTGCATGGCATTTAATCTAATCGTGCTAGATTTATTCAAGTTTGAATGTGTTTCAATGATTTGATATATTTAAAATTCATTCAGCCCATCTGATTTAAATCATTTTCCCAAAACCGCTACTCTTACATTTTGTTAGATCTGACTTTAGTGAGATTGTTATTCAGCGCACTTTGAAACACGTGGGTTCACTGTCACAAATCGGAAATGGTGGAGGCATTTCATATGTTTCATAATGTTATCATTAAGACACATGTTATATAAAAACAAATTTATTTCATTATAATTATTGCAAACAGGGTTACATTACTTTAAATGATAATTAAAATTAAATATATTTATTAAATTGATTTAGTGCCAAAATAACGCGACATTCTCTCTAAGATCGATTACCATATTTCAATGTGAATATGAATAAATTTCATTGTCTTGTTCCTGATTGTAACGTCTGAATTTAAAGAAATGAGAAAGACGCAAAATATAGATCTAGATCTAATTTTTATTTGTAAATGTAACAAAATGTAAGAGTAGCGTAAAAAGTTTTTGAAACCACTGGCGAAAATTTATTTGGGTCTTTAAAAAATTCAAATGACATTTAAAAAGAAGCTTAAATCAAAAAATGTTAAGGCGTTCTTATTGTTTACGTATGATTTCTCTACTCTACATACTTCTATTTCTCATAATTCAATGAAATACAAGCTAACCAGTCTCATTGGAAGTTTTGCTGGACAAAAAAATAAAACATTAAGATTTTTTCGCAATACCTAATTAGATGTTCTTTTATAGCTGTAAGACAAGAGCATGGATAATTTAGTTGTTTGCATTAATTCTTATTCAAGCGCTCACATTTTTATTGGATAATATTTATTTGAGATTTGGTTCCTCTATTTATAAACAAGTAATAGGCATTGAAATGGGTACTAATTGTGCACCCCTTGTTGTTGATCTGTTTTTATTCTGTTATGAAAGAGATTTCATGTTATCTCTTTCTACCGAACGTCAAAATGATATTATAACAGCTTTTAATGACACCTCGAGGTACCTTGATGATTTATTTAATATAGATAATAACCATTTTCCATCACTGGTTAATGATATTTATCCTAAAGAACTACAGCTTAATAAAGCTAACACTTTAGAAAAGCGAGCAAACTATCTTGATCTAAATCTGTCCATTGAAAATGGTAACGTAACTACAAAAATATATGATAAAAGAGATGATTTTAATTTAAATATAGTAAATTTTCCGTTTTTAGATGGCGATGTTCCTCGTTTATATCTCACAGCGTGTTCGCTTTTCAAGAGCATGCAACGATGTGAATGATTTCAATGAACGTAATCTGTGCATTACAGAAAAACTTTTAATACAGGGTTATCGATATCACAAATTAAGGAAAAACTTTTGCAAGTTTTATCGCCGATACCCAGATCTTATTCATAAATACAGGTGCAGTTTAAAATCACTATTGCAACAAGGTATTTAACAGCCGGTTTTTTTTTATGGAGATCTAATTTACAAACTTAAGAAGATAAAAGGCAATGTTAATTTCTGCCGGTTATTCGTAAAAACCATCTGTAAATTTAATAAGAAAGGTTACCAACATGATATTTTACAGCGCTCTGCAGGCCTGGTGATTAACCCATCTACAGTTGATCATTATGCTTACCTCTTTGATTGCGCGACGGTGGCAGAGTTTATGAAGGTTTATGGGGAAATCTTTTCTTATAAAAAAAAGAACCTTCAAGCTCGATTCGTTCCTTTTATCCATGTCATCGTGTTCTTGCTGATTTTACTCCATGAGCTCTGGTTTAAGTAAGATCATTGAGTATCCGCCCTTTGAAATTCCAATGCTACCGTAAATTGGGATATTTTGGCCTTGGTTAATAATTGGCCTAATTGGCCACCCTAATGAAAAGGCGAAAATTAAACACACCAAAATATGTCACAGGTGAAAATAAAGCCCAGGTATTGCAAACACATCAATACAGATAATCTTTCACATTTCGCCGACGTTGTTATTTAACGCTTATCAAAACAACTCGATAAATCTCGTGACTTTAAATTTCAATCAGTGTATTGCAGCTTGTTGGGGTTTTTGTGTGCAATACTGTTGTGAAATGTCGATCTTAAAATATTTTAAACCAAAAGAAAAGGAGCTTGAGTGGCGATGTATTGCCTGTACAGGTGATGTACCAAGGCAAGACAGATCTGTGTCATCGACACAAGAACTGATTGTTTGAAATTATTTGCGATTTATGTTTTAAATATTATACGGAAACAATTTTTATGCATTTTAATTTTTTATAGGAAGTTCATTCAAGAGTGGTTTGAAACAACATTTCAGTAATACGTACGCAGAGCATCTTCACATTAAATAATTAAAACAGACTAATATGAACGACGTAAATTGCCGTGCATTAATTTGCGATGTTTAAGTCTGATGTTCATAATTTTTATTACGAGTAAGAAATAAAGTGAATGACGAATATTTTTAATCGTGCTAATACTTGCCCATAAAATATCCGAGAATAGATACATGTACATTGACTAAAATCATCAAATTTAGAACTGCTATGAACACCTGTTCAACACATGTTTATTGAACGCTTTGATCTAAAATGTCAGCACTGCTTGTGTATTTAACATCAAAGACGCCGACGTCAACTTGAAACGGTGCGAACCGCTCAAATATCGATCGGCGCTATTGTACAAAAGAAGTTCAACCCGTCAACAAACTAGGATGATTTCATTTCTAAACCAGCTGATTGTTTGATTGACAGCTTATCTAGTATAATTATTGCTAATTTCTGATCAGGTTGTGTTTCAAACTTTGTGTCTGCATTACCGGCCTTGCGCCGAATCGGCAGTTTGTAACTTATCTATTGCACCCTATTTGCGAAGCCATCGCATCTTTTGTTGATTATACAACAATAGGATGTTTATTTAACAACTATGGAGTTAATTGCTTGACAAAGGTAAGCAGAAATGTCAAGGGAAGAAACGTCTGACAGATGTTGACGTATTCTCGGCGTACGTTTACGGACGTGTTAATTAATGTACATGTATCATAATGTTCGGACAATCTTTCTTTAAATAATGTGACTGTGTTTAATTTTGGCCACATAATGATAAATGGCGAAAATTAAACTGGCCAAAATAAAACACAGGCATTTTGGGGCAAAGTGGCGAAAATTTGACGACGCGAAAATATCCCAATTTACGATATTAGCTTCTTATGTTTTATATGTTTGTGTGCTTTTGTTGAGCCGATGGGTGGATTGGAGTAATTTCACCAAGACAACTTGTACTTGTTTTGTGATACGAGAACCTGTTGGGGCAAGTGTGAGGTTGGTGCACCTAAGAACCTGGTTTAAACCCCCAGTGGCAAATTGTTTTGCCACTGCACGTTCCAAGGCGGTAACCCCTCGGGTTCTCACTTTCGTTAATTGTTTGTGGCGTCCATATTGAAATTGATTATTGTAATACCATGTTCTCTTTTCCTCTCAACAGTTTGGCTGTGTGGAGAGGCTGTGTGTGCTGGATGTGGCCATCCCTGATATGCATATTTCACTTTTTGTCAGGGTGTTTTGTGCATTTTAGGTAACCAATACATAGAAGGTACTTTGTCTTGTTTCGGCTCAACACTGATTCTAAATTTTGTAATTTGTAGATTGTGTGTAGTAACAATATCACTCTCAGATGAAGATGTCAGTGTTAAAGCATTAGTGCTATTGAGCTATTGAGCTCTCCAGTTTCAACATTAATATAGTGTATACGTCACACTATAATTACATTGATTAAAGCCTTATTAGCAGGTGTTCGAACAAATCTGTTGTGAAAATCTTGAATACCCGTTTCCAATTGACGAAAGTTAAAACCAGGCCGAGGGGGTTAAAAAGCTGTGTTTCTTTTATAGAAGGATATATGAGTGTAAATTATTTTGAATATTTGTTTTTTCCAGTTTGAAAGAGCATTGGGTACAGCATGTTCCTGTTTACACCATTAATTGTAAAAGCAGTTTGAAGACTGCAATATCTACACGACATGTATTAAAGTCGATGTCCGATGGAATCCTATATTTTCGAACTTTTGGAAGTATCCAAAGCAAAACGGTCCTGACATTTGTCATGTTAATATAAATGAAATGCTTATCTCTTTATGCAACTTTAGCACGGAGAATGTAAGAATCCATCCATGGTTGGGAACTTTGCTTGATTATTATTTGCTTTACAGGTGCAATACTGGGGTGATTGTCTCGAAGGTCTTGTGTCTCTTACGACTTTCGTTTCTCTGTGGTAAGACCATCGTTGTGATTTTTCTCATTGTCTTGAAGAGTTCGTAATTTACAGAACATCGTAAAACTCTCGCAAAGTAACGGTAAATATATCGACCCCATAATTTTTTTCATAAGGTAACATTTGTACGTTGATGATAAATTCCAATTATTTCTTTAATAGCACAAGGCCTTTCGATGTTACATGCAAAAATAAGTTCCATACTAAAGTCATTTGAAAAGATGAAACAGTTATCATTTTTGTTTTCACAGATGGCTGTGTTCATGCAGAGGATATGTTTTAAGTATCATGTTAATAGGACAAGTCCTTTCAAATTTAAAGGCAACATTATGTTTCCTATTAAAGTTGGAGGGCTACCGGACGCCGCCGCCGACGACGACGACAACGAGGCTAGGCTGCCAACTTCACGAATATCTGCTTCAACGATGCAATTTCGTAATCTTTGTCGCAACTTTACTTCGAGACAACCACCCTTGCTTGAAAATTTAGCTGTAGTTCTTAGCAGACCTTTTAGTGACAGTATTGTGAGAACCAACGTAGGATTTTGTTAGTTTTCTAGTGCAATAAACCATGCAGCTATGATCACTGAAAGTTGTGTGAATAACACCAGACTGAGATATTATGACACTATCTGAAAGAAGGATAAGATCTATAGTTGTAGAGCTGGTTGAGAAGTTTCTTAATGGCTCATTGGTCACTTGTGTGAGATTAATCATAATGATTTAGGGCAGTGTATAAGAGGGTTAATAATACCGTATAGATGGCTGCAATTATCTCATCAAGCATTACATTATGCATTCATTTATCAAAAGTATCAATATATTTATATTTTAAATATTAACGATTAAAAACATTATTTACATTTTATTAACTAAACTGGAAACCAAAGCTGTTATTCTTAAAGAATGATTGAGTACTTTTTTAAGTATGATTTGTTGATCATTCGCAACTTTTATTTGTGACAGTAATGTGCTCGCAAAATGTGATACCAGGGAATCCGATGCTATAACTGATGGTTTTGTAATTGCCAGATTTAAATGCATAAACGTGCGTCTACGGTTAGTTAAAGGTTTTGGGGTTTAAATTCTGTGTACACAGAATACTTCCTGTTCTATCTATTCAACTATTTACGTATTGTCATAGCCAATTCGTACAAGACATCGACATGTGAAGTGTCAACGGTTTAAAATGTAAAGGATTATAATGTAACTTAAGACATTTGAAACAGCATTAAATGATAAAAAATTTAGCTAAGGGTTTAAATTATCCGGTTGCGAAATAAGCGTGAATTTACCCTAAGACGCATAATAGCAAGAAACCAATTATTAGACCAAGAGTTACAGAACACTAAGAACAATAATAAATGACAAGACAATACGAAAAAAAAACTTTACATTATGTACATTATGTTTTAAGATGTTTTTGTTGAAGCCGGGTTTGCACTATGTGCTGAATATAAAGTTTGTCAACCATTTCCGACTACAAAGCAGCTCCAGTTTACTTTAATACATGTATTTCCTATCACAAGTAAGAATAATTCTATAGAACGAGTAAAAATGCTTGTTAAGCCGCAATGAATAGCAAATGAAAACGAACATTTAAAAACTTAAACCTTTAGTCTATTGTTTAACTTCGGTCAAGCGCATCATCGACACATTCTATTCTAGCCTCTAGTTTGCAAATTATGCAACGCGGGGATATTAAGCCTGAGATTCATCGCACAAAGTACTTAACTTTTTTGGACCGACAATGAAACAAAGTTATTTGCAATATTGTATTATGTCATTTCTTTATTTTCACAAGCCAATTCGTGTGAATAAATATTTTCCTTCTGTTTTGGGACGTTTGCGTTTGAACGAATTGTGTATCAGTAATTCTGAATTTGTATTTAGTCTGGGCTCCAAAGTTGGAATTCTTAAAAGGATAAAATGTGACTAGTAACTGATGAAAAGATACACTTTAAGCTAGAATATGTTGGTGGTTTACTTATTGGTCATGTTCCAAGATCGATGGAACCCTTCAGAGATATCCTAAACCATGGTGATCAAGTGTTATCAGAAGTTACTGGGTCACTAGTAACTTGCTACCCCCTTGCTACCCCCATGGCCTGCTTCGCATGAATATGGGGTGGTTTTGTGCTTCAATTATATCATTTCTACGCCATGTAAAGATGACTTAGTTTAAATCAGATACAGTTAGCGAAATACCTGAAGAATATGGAATGATACTTGTGATGTAATGAGTGCTTAACTGCTTCTGTTAATACTATAATAACCAAAAGTAACTTATTGCATGAGTGTGTTATTTTAATTATTTCACTATTTCATGATTAGTTTGCAACCTCTGACAAAAACATGTACAAGTGTATAAGGTCTGTAAAACCCAGCACACAGCTGTGAGTCAAAAAAAAACAACAACATTTCATAGACATGTCTACCAATTTACAATCGGAAAAGAATGAATTACTACAGCCTCAAAAATAAAAATAGATGATCAAAATTCTAAATTTTGCGAATTTTAATTTTCTTATTCAACTGAATCTTAACATTATCATTATTTTATTGTTTGTTTTTATAACGCCACTTTAAAACATTATAAATAATGGATTCGATTTTAACATTTCATTTTTTGCAATAAATTATTATAATCACAAAAAACATTCATTTATGGTTTAAGACTTCCTGATTTAAATCAGTGCAACTATAATCTGTAAAGCATTCAGGTAAATTTTCATTTTGAAATCCAAACTGCGCATGTCCTTGATTGGAGTTATTTCACTTTTGTTCAAATTTTAAAGTTTTCGTAGACATAGCGTGCGAGGACAGCTTATAACATATATTTGTCATGTCTGGATAATCTGATACACAACATTGTAAGTACATAACTATAAATTATTATTATTATGGATCATGATTATCAGGTAAAACATTTCTAATGGTTGACCTGACAAGCTCAGATAATAGAGTGCTGAGTCAGATTCATGGTTTTGCCTTAATCATTCTTTAATCATTACTGAGAATTAAACAAAGGCAATTATTTCTAATTTTTCTGTCTAAGTGTAGACCATCAACCAAATAACAAATACATAGAATGCAATTCACGACCCTGACGGCATAAAACGTTCTTTATGACAATACCTATATATTTTCAGTATATTTGATAGTTATGCATCCGGCTGATTGATTCCAGTTATTAAATATCTCAGACAGGTCATCTTGAACCTCCCAATATCGTTTGAAAATGCTATTAGATTCTTATGCATATAAAATAATATGTGTGTATGATTTTGCATGCAACGTCGTTTAGGAGATCGACAGGTTAGAGTTGCTTTGCATCATGGTAAAAAGTACTTGTTTGTTCATAATAGAACCTGTAGAAGATCGGGAGATGTTGGTGCATAACAGAATCTGTGTATTTGGATATTACATATATAATTTTGTGTATATTATTTCTCAAATTCAGTTTTAGTTTTTTTTTTCAATTATTTCAATGTTTCATTTTTCAAAAGACTGTCATTCTACTGCATGTATTTGTCATGCAACGTAACTTTATCTAAACACATATTTGTCAAACTGTCAAATAAACGAGGATATGATGCAACGCGTTTCTGTTACATTGTGTTGTAAGTTGGTTTCTTGAGAGAAACCTCCTTTTACATGCTCCACAAAACTTTAAGTTATGCAAACGACTGCCAGTGGACAGTTTTGCAGGCAACAACTTCTCTCTCTTAACCGTTCTGTTAGACATGATTTACAAGCTCCAGAAAAGCAAACAAGCTGTGAAATACTGTAAAAGTACTAATATTGGCGGGGGTTTAATTTTGGCGATATTGGCGGTCAGGGTCAGTTGTGCCAATTTAAAACACCGTCAATATAATATCTGGAAGGTAGATAACTATAATACACTAGTACATATTTTGTCGCAGTTTTCCCCTTGATGAAGAAAGATTGTTGCATGTTTCCTAATAATGTATATACTTTGAAACCTGAATAAAAACTTTAACAACACGAAACAAGAGCAAATGAATGTTTTATATTTTTCTTTAGACATAGCCAGAAGGAGTGTTATTTTGCGCTTTATAGAGTTAAAGCTTTTGTACATGTAGTCAATTAAATCGAGTTTTTTTTTTCATTTTTCAATATCTAATAGAAACCCGCTGAAAAAATTAAAATAATATTAAATCAAACAATTGTTTGTTTGTTTTGTTTGTTTGGGGTTTAACGCCTGGTTTCAACACTTTTCTGGGTTATATCCCGGCGGTCAGTCCACCTAACCGGTGTTCCTGGGTCTCTAACCAGTACTAACCAATTTCTCCGCAAGCGACTGACTGCTTCCTCACTTGAATCAGAGGTGAGGGACAAATGACTCTCAGACGCAATGTCCGAGTTCAATTGTCACGGAGAAATTTTCCCGCCTCGGCTGGGGATCGAACTCACGACCCCTGGATTGACAGTCCGATGCTCTATCCACTGAGCTAGCCGGGCGGGCTAAATCAAACAAGAAGGTAAACTTATAATGAGTGAACAAAAGAAATATCATTGAAATATCAAACAAAGCAATCGAGTACTGTATTAGGTAGCTGCGCCAAAATATGACCCCGCCAATATAAAACACTTTCAAATACGCCAAAATTTGACACCGCCAATATTAAGCATTATACAGTATATAAACCTTAACCTAGAACATCACCGCCAAAACAATAATAATTAACAATACTAAAATTTAAATAAACCTTTTTAACATATATTTCAGTAAGGAAACAATTTTCAATGGAAAGATGTAGATAAAAAAAATTGCTTTTCTAAAGTGTTTGCTTTATAAAGCTTTTGTCAGTTCATCGGGTTATATTTTGTTAACCAGAGACGGAAAATTGTTGCTTTCTATATTTGACTAATTATCAAGGTACGTCGAGGTATTGATGAAGGCTGTTATCATTTTATCTTGATATTCGATAGCAAGAGATTATGAGATTATAAAACGTCTCATTCATTGCAGTATAAAAAAGATTAGCAACAAGTGCATTACAATTAGTACCATGAAAGCCTATTACTGGTTTAATCTAACACGAATGTTATCTACTAGGAAAGAAGAACGATTGGATTTGAGGACTTGACAAGTCATTATATATAATTATCTAAGGAACCATCTGTAAAATTTGCTCTCTATGTAAATTACACGCGATTAAGGTTTTATTTCTTATGCAAAGTTTTTTTTTCATTGACAGTTGAGCTTGCCTCTTATTAAATAAGAAGAATAAGAAGGGAGTATAGTGTACAAAGTGGAGAAATCATAGTTAAAGAGAACGGCTACAAATTGTTCGGTTTGATCTTCTTCAAAAGATCACCCGAGTTTTTATTAGACCACAGCAGATTTTTGCCGGTGGTTTCAAAAACAGTTTCGTAATACCTACATACATGTCTTTCATGGAAGCAAGACAACACCTAAGAAAAATTTTGTTAAAAGTGAAATATGCATATCAGGAATTGCCACTCTCACAAAACAAAGCCTCCCCGCGCAGCGAAAAAGAAGAGAGGAAAAGAGAGGATGTTGTTATAAGTATGTCAATTCAAATAAGACGCCACAAACAATTAGTTGCACAAGAACTAAAGATGGTGATGAATATTGATGTATATGGTGTTTTGTGTAATGAGGAACCATTACAAATTAAGTACTTTATCTCCACCCCATCGACTTTTCAATGCTTTTTGCTTCTTACGTTTATTATGCTTGTGTGCTTTTGCCTGCAAAATTGTTAAGCTGATGGATGGGTTGGAGTTATTTCACCAAGATAACTTGTACTGTCTTTGTGATATGAGAACCTCCTGGGGCAAATGTGAGGTTGGTGCACCGTAGAACCTGTTTTAAACCCCCAGTGGCAAATTGTCCCGAGGCGGTTACCTCAAGGGTTCCCCTTTTTACATACTGAAATCAAGCTCTCTTTTCCTCTCTTCATTTTCGCTGCGCGGAGACGATATGTTTTGTGAGTGTGACGATTGATGATATGCATATTTCACTTGTTTCGGCTCAAACTGATTCAAAATTTTGTATTTTTTAGAGTGCATTCAGTACACAATATGACTTTCTGATCATTAGTGCTAATATTGATATTGATGAAGATATATAAAGGATTAATTTAAAAAACATAACCTTAGGTTATTTGTTAATAAGGTGGTTTCTGTCTATCCTAACACCTGAAACGCAATTAAAAATACAGGAAGCACATTTAAAAAGATTGGCTCTAAATGTAATATCAAAACGTACGAACTTGAATAGTTATTTCAAAATACCTTATTGACTTTGCTCGCAATTTTTGGTTTATGAAATCTTTTCCGTATTATCGACTAAATTTGCACTTCTTGAACAGTTTAAATTCTTATTTACATCCCATAAAATGTGAAGAAGAAGTCAAGAAAATTGGCCGCAAATAGAAAGAGTATAATCATGGAAAGACCAAACTAATTTTAACAGTTGTAATATTTGGTGTTGTTCACTTCTACAAAATTCAGTTTGGGTAGGAAAGTAAGCCATTATTCAAAACTTTTATTTCTGAAGAATCGAAATTGAACGGTTTGTATATTTTCAAAATTGCACAGGAATTAAATGTCCAATCTAACAATGGAAATTTTTTACAACCGACCGGGGTGTTTCCAATCTAGTTATATTGTCCTTTTCTGTAATTTTAAGCCTAAAAATATAGGTTCTTCGTTAGATTTAATTAAAAGACAAAATTTTTTTTCTTACCTTCAGCCTTGAAGCGCATTACAACTGGCATTGCGCAAAAGGGAAATGATGTTTACTAGAGCGCATCCAATTGTTCTGTGGGTAATTATTTTATCAGTGACCGAAATCGGTAAGTAGTAATAAAACATTTTGTCTCAATGATATTTCGTCTGTATTATATAAATCTAGTTTTTCATTTACTAAGACCGTCTGGTACAATTTTCAATTCTATTACGCCTTAAAGTTTATTATCAGCGCGTGTTACAGCGATGTAAAGCCAACAGAAACATGTCAATCGCAAGTTGTAATGGTTCCAACATAGCAGAACAATTAAACATTATTTCTTTTTTAGGTCATTCACACTTATAAAATAGTTAATCTGGTCTCTTCCGAAAATGTGTTTTATTTTGTTATATTCAGTTGCTTATGAAAAATCTGATTTTTTTTTCACATTTAATATGTCTATAATATCTTTGTGCTCTTTACCGAAAACGAAACCTGACATATTATTTTCAGACTCGCAATATCTGAATGTGTCTGAAATTCGGCTTGTCGGAGGTATAGGGCCATATGGAGGGAGAGTCGAGCTTAACGTCAACGGAATATGGGGAACTGTCTGTGATGATACCTTCGATATGAATGACGCTAAAGTAATGTGTAGAATGTTAGGCTTACAGTAAGTTAAAAATGAAATGTTCAATTAAAGTGTAATGTAGTGTAACTTAAAAAGATGTCAGGCTCTTACACGATTGGTTTTATTATTATCAACCTTTTCTAACCAAAATACTTTAAATAGTTATAAAAGTGAAAGTTTAGAAAAAAATAATGTCGAATTAAAAAGCCAGTACATGCTCACATCGATTTTTCCAGTTTTACTGAAGGGATATATTTCTATACTTTAGAGGATCCACTTTTGTTAAGGGTGCACATTTCGGCCAGGGAACCGGTCCAATCTTTGCCCAGAGGTTTAATTGCAATGGAAACGAAGCAAGTCTACGGACTTGCACCTACGTCTCAAATGCACAATGCAATCATACCAGAGATGTTGGCATCATATGTACAGGTTGGTTTATGTTAATCTAGTGCCACAAGGTTATTATTTGAGAATCTTATCTGAATCTGGCTCAAACATCAGAGTATGCTTTGGCAAACCTACAGATAATTTACATTTTGTAGATCTCTAGGTACATTGTAAATGATAAGGATCGACATCGGTTGCATTGGTGGTTTAAGTTAAATTCTGTTTAAGGCTTACATTATTTACAAATATACACATGCGTTATTTATGAAGTGGAGTAATGTCTAACAGTGAAGTAAGGACATTTTGGCTTGGTATTCATCTTTCACAGTCTAAACACATCAATGATAACTTTATAATTTCCATAATTTGCGACTGTATTGGTAGCCGATACCGCAGTTGGTTATTACGGGTTATAATGTTATTTACGTTTTTACAACGATATTGCTAGTTCTCTGAAATGGTAACTGGTAGGAGTATCTAGAATTTCTAGTTTAACGCTTTTAAATAGGTCTGTTTAGCCTCTTTATTAAAATCATGAAACAATTTGGAGAATGAGACAAACCACAGGTTGACGAAACATGTTACCAAAAACAAATAATGTTATTGAAATGTGTAATTCAAGAAACAGTTTCACGTGGTAAACGTAGCATGTTTTACTACAGGAACGTTTGTGTAATCTTTGTAAAATTTCATTAACTTCATAGGAAAATAAACTGGGCCAAAACGAGAAATGCAGGGCCAATATGAGTTAGTGACATGTAATTAATAATGTTCAATACTGTAACGCGTGTTACATGTTTATATTTCCGAAGTACCGCTTTCTTAATATTAACTTTATCTAAAAACTTTGTTTTCCAACTTTTCTGAAATGTTACTGTAACATGCGCAAGCTTTTAGCATCGCATATCACAAATGCGGGGGAGATTTTCAAACTTAACTGGGAAACGTGTACTTATTTCTGATATATCCCTGTCTTTTTAGAATGTGGAGAAGTAGACACTCGATACAGTAAAGCAAACATATCGGCCGACGGAAAGAAACTAATTACTAAATGTGAAGATGGCTACACACAAAATACGTCACAAAGCGTATGTAATAATGGGATTTGGACAGTTTCATCTCTAGCCTGTTTATGTAGGTGGTTTCTATTGTACTTACATGTTAACTATTTAATGCGACAGTTTTGTTTTTCCTAAAATATTTGGTTTTAAATTTTAGTTAATTTTGCTGATATGTTTCTACACTTATATTACATGTATAAAAAGATACGTTATGTTATTTTTTCTATCAACACCAAGATGTCATTATTTTAGCCTCTAACAATACCCTTTATGATTTGCTTAATTTCCCTCTCTGGTAATAAAATATATCTTAACGAACTTCAGCTTAATAAAGCAAACACTTCAGAAAAGCAGGAAATCTTTCTTGATCTTAATCATCCCGTAGTAAATGGTTACGTCACTACTTAAATATATGAAAAAAGGAAATTATTTTGATATAATAAATTTTCCGCTGTTAGACGGCAAAGATCCTCGAGCAACATTATACGGTGTATATATCTCACGGCTTGTTCGCTTTTCTGGATCTTTCGACAATGTTAAAGATTTCAATGAGCGTAATCTTTGCATACAGGGTTATTGGTATAACACATAATAAAAACCCTTTTGCAAGTTTTATTAACGATACCTTGATAAAATCCAAAAATGCAGGTGCCGTTTTAAATCACTATTGCAACTTGCATCAAGGTTTTTCCTACTTTGTATTGTGGTGATTTTATTTATAAATAAAGAAAGTAAAATGCAATATTAATTTCTCTACGTTATTCGTTAAAAACGTCTGTAAATTCAAAAATAAAAGGTTACCATCAGATATTCTACAACGATCTGCATGTCTTGTGATCATCCCATCTACAGTTGATCATTATGCTTACCTCTGTTTTCACGACGGAGGTAAGGGTTAAAGTTTATGGTTTATGGGGATTTCTCACTTTCGTTAATTTTTCGTGACGTCCTTTTGAAACTGATTATTGTAATACCATGCTCTCTTTCTCTCTCTACTTTTTGGCTGTGTGGGGAGGCATTGTCTGCTTGATGTGGCCATTCCTGATATGCATATTTCACTTTTTTTTGCAAAAGAACTTAGAAGTTTGATCTGTTTATTTTTTCCCATTTCTTGCTGATTTGACTCTAGGTGCTCTGATCTCGTTAAGGTCATTAAGTACTTTTGCTTAATTATGCTTTTATCTTCTTATGTTTTTAATTTCGTGATTTTGCATCCAAATTGATGAGTTAATTGATGTGTTAGAGTTATTTCACCTTGTACTTGTTTCAGTATATGAGAACCTGATGAGGTTGGTTAACCCTAGGACCTGGTTTAATCAAACCCTCGCGACACCCCCCCCCCCAATATACAATTAAATAATGACCGTTTCAAGGCAGTACACGGCAGTATCACCTCGGTTTCTCATTTTCGATAATTGTCTGTTGTGTCTGTTGATTTATATCTATTTGATAACTAGTAGTATGCTCTCTTTTCCTCTCCTCTTCTGGCTGTGTGGGGCGGATGTGTCTTTTGGATGTGGCAATTCTTTAAACTAATATTTCACATTTTCCTTAAAAGTAAAAATGAGATAACAATAGAGTTGTTAAAACCCTAGCTTATAACATCATAATTGGGAAATCTGTAAATGACATTGGTAACCGATTATTTTAACTGATAACTGTTCTGACTATAGAACCAGTTCATCATAAACCTTTTTGTACAACATTTAATCAAATATATATTTTGTGCACTAAATTTGCTTAAAATTTTTATTTAGTCAGAAGTGTTATAATTAAAAATCAGTTTAACATATTGATGTAGTATGAAGTGAAAAACAACAAAAACATTAAACGTTTTATCTGTTAAAATATCAGGAAATGACTTTGGCCATAGTTAGTATATATCTTTGTTCCTTAGTTGCTGTACAAAGATTCAACGAAATCAACGGCGGTTATTTCCGAAAAGAAAAAGTTAAGCTGTCCCTAAGTTTGATCTTATATTAATTTCCTGTTCAATATAAGATAAATTTATGATACATATCTAATGGATTCGATAAAAATGAATCACATAAAAAAAAATATACGAAAAGAATAATGCTGAAGAGTTCTTACTATCTATGACGAGAAGTGAGTTTTACTTGACATGCCTGTTGAGATGTAAGACGGGTACGCCTACTGGTACGTGTAGCGAAAATCATTTGGGTACTACCTCATCAAGTTATGCGTTTCTTAAATATAGTACAAGTCATGATAAAAGTTATCAACGTAAAAGCTACCTTATACACGGATTTCTTAATGTGTAATATTCACTGCTTTGTAGATCATGACTGCACTACAACGCTGAGTCACCTCCCCTGAATAGTGTGATAATGATACTTTTTTACAACACTTTATTTAAATCACTAAATTTCATATACATCATCCATTTTTGTATTGTAAATTCGATACTTGTTAATTGCATTTATCTAGCTATGTAAGATAATCTATTAAAATATTATATAGACATTGATAAAAAATTATAAAAAATTATATTTATGAATAAATTTCTTGTTATTAATATTGAATAAGGAAAATTGGTCTATTGTTAAAAACCAAATATATAAGAAGAGATCTGATGGTGCGTATAAACTCCGTCTAATCACATCATGTTATAATGGAACTTTACTGTACCTGAATTACGTATTTTCTGAATTCATGTATATCTGTACAATTTTGAATATTCTGTTAGCGTCAAACTTGATTGAGACGAAACTTTGCTTTACCTATATAAGAATTTGCGAAGTAAAATATGTATTTGATCATATTTTCTCGTTAAATAATTTAATCAAAAGTTATTAGCACACCGGTAATCTTTTAAATGAACTAGGAATGAGTTCATGTCAGGGAGAGGCGAATTCAATAGTTTCATGTAATAATTTGCTTCATGACAGACAATAACTTTTTCGTCATCGTTTATTAGATATCGAAGGGGTAAGACTGGTGAACGGTCTGGGTCTCGCTGACGGAAGAGTAGAAATATCAGTTAATGGTACCTGGGGAACAATTTGCGACAACTCGTTTGAATGGATGGATGCCAACGTCCTATGCAAAATGCTAGGGTTCCAAGGGTACTATGTGTAAACATAATTCAAAAAACAAACGATTACATGTTATTACCAAATTGGTTTATTATTGTACACTATTACATTTAATATTAAGATGATGGGAAAACTGTTATCGCATAAAGGCTACACTTTAAATATTGATTTCAATAATACAATCAATGCGCCTTTGCGTTCTTTTGAATAATCTTCAAAGGCATCTGCTACGCTACAATTAAAGTCTTCATTAAATAATAAGAACTAGATGAACTAATCTTATCATCGAGTAAAAATAATATTATACATGTTAAGTGTCTGAAATAAATATACATGATTTGTTAGATATCAAAATTATTACAGCTTTTCGTCGTATTCTGGAGGATCATCATACACAGGCCAAGGGAATGGCCCCATCTTTATTAGTAATTTACAATGCACAGCGAAGGAAACGCACATCGATGATTGCCCTTACGAGACCATCCACACTTGCACGCATTCCCAAGATGCCGCAATTGCTTGTTCCAGTAAGTAATGGTCTTATACGTTATTATTATTATTATGATTAAGTAGTAGTTTGCTACAATTATTACCTGTATATCAGAAATAGAAGCAGCAGGAACAGTAGCAGTAGTAGTCCTAGTAAAACTAGTAGATAACAGTACTACAATTATAGTAATAAATTGTAGTTATATCAGTTACATTTATTTGTATGTTTTATGTCAATCAATGCTACTAAATTACTACATGTTTAATGTATTATGTCATAATCATACCAGTAAAATAAAAAGTTTAACGTATTCAACTCTCTATATATAGTTGATGCGCATCTATTTTATCAGCTCAATAGAGCAAAATGGGTTAAACTATCAACAATTCCTAAACAGAAATTATCTATATTGGTTAGATCCTTCTGTTACTATTTCCTTCACTTCCCAACGATCTTAACAGACCAACATCATAATCATAGAAAGCGATTAAATCAGAAACATGTTGAAATATTCCTGGTAAAAACAGGGTACCTGCTTTAGACAGTTCTGTAACCACAAATTTCATGTGTGGATTTAAGAGCAACTCGGCAAAGTATTGATAAATTTATATCAAACTACTGTTATCAATAGTTTGCAGAGTGAGTTGTAATTAATGTATTTCGTGCAGGTCATTGGGTACCAAAAATCTCTAAAACGGTCTGTATTGTTTTTACCTAAAACCCCGGGAGAAGTGGGAAGTTCAACACACATAGTCGTATTCAAGAAAAAGTTTCAGCAGTAATAAAAGTAACCAATTACTTCGTAGTTTGAAAAGAAATAACTATACTCAACAAAAATAGAAATCTGACACTTTATATTTGGTGTATTTTCCTGGAATCAGATTTAAAGCTAATGAATTGTGGTATGTAATAAAAATTGTGCATGTTTTGAACTTAATTATGCATTTTGATATTTTTGGTGCATGAAACAAGTAATTCAGTGGTTATTTTCTTTTGGATGGTGCAAAAATATATAGATTTTGAATATGCACCTCATACTTATTCAAAGTTACAGTGTCAGGTTTCTTTTTTTGTTGAGTATAGATTGTTAGCATGTTTGGATGTCGAGTGTTCTGAGTAATTATTTGCCGAATTTATGCTGCATTTATTATTAGTGCCTTCAATGAACGTTACCGGAGTACGATTAATAAATGGGACAGGTCCATATGATGGTCGGGTAGAAGTGATGGTTAATGGTCAGTGGGGCACGATTTGTCACAGGGATATTCCGTATTTCTTGTATGGAATAAACTACGGAGGTACACTCTGTAAAATGATGAATTTGAGGTGAGATTATCTTTTAATTATCATTTTAATTATCATGTATTTTGAGAAACATAAGGTTGTGCAAGTTTTGGTTTGATGTTTTTAACTATACAATTACGCATTGTATTGCCATTATTTCTTTGTTTATCCCTTTTTACACAGAGATTACATTATTATTCGACAACGATAATTTGGCAATGTTTACATTGGCGTGTTTACGTTGGCGTTAAATGTAAACAATTAATATTTTAATCCTTGTTTAATACAATGCGTGACGCTCACAACACATGTCCCATTAGGCGAGCGGTCTAAGAAGCAGTCAATAAAATACTTGGAAAGGCAATGGTAGCAACGGCCTTAAAGGTTCGAGGTTCGAAACATGTTGTTTTACTTTTATACAATTATAATGATTTCCGCGATAAAATAAATTGAAGCAATATATGCAATACTTTAACATAACTCCAAAAGCATTTACAAAATATTAATTTAACAATTAAAATACCGGTATATATATACGAAAGTCGTGAGTCGGGGAATCGAACCAGTGTCGACAAAAAGTTAGGCCAATGCCATCTGGACGCTTTGACAACTGTTAATCTATCGAGGCGTTGTGGTATTAACACGCAAAATACATAGTTCTTTTAAATCGTCAATTTGCCTTAACCAGTGTTTACATTCTATTAATGATTGTAAACATAGCCATTTTTTTTAGGTCGACCAATAGTAAAACAGATTACGGACTAAGCTGCGGTAATTGTGGGTGGAAAAAGATGTAGCTACTTTAATTTTTGAAAGAGTTTGTTGTCAAGAAAAAATTTAAAACAATTTTTGAAGGGCCTCATTTGTGCGTGTCTGTCTATGGGGAACTCAGATTTGTATTGGTTATTACATGCAACCATGTTATCGGCTGTGTCTTATCACATGAGTTTGCGTTTGATTTTATTTGCTGATTGGCATATTAACTTTTAACTTTAAACTTCCCGTTTCATCTATGTTATTTAAATTCTGCTAAAATCTAAAAATACTGATTTATGTGAAAATATTTCCTGCGCATGTATAACTGATTTTATTATATTGCAAAGATATTTCCTTGAATTTGATTGGATAATATGCCGTTGATGTGTGTCCGTATTTACGGATCATCCGTAGATATGAAAGCGCGCACCTTAATTGCCCCCTCTGGCTTCCCACCGTTTATTGTCGTCAGCCATTATGTTTTGATTTTCGGTAAAATGTATTTTGGTTAAGAGGACCTTATACTTCATTAAGCGGTAGGCACATGGATGACTTTAAATGTTTCAGGATATAATTGCATCAATTTTTTTTAAAGTTGAAAAAGATCAAATTATTCTTAATTTTCCTAAAGTAATATCGAATTGATAGTCCATCAAAAAAATCTATAATAGTGTCAGCATGTATGTAAAATCATGACGTTATACATGTTTTATTGAGGTTTTCATCGCGGAAATCAGCCGTTCGGATTAAATGAGCGAAATAAATGAACAAAATGTTTTTACAATTATTTGTTTCCTTCAAAGGGTATGTGAGGATATATTGCAGGTCCGGGTGTCATATTAACCCTCGCCTATGGCTCGGGTATATGACGCCCGAAATAAAATCCTCACATAGACTGTCAAGAAACCAAATAACTATATAATAGCCAACTAGAAAGACACCACATATTAAACTCGTTGTAAATAACAAAAACATCTACCGTTGCATAGAACTGGTTTAGGGGATTGATAAGTTAATCACTAATCTGTGTTTAAACACTCCTAAATACTGTAGATGCCTCGGTATTTGCACAGAAGAATAATACGTGAGCCGGAGTATTGTTCTGTTTTATACATGATAGTATGCATTAAATGAATCACTACAGTAGATGTGTTGTTTGCTGGTGGTTGTAAAAAGTCTCCCCTTACTTTACTTTACTTAAATAAATATCAGTTTCAGTTCCCTTAATGGTTATTTGCATATTTCAAACCATGTCAATCATTGTGGGTGGCAGTAAATAGATAAACTTTTTTTATGTTTTAATGGTGTTTTAGATTTTATGCACTCTCTTGCATGGTGTGCTTGGTGCTTGTGCCATATCGTTTTGTTTTTGGGGGGTTATCCATACACTGTACATTTTATAGATGCAACCCGATGGCCAAGTTATTATTTCCAAAACAATCTTTTTATCAAATGGCTACCATTAGTCACTACTATATTTATTTTTGGCTCTACCCAGGTCTATACTGTTTAAAACTTAAACTTTTTCAGATTAATTCAAACCTTTATTTTTAAAATTGTGTTTTCAGCTTGACCCATATCTTTGAAAAACCAGTATATGGCGAGGGTACTTTTCCTGTTACCATGATGGACCTTAATTGTCAAGATAGTTTCGATAGCTTGAGAAGTTGCAGTTATCAAGCAGCACACAGTCTTTACGGGACTTGCAGTCACAGAAATGACCTCTCTCTCATTTGCACACGTAAGTTTTTGATACATATTTATACATTATATTTAGCAAATATTCCAGTTATTGACTTCAACTAAAATAAGAATTTCCAAAGGAGTATTAAGATATGATACTAGTTGTAGATTTAACCAAATTTAAATAGTTTATAAAATAGATATTATCTACAATTTATATTCTTGCAGCAGCCTGTAAAAAACTATAATATAGGAAAGAGGATCTTCGTTAAAGGATGCACATTGAGATATATTGAAAAATAAACTTGCTTTAACTTCTCATGCTTCGAGAAAATCAAAACAAATACGACACATAGGCATCGATCTCATAATCCCTTCCATACTTTAACCTTGTTTGCTTTCACTCACTAAAGGACTGTCCTGCTGTAACTGAATACATGCCTTACAATCTGTAAGCGCAATTTACCAAAAGTATAAAAATAAATTTACGAAAGAATGAATGAATGAATGAATGAATGAATCGAATTATGTGAAATCCGAATTATGTATTTTTATAAACTTGCAGTTGCCAGCAGGAATAACACCAGTTACAACCTTCGTTTCATTGTAAGCGTTAACTACCTTTCACTTGTATTATCAAAGCTGCGATCTTTTAATCTAAATACGATTGCCCGTATCCAGATGTGCATGATTCCTTTTAATTGTAGCATGTGGTTTACCAGTGAACGTCGACGACAGTACGATATCGTTCCAAGGAAGCGAGCTGACAGCATCGTGTTATCATGGGTTTACTCCATCGACGATTCAAATGCAATGTTTGGTCAATGGGAAATGGGACGTCAGATGCGTGTCTGTTTACAGTAAGAATGAATTTATCCGATCTCTTTTAAATATTGTATCGTATTATAAAGTCAACAGTAAACTATAATTATATGTTACAATCTTCAAAACATATAGAACAGTACGTGTACAGTAAAAATGTGAAAGTTATATGGACCGGCTCCATAACTTAGTCTTCAACACATTTTCCCTTAATTGGGGCCTACCGATATACAGAGTTATCTCAATATTCTGTCCTTAGTTACCTCCCTTTGCAACGCGCACCTGTTACTGGGTAGTTCCGGTCTGAGATTGGCAATTAAAACAGACATGCAGTAGGCATCCTTGGTCCTTTCAAATACGTTTTAATAAGGTCTGGTCTGTCATAGATCAGCATTATGCATAAAAACGTTTGATCATTACATACTCAATGGAAAAATATATAGTTTTTATAGAGCAGTGCATAATATTTCTTTTCTAACCGTTTTAATACGTTGGATAGGTTTGTGTTTAACATCGTTATGTTCGACCCCTCCAGCAACTAATAATGAGAAAAACAAAATTTCGTTACATCAACGCTCAGAACATATACGGTAAGGTATAAATTTTTATGCTCAAAATGGCAGATTTGAGAAAAATAAAAGTTAGAAAAACCGTAGATAAGTTTAATAAAATTTATACACATGATATAAGTTAAATTTTGATGCTCGCAAATAAAACGCCCGTTCCATATTATGCATGTTCTTTCATGTCCAATGAAACATTTTTAAAGAAATTTAATAGTTTTTTTTAATAAGTGAACCTTTTTCTACAAATTGAATGCACCCCAATGGGTTTACAGATTTTTGCGATGTACGTTTTGACGTATTTTTCAATAAACTGCTCTTTTTTCACAAAGTTCTTTCTTACTCTTATACCATTTAAAACATATTCAAACAAAGTTTCGTAAGGTTTTCACGCTTTTTCTCTTTATTTTTATATTTTAATTTATTTAGTTTAACAATACATTCTAATTCATTGCAAAAAAATATTTTTGTGTAAAACTTTTCAGAGGGCTATTTTAATTTGTTCAGTTCGGAGAACTTTAAGTTGCCAAAATCAAATAAACAATCAAATAAACAATTCTCGAGTGTCAAACAACTGTGTGACAATTAATTAGAATATTTAATCCCTATTCGGTTTCTTAAAGCAACACTTTGTCCCTGAATAAGCAACTTGTTCAAACTCTTATAAATCTACAACTTAACTTCAAAAGACCTTTATCACCCCTCCGGCTGGTAAGACCCTGTCTTGCTAATTAGATTACGTAACATGGTCATAAAACACCAGGCCCTTTTCTTAAATAGCATTGTTTGCATGACTTATTGGTGATTGACTGAAAACATAAAAAGCTATAATGTCCATTCCTGCGAATAAATAAAATTTAAAAGGATAATGTTACGTAAATAGGAAAAGTTGCATTAAGTTATTACTTAAAATCAATTACAAAGATGATGGTTACTCCTCATATATGTCTGTTTCCCATTTTTGCTAAGTCGACAGTGAATTTTAACTTTAAAATGCACTTTGATAAATTTTTATCTTCATTGCTAACGCTACGCTCATTACCGCTTCTAAACCGGAATTACCCAATCAGCAAGGGAAGCTACTCTCAATGGGAGATAACTGTGTATATCGGTAGGCCCCCATTGTCTACAATTATGTAATTTCTGTTCACAAGTACCTTCTCCCTTTTCCCTTTTCATATATTTCAATATGACAGTAGCGCTGTTTGTGCCGTGTGGCGGCTGTAAAAAGTCGCCCCGTGCATTTAACCCGTGCTGTTATCAGTTACATCCTTTGAGGTCGTTGAGCCCGATACCTATGTACTTTGTTAATAGTACATCTAAAATTTCTTTTGTTTAAATATTTCGGCCAGTTTAATCATCGGTGATTTCAATATTCCAGCCAGTATGGATTCAGAAATTGTTCAATTACCCCAAGGGTATACTTCCTGCTTTTTAAATTTTGCCTTTGGCGTTGGCCGTGATATGCAGGATTTATATTCGCTGTGCCTCTGTCAAAATTCTAGTTTGTTTAGTTCCGCCAACTCTAACACACCTATCAGCTCAATTTTAGGACAAACCCATTCTTTTACCATACGCCGCTGAATATGGAATGGTATTTATCTGAATTAACCGAATTGAAGGTTCCATGTTTACCGCCATATGCACACCATCGTTTGGGATGGATCAAAATTGTATTTATATTGTTTATTGGTGTAAATATTGAGTTGCGCTTAACCCGGGGCTAGGCGGCGTGGTCAGTAATATGCATTTCCATTACTGCACATGAACAGGCTCAATCAAACTGAGCGTGCAACATTTTCATAGATGTCGTGTTTGGTGGCTTTCAAAGTTACCTTTTCATCTATTTCTTATATTTTGTCTGTAATTCGTTTGCCTCTAATAAGTATTTAAACTTGTACAAAGAGTTGAATGATGTCAACGGCCACGCCTTATAAGTATTAGATGAGCTTCATATACATCAGACAGCCATAGATCAGTCATTTATAGTCGGAATTTTAAAATTACATCACTGGTTTGCATAAATTTACAAATGTTAATAGCAAATAATAATTCAAACTGTCGATTAATCCTCTTTAATACAGAAAAAAACCGTAAATGTATTTATTGTTAGCTAAGCTATAAGTTTTTAGTCAACGTATTCTAGTCTATTTATAAAACATGGACTTAAAATTTAAATTAAAGAAATGAAATAAACTTACAAAATTTTAACTTTACGGTAACACAATACCACGTAGTAAATATAAACCCAATATCAAAAAAATGTTCTTTATTCTCGATATCTAGTATTTGCTAAAGTTCTTTCATAATTCTTCGTTACCTGTCGTCTGTTTAATTACAGCCTGCATTTAACAGATTGACAAGAGTTTGTTATGTTCATTATTATAATTGTCACTCTTATTTTCGCAAGTTTTAGTCTAAAGTACTGAAAAAATCTTCATCAGTTTTTCAAGCAAAAATGGTCACATCTTGAACTCGTAAAAGGCTTTAAAGAGAATGAAATTATTAATTTTAAATGTAGCCACCAGGAAAAACGCAAAATGTTTAGTGATAAAAATTAATTAATTCGGAAATCATTTGAGTTATAATTACAAAATTCGGTACACAAAATTTTTAATGTGTCATTTTAACCATCCGACTTCTTATTATGTCATATGAAACACAAAGTGTGGGTCGATTAAATTTAAGTGTTTCAATTGTTTGCAGGTTTTCCGCTTAACATTAGCTCCGTTCGATTAAATGATGACTATGCTTACAATTGGCCCTCAGAAGGACATGTCAGAATTCTCGTAAACGGACAATGGGGAGGCATATGCAAAAATAAATTTGATAGCAACGACGCTGCCGTCATATGTAGAATGATGAACATGAAGTAAGTTATAATGCTTATGAGGTAAAACAATCGAAATTCAATACCATATATATTTAACATATTGAAGATCTATACGTTATTATATTTCTGTTGTTTTACAGAATCATTTATATGACACTTCCAAAAGCGCATTAATATTATGGTTATAATATTAAGTTTATCAATATTCGACTAAACATGAAATATACATTTTCAACGACCATTGAACCCCAACTCGATACGTGTAAAGTTTATTTAATATATATTTAAATAGGTTTCTACAATACACTGTCAACGACAGGAGAAATATAAACAATCAATACGGTGTTGACAAAACGCCAACATATATTGACAATCTGGAATGTACAGGGAATGAGTCTCATATTAACGAGTGCACATATGATACAGACAACACATGTACATACTGGGACCAAGTCGCTGTAAGATGCACTGGTAAGGACACATTTTTTTTCTATCTTATTGTATACATTAATTAAATTATACATGAAACGCTTGCACTTCATTCTTTAGTACAAAATCGTTCAATATCAGGTTAGCCAGGGTGAATATAAAAATCGCAAACCAACTGGCTAATTGCATCTTGAAGTTGCAAGCTGAATCCAAAGGAAGATGCTTTACTTTATGCTTTCGAGTGAATTATAGAATTTTCCCGGCGAAATAAAAGTGGTATTTCGCTGTTTTCAAACAGTGGAATATCATTTTCAATTTCACCTTTTTTTTACGCTGGTACCCAAACACACATATCATTTCGAATGTGAACGTTTAATAAACGGGCTCAAGTTTGGATATATTACGTCATGAAGTCACATCATAAACAAACGTTTTGGTGCCATTTCATGCATGTATCTGTCAAATTCGCACAAATAGTGCACTAAAAGCATAAAATAAAAATAAAATTTGTTTTTACTAGTCAAAGATAGAAATATATTTCACTCGTGAACTCCAGTACTAAGTATTTTTACTCGTGGCTTCGACACTCGTGAAAATACGAATTCTGGAGCTCTCTCGGTGAAATATATTTCTATCTTACACTGGTAAAAACAAATATACTCTATATGTCAATTTGGTACGAAATGCGTTTCAACCATTGGCTTTAAAAATGAACAAATCTACAGACGTCAATACCTTAAAACATTTTAATCTTAAACCCATTCTATCATGAATCATTATTGATCTGTATTAATCCGAAAAAAAAATCAAAATGAAGGTTCCAAGTAAAACAACTATTGCTTAACCCTTTCCTCCATATATACACATTTTACGCATGTGCTATCAGTGTAGGTGCAGATCAGCCGGAACAACCGTCTGATCAGGATCTGCACTGGTCGCATTTTGGACAGAAATAGCCTAACAAATCAAAGAGCGAACAATTTAGATCCTGATCAGGCAGCACAGATATGACGGCTGATCTGGATCTAAACTATTCGCCTTCGCAATAAAGGTGTATATATGGAGAAAAGGGTTGAATGGTTGAAATGACTGTCTACTTTAAATTTATAGTTTTTATAGAGTAATGCATTTAAATAGTGGTTAGGCGGAGCGGACAGTACTATGCATTTGAATTGCTGCCCATGACAAGCCCAGTCAAACCTAGCCTTCACAATTTTCATGGTTGGCCTGTTCGGTAGGGTCGTGGCTTTCGATGTTCATTTTTCATCTATGAATTGAACTCAAAACGTTCTGTATCAATTTATTCACAGGATATCAACTTAATATTACGGACATACGTTTATCTGGTTCATCGTCCCCATATGCCGGCCGGATTGAGGTGAAGGTAAACGAAACGTGGGGAACAATTTGTCAAAATTACTTTAATTGGATTGAAGCACGTGTTGTGTGCAAAATGCTTGGATTTGGGTAAGTAATTCTCCTGCCCACGATGAAAATAATGCATAGTAAACTTATTATTTGTAATGAGTTATTCAACGACTAAATATTTAAAAAGTGAAAAATGCATATCAGGAATCGCCAACACAGCCTCCTTACGCAGCTAATAAGTAGAGGATATTAGAATATCAATTGCAAATGAGACTCCATAAACATTCGACAAAAGAGAACATTTGGGTTTACCCCATAGGAACGGTCAGTAGAGTATCATGTCGGTAACCTTTCTTCTTTAGGTAAGAATTGCAAACTAAGATTAGATCTTTGGTGATGCAATTATTCTTACCGTACATGTACCAGGTTATTAATAAAAATTAGCTTTAAAGAAAGTAAAAGGAATCGCAACTTTCAGACCGTTCTATTTTTTTGTTCTATAATATTTATTCGATATAGTTAACAAAATATGTTATAGAAAAGTAAATAAAATATGCATTTAGTTTACCTCGGAAACTTGGTATTTTAAGATGAAAATTTAAAGTGCGTAGAATGGTGTAAAACTCGCAGTAAGTACAACTCATGAATTTTCGCTGGAAAGTTATTGATCAGCACAACGACCCTCACATTATTTATTGCTATTACTACAGTTCCCTATTTTTGACAGTGTAAAAAGACCAATAGCTCAGTTGTTACAGTGTTTAATCAGTAATATATACTTGATTTAACTAGTCTTAGACTAGAACAAAATACAACCAAAAGCAAGCATGTCAAAACTTTAAATAATTACTGTTTAGAATATAATATTCACACATACTTTTTCCAAAGGAACTATTACGAGAACAACTATAATTACAATGCATACACTCGATATGGAGAAGGAACCGGACCAATACACATAGACAGACTTGAGTGTGGTTATTATGACTCTCACATCAATAGCTGCAGATATGTTGTTGACACCTATGTTAAATGTACCCACCGTCAAGACGCTGCTGTTATATGCTATGGTGAGTTATGATTTTTTAAAACTTTTGATTATATTTAACATTACCAAAAATAACATCTAAGACTTGATTATAATATTATAACCATCAACATTTTAAGTTTGAGATATTATTTTCCTAAAATAATCGAATGATTTTGGCGAACCATAGATAGATAGAATGCTTTAGTTATATGTTGTGTTTTTAAATAATAGGACCAAAGTTAAATATCACCGGTGTTCGCTTGGTGAATGGAACCGGGCCTTATGATGGGAGAGCTGAAATTAGAGTCGGAGAAACATGGGGAACAATTTGTGACGATAACTTCGATATACTTGCTGCGGACCTATTTTGTCAAGAAAAGAAGCTAAGGTACACGAAATAATTTGATAGGTTAACTTTTGTAATTATTTGAAAAAATGGTGTACATG
Source organism: Corbicula japonica (assembly GCA_038501625.1). NCBI lineage: Eukaryota > Metazoa > Mollusca > Bivalvia > Venerida > Cyrenidae > Corbicula > Corbicula japonica. The sequence goes on along the minus strand of JAZAYU010000664.1, from coordinate 130,218 downwards.
CATTCTTATTTTTTTTAATATACTTTTTATTCTTAATTGAAGACTGCTGACGACATGACAGCTGTCAATATTTATTCTTTAAACTATGGCACTGCCTCTCCCGGAATCGACAAATCGAACTTGTGGGATATAATATGTCATATTTCTAGCATTTAGGTGAAGGGTTTAGAAAGAAAATATTTGTTTTTGTTTTCATTAATAACTTCATGATTTATGCATAAGCCTTCTCTATCCATATTTTTTATTTAAAGGATGTGTTTTAGTTACTTTATCCACGCTGGAATATTTTATTAACCGAAAGCCAAACCGAAATACAAGAATGTTCTAGCTATTTCTGTTTGCTTCACTCCTTATTAAATTAAGCACAACGTATAATAAACTGTATAAATTGTGTACTTTTATCAAACCGATACAAACAAATTAAAGTTCGATTATCTATCTAGGGCTATAAAATATTATACCGGTGCAGCGAACGGTGCAGGAAGCGGTCCTATTTATATAGAGCAGATCTTCTGTCAGACAACCACTACAAAGCTTGCCGACTGCAAATACCTGTTCTTTAATACTTGCAGTCATGACAGGGACGTATATGTCGTGTGCAGTGGTACGTATCTGTTTACCGTTTGAAAAATAGAACAAATTAAATGCAGTGGTAATGTGAAGAACAGTTTTCTATTTAACTGGCATATATAAACTGTTTCAAATCTAAATGTTAGTGTATAGATGTAAATAGTGCATTTATTTGCACTCCGTTTTATTATTACAGGTAGTCTTCGGAAAACTTTTAGATTCCAATAACTCCGACGTGTGTTTGTCATTTTGCTAATTAATATAGACAAAAAAATCTAGTAGGCATTTTTGATTCAATACGTTGAAACGTTCCTAGCAACACAGGGATCTCGTCGTTGGTAAATTGCCGAGATGAATCGACTTTTCGTTGTTTCAAAATAAACCTGTCATTATAAGATATAGTTCAACTAGGATTTCTATAAAACAATTATATTTGTTGTATCATTTTAGCATGTGGACAGCCGGATTTGTCGAATTGGGACGTGGACTATTTTAAATACAATGGATCGGAACTTTACGCAGATTGTTCCTACTACAAAACATACGTGGGGATACTGAGAATGAAGTGTAACAACGTTACAGGGAAATGGAATATTGAAGGTGCATGCCAGGAATATAGTAAGTGATGTTGTCCTAGTTTAGAGAGATATAAATAAAAGATTAATATGCTGCATTTTTATGAAATCAACAATAAAAATACAACAAAAAATATATCACAAAAAAAAGAGCCATCGGTGAAACTCCACTATAATGCCAGTTGCATTTATTCATGAATTAGTTTAATTTAAACTGGTCTCTATGAGTTATGAATGCTTGCCATTTAAACTTGTTCAAAACAATAATGTTAACCGATCTAAAGGAAATACCAAACACCATGGACAGGTATTTTTTACATTTCTACAGACCAGAATATTTGCCATTTTCTTAGCAATATCACTAGGATCGAAAACAATGAATATATAGATCTTTTTAAATGTTTCCTTAATAACATTCATGTTTCTCTTATTATATTAAACAGTTTGAACAATACGGTTCCAAGTTGCAACCATGATTTGGACAAAATCAGGGGTTTCTGATTTTCACATATTTTATATGATTCATATGGTTTTCAACAGCTTTGAAAATTCAAGGATTATTCGACCTGATTCAAGAAAGTCGCCAATTCCCTTACATGTATTTCTTCGAAAAGAAATAAATGAGTGATTTTTTTTAAATTGCTGTTACGCATAAAAATTATGTAAATTGCAAGACATAGAGGTTTTATTTAGAATTGTTTATGTTTGATAAAAAATAAGGTTCAAAGATCAAAACAATTAAAATGAGATAACATTATAGTGTGTACCATCACTTATAAATGTCACCTCGTCTGTGTTGGCGATATCCCAGTTTCAGCAGTAAGGATCTTAAACGTCTAAAATTACGTTCATTTAAAATAATGAATCAAAAACTCACATCGGCGGATTTATAAAATAACTCTGTTAAATATATTGCGATGAATAAAACCATTTTTAAAATGCACAGATAATAGATAAAAGTTAAAGGTAATTTATTTTTTATAAAATATTCACTTGGTAGTTATTTTCGTGGATTGTATCTGATCTGCTCAATGTCGAAATGACAAAAAATATCGTTTCGGGAAAATTGAAGATCAAGAGGAGTGGAACCCACGACCATGGAGTTCGTGACTATAAATACATTATAAATTATTGGTAAAATCATTTTTATTTTGCTGAATATTTTGCATGTACATTTTAATAAGTGGAAAAGGGTCTGTTTCTAATTCGACATATTTCAATGTGAAATTGATTAATGACGTTGAAAAATAATAAAAGTCATTTTAATTTTTAAGCAAGGAAGATGCGTACAATCTCTTCCGAAAATATAATAGATATACGAAAAGAGTGTAAACAATAAAAGTCCATAATGAGTCATTATTTGTTATCGTTTCGCGAAATCAAGAAAAAATCATAATGTTCTGTATATGTGTAGAAATATTTATTAAAGTTAGGTTCAAATTTTATGAAAATTTCATCTCAGTGTGAGAAAAAAATGTGCAGTCAGGCCCCATGATTATTAAACCCAATTTGAGCATGAAAATTTGGGTCTGTATTTCCGTTCATTATATAAAATAAAATATTTTAAACTAAAAATATGACGTAATTGATATCAATAACAAATGTAGGATATATTATTATTTCTTACTTATGTAAGTTGTAAAGTTTATGGACATTTTAAGTTTGAGCATGGAATCGAGTTGATGGTTTTATAATCAATGGGCCTGAACTCTTACCCGGTAAACCTCGCTTACTTTACCGTCAGATCTATCCTGCTCATCATCAAAGTGCGACTAGACTCTTGCCATAATAATTTACCGTAATCAGATTTCATTTTAACACATGTTGAGTGAATTCATAGTGATAGAATTGCTTTCTTTCAAAGGTTTCCCTTTGGCTGTTGACGGAATTCGATTAGTTGGTGGAGGCAATGCTAGCAGCGGAAGAGTTGAACTGATGTCACTTAATACTTGGGGAACTGTATGCGATCACTCATTTGGAATGGCAGAGGCAGAAGCTATTTGCCGGATGATCGGATACCCGTAATTATATATATTTTATTATGTCATTTCAATGCTAAGATAATAAAAAAATTTAAATATGAATATATATTTTTTTCAGCGTTTGTTATGCAGTTTAAAATATTATTTGTTGTTTATTTTAGCCCAGCAATTAACTTTATAGGAGGTGCTTATTTTGGCAAAGGGGTAGGACCAATATTTGTGGATGATTTGAAGTGTGGAAACTCTGCAGACCATATCAATAACTGCACTTACAACACCCATGACAACTGTCAACACACAGATGATGTATCTGTTATATGTACAGGTACGAATGTAGTGAATCTTATCTGCGATAACACGACTTCTGTACAAATACGCAAACCAAGAAAAGAACATCTATAAGTCACTTTTTAATATTAACTTCGTTAAAATCTGTTAAGGCTACGTGATGTAGTTGGTCGTCGTTTGAAGTGTGGACACTCTGCAGACCATATCAATGAATAGTACAATCATATTGTTTACGTAATTATTGAGTTCTGCTCAACATAAGGCTAGGCGGCGTAAACAGTTATATGATTTTCCATTATTGTCCAATAACAGGTTCAATTTGATTGAGCCTGCAAAAGTTTCAAATTTTGTCGTGTTCGGCGGCGTTCAAAAATCCCTTTGCATCAATTTCGACATAAAAAGTTGATATTTTTCGTAGACTGCGGAAGTCCACTACCGCCTAACGCGTATTCAAACAACACCAGAACAAATGTTGGAACTGTAGTGAAAGTGACGTGTGAAGAGGGTTACCGGTTGAGTGGCAATGATGTTGTTATCTGCCAAACCAATGGAACATGGACCAGTCTACCTACATGCACATATATAGGTACACATAATTGACATCTACTGATTCAAATTAAAACATAATCTGTTACGGCCTCTTGGTTGGTAAAATTCAAATATTACAATTGATTTACTTCAAGTAAGTCCAGTATTTATCAATCTACACTTTTATAGGTAATAAGTCATACCGTTATTGCCCATGACAATACATAGTAGACAGAAAACCCAGAGTTAAATGATTACAATACAACATATAGATACATTTCAGACACTGTAAATTACACATTCAGTGGTATGTCACTTTTAAAATCTACCCTGATTAGTTATGGTTTAAAAGATCTATTTTGAAAAGTATTTCGAAAGTTATTGTCTTTTTTTAAGGTTTTATAAACGAAAGTAGTTGTTTTCTTATTAAAAAGTGTGTTTGTTAAATAAATATGATCTATAAGGTTAAACAGTCGAGTCAAGTAATGGCATTTATTGTAAAGGCATTTATTGTATTCTTGATAAACGAGATATTCTACTAAGAATTGGTTTTTTTCTTCAATTGTTTTTACAAAACAAACACTATCTCATTCTCATTATAAACGGTTAGTCATTCTTCTTTCAATTTGGTGTGTGCAAAAGCTGTGTTTTTTTTTCATTTTGGAGTTTTTGATAGGCAAATTTCACTGTTTTAGATTGCGGAGACCCAACACCGGAAAATGGTTTAAGAAATGCAACTGCCTCGTCAAACGGTAGTGTTGTTAACATATCGTGCAAACCCGGATATGATCTTATAGGAGAAGCTGTTATTATATGTCAAACCGATGATACTTGGACAAATTATCTAACATGTCGAATAAAAGGTAGGGTTTGCAAAAGCATATTAATTTAATAGATTAAATATGTAACTTACCATATAAATGAAAATTTATTAACCCTTCCTTTTGCTTTGCTATGTTGTTAGCTTCTTATGTTTTATAAATATGTGTGATTTGCATGAAACATTGTGAGCTGATAAGTGTGTTGGAGTTCTTTCACAGACAACTTGTTTGTTCATATGAGAACCTATTGGGGATAGAGTGAGGTTGGTGCACTGGTTTACCCCCCCCACCCCCCCCCCCCCCACACACAGTGGCAAATTGTTTTGCCACTAACAACTCCATGGCGGCTACCCCTCGGTGTTCAATTTGGTAATTGTGTGTAGTGTCTGTATTGAAATTGATCATTTTTAAACCATGTTTTCTTTTTTTCTCTTGGCTGTGTGGGGAGGTTGTGTCTTCAGAATATGGCAAGTTCTGATATTATTTTTCACTTTTTTACAAGTAAAACCGAGAAATATATTTAATCAGTTAAGACGATTATATATATTAGTGTTCCTCCACTTAATAAGATTGCATTAATTGCAATAGAATTTTAGATGGTATATTAGAGAAAGTGTATATTCTTGATATACATTTTTTACTTTTCTATTTGAAATTCAAAAACCATGGTGTTTATTTTTCACTCTGGTAACACCCTCAATATTTCGATTTACCATGCCTATACATTGTCCTTTGTTTGGCAGACTGTGGAACCCCTAATTATGCATTTGCCAACGTATTCTTGCCAGCCAATAAAACAACATACGGATCAAATGCCTTAATGAGCTGCATTCAAGGATATCGTCCTGAGGGCAACAGATCTATAACCTGTCAAGCTAATGGCACGTGGGAGAAATTGAAAACCTGTGAAATTGTTGGTAAGTTTCAATATCAGTTACTATGCATATAAACGTATAAATATCATATTTATTCAGATGAATATTATTACTAAAAGGTGCAACGAGAACTTTTAAAGCAATCGAACACGACACATGTGAAAATATTTCATGTCAGATTTGAAGGCCATGTTCATGAGCATTATAAGTTAAAATGACTAACATAATTGCAATGCTGTTTTTAATCCACGTTTGAACCTGTTAAGAATCGTTGTCTAGAGTGTATTTAGATTTTGTATTAGATCCAGTTTATATTCAAATCAACAATTGTAGATAACAGAGTATTGTATGCTTTCCTATGTACAAATTTCCCAACTTAAATAATTAAATATTGCCTTTGACGGTATTGCAGTAAACTAAAAGGAAAAATTTACATGTTATGTCCTATCATCCCAACCACTTATGGCAAACTGGTTTGTACCATAAATATTTTTATTTAAGATTGCGGTAACCCGACACCAAGCCGAGGGATTATCAATAACACTATTACGACATACGGATCAGTTGTGGGTGTTAGCTGTGAACCAGGGTTCAATCTGTCAGGTGCAGCGGTTATTGTATGTCAAGCAGATGGAACGTGGAGTGGATCACCAATATGCGACACTTCAGGTAGATCATTTCATGAAATTATCACTTTGACAGTTAATATAAGGGTCTCCAGTCCACTAAAAGATAATTTATTAAATAGAGCACTTCTTTAAAAATGCACTCAAGAAGGCCAAGCAATTATGTCTTGTGATTATTATTTTAAGTACAATTATTATTATTATTATTATTATTATTAGTTGTAGTAGTAGTAGTAGTAGTAGTAAATATTTTCTCTGTAACCAGAATATCTTATTGATTATTGACAAAAAATTCGTCACTTATATGCGCAATTATTGTATCTATATATAAATCAAGAAAGTTATACAAAAATTTCGGATATAAATGACAAATTAAATTATTACAGTGATGTTATACTACAAAATTAATGTCATGCGACACTTTAAAACAACATTTAAATAATTATAGATTGTGGAAATATGCAGTTACCACATGGTAACGTAACCGCTCCAAATGGGACATCAACAGGCGCCTTGGTCTCTGCAATGTGTGAACCAGGATATGACTTACAGGGATCCACAATTCTTATGTGTACACCACAAGGCTGGAATGATACAGTAGCATGCAACAAACAAAGTAAATCTTACATTTTTAAAACATATTTGTAACAAGTCATGTTATATGTTTGCAGAACAGTGAGCTTATAAGAAAAAACATTTTCATTTTGTCAAAATATCGGTCACTTTTAACGTTTTGGATTTTAGGCACTTCATTATTTAAAAGCTTTTTGAAACTATTTTTAATTAACCATGTTTATTCATAAAAGTTAGCCGTCCAAATAATTTGTTCTGTTGGAGTTTAGTGTATTTTAGGCTAGGGTTTGCATTAAACATTGCTACCTTTTTCTCATTTCTTATTAATAACTATTTTTGTGGACTTAATTTGAAACTGTTTATTTTATAACACATGCGCTCCTTGTCTCTCTACATTTTGGCTGTGTCGGGAGGCTGTGTCTTCTGAATGTGGTCATTCCTGATTTGCATGTTTCACTTATTTTTTATTAGGGTGTGGCAGTCCAAACATTATCAATGGGAAAATAATGTCAAGCACGGGCAACTTGTTTGGTGATACTGCCACAGTACAATGCAATACGGGACATGAACTTATAGGAGACGCCGTCATAACTTGTTCAGTCGGGGGAATATGGAGCAATAACAGCCAATGTACCATAGGAGGTAAACTATATCAAATATGTTATAATATAGAGCGCGTCACGGGAAAAAAGTAGATTGTACTTTTAGAAATTTGACGTCACTTCTCCAATTGCGTCATAAAGGTTAGCAGAGTATATTACACTTATGTATTTCGCGGTAAAAATAACAAAATGTCAAAATGTGTAACACAATCTCCAGTCAGTATTGAGAACATAAAAGATAAATATACGATATTTTCAGATAAAGTGACAACAAAAAGGTCAAAAAATATTACTGATGAAACTTGTATCCTCATGTGTGATGTTGTAAACGTGTTGTTTCCAAAGATATTCAGTTCAAAGAACAACATTGAAATTAACTGAAATAAGAAATATGAGTATAAAATGGTTTCATTATCTTTCTATAATTAAATATTTTTAATATCTTATTTATACATGTACATTTGCGTAAAAACTATATGTTTTCAAGGTTTTTTGTAAATTGCAATGATGAAGCTGAAAACATTATTGTGTGATATTTATTTACTCTTGCATTTCGGTGGTTGCTTGCAAGACGGTGGTGACTTCATTCCAAAAAAGAGAAAAAGTTGCGACAGCCTGTCATGTAGCCATCCATTGGCTGAACAGAATCAATCAGTACCTTCTAAATCGTGCTCAAGTTGGTTATCGCCTTTCTTGGTATTGTTTCGTTTACTTTTTTATCTTTTTAACTAAACTATGCATTGTTGATTGTTGCAGTCGAAGGCTATTGCATATTCATTGTTCGTTTTATGATTTTAGATTGTGGAACAGTGACTTCACTAACAGATGGATTTATGGACGTCACCGAAGGAACTACATTTAATTCAAACATCAGGTTTTATTGCAATAGTGGATTTTTGTTGGTTGGCAGTCTTAGTATAAACTGCAGAAGCGATGGAAAATGGAATGCTGATCCCCCCAAATGTGTTGCTAAATGTAAGCAAATGTAATTTCTTATAACACAATCAGTATATGAATGCTCAAAGTTCTATTTATGCACATGGTTATCAGGATCTCACAATTAAGGAAATTGTTATCTGTTCTGCTTGCTTGTATTAAAGAAAAATCTTTTGCCAAATGTACCATATTAGTTGGTTATATTTTACAGCTAATAAATCTTTGCATATCAAAAAAACTTTTAAAACAGGATACAGTACCACAAATCATTTTTTACGATTTTCACTACACTTACATTCTTTTCAAACGTAGATCAACAGTATGAAATCACTTATGCTGCTACAACAAGGCATTTCTCAACTTTTGTTTAACGGATGTTCTATTTAAAAATTAACGAAAGTAGGTAATACCTTTATTCCTCGTTTTTCGTAAATCCCATTATCAAAATTAGTGCAAGGCGTGTAGGTAATTAACTTAAACCCATTTATTGTTGCATGCTAAAGCACTCAAATTTTAACACCTATAAAACATGAGAAGCTAATGACATTGTCATGCAAGATAGGTGGTTCTCATTCGTATGCTGATACCAGAGCACCTAGAGACAAATCAGCAAGAACAAGATGGTTATAACGTTCTGTCAGCAAACACCTGTTCACATTCTAAGTGCAAGGGAGAAAACTCAAATAGTGAACAATCGTTTATATAAACACATCAGGCACTTCATTTTTGTATGTTTTTTACTTTACTTTTTAATCTACACAAATATAAAATAAATATGAATTCCGTGTTTAAAGGTTTATTATATTTTTTTATAAAAGTCATTGTATATTTACGACAATAATAACATTGTATTAAATGCTACGGACAAAATGAAGTATAACAGAATGCTCGAATGTTCACGTTATGCTTTAACATTTTGCAGCGGAAATCGGCGGTAGTTGTCAAGGTGACCAATACTGCCTGTCAAGGGGAGCATTGTGTAGGAATCATGTGTGCTTGTGCTTTACTGGCATTCATGACAATATAACACATACTTGTGACGCCAGTAAGTTCATTTTTTCACATCGTTCACATACTTTCAAAATTTCCGTCGAAGTTTTCCAATCAACTATAACATACAACAGCCTGATATTTTATATATTTATATTTAATTTTATATATAGGTAAAAAATCGAAAATTTGACACCCTTTATACTTATGACAAATGCAAATTACATAAGACATATTTCTCAAAGCTAGGGTATCACTAGTGAGCATTTGCTCACAGATTTACCTTTATACACCAATAAACAGTACACTTTCGATCCATCTTAAACGACGGAATGCATAGGCGCTGAACGTGAAACTTTCAATGCGGTATTTTCATATTAATACAATTCCAGAGACCAGAATGCACGTAAATTAATTGATTACGACCGTTCTCTTTTTCGCTGCATTTGCAAAAACTGTTAATACGTTTATCAACGTTGTATAGCTTGTCCCTTAAAGATCTTATAAATGAATAACAGGGTAAGACACTGTGCTATAGATGTTGTACTTTAAATATATTTCAGAAATGAAAATATATAGATAGAAATTCGGCTATTATGTGTGCCGCTGTGTTGTTTTCTTCTAAATACTTGTTAAAGTTTTGATTGGTAGTCAAATTATTCATACATATAACAATGCAGCGGTTATTTGTAAAGTCAAAAATCTATAACATGATCTGGCTTTTACGGTCTGAATTGGTAAAAACGGGAATTTTAATCCACAGAACATGACAAAACTATGAACATCTTACACGCTTTGTTGCATTGAGCCTATAACGGACAATAATGGAAAGGCCTATTAATACCCATATGCCACATAGCCCTAGGTTAAGCGCAACTCATTATTTGCACCTTTAAAAGAAAAAGGTACAGCCTTCTCAATTTATACTGTATAATTATACACGCTTTTCATGTGTAACTGTCCTTTTATCAGTACTTATAGCTGTCAAACCAAGGGATGTTATTATGAGGCCCATCTGATTGTTCAACCGCACACATAAACGTAGTAAAATTATATTTTCCCCATCAATGTTTACAGATTATCAAATAACCATAAAGCGCATTTATTTTGCTGTTTTATTGCCCATTCAAATGCTTAAGAAGGTCACCATGTCTGGTCATTTTATAAGTTATTGATTGTCCTGTTCATTATACTATTACGGATTAAGCAGTCGGGCCTCAATTTTACCACTTAAGTAAATACAATAATATCTTATTTACAGTTACTGGTCTTGCTTTACTCATGCATAATCTGTATCAAAACATTGATCGTCAACTAAAATTACCGATATATTTAAACAGTACCAATTTTGATTCATCTCAAAAAATGATGTGCATATGATGGTAAACATAAAACCTCCAAACGGTATTTTGAGATTAGTTTCATTCCGTGATGAACGACGTGTGGTCCCCAAATAAAGAATGTGTTTGCCTTTAAGTGAGAAATTTTGAACGGAACTAAACAAAATAAAATTTTGACAGTGGCCCTGAGATAATTCTGGGTATAACAGAGAACGTCAAATGCTAAAATTAAAAAGCATGTGGCTTATCCATTTCGTGATTGAAAACTATCGAAACCTGAAGTGGATGTTATATTGAATTCACACATTAAAAAAAGAAGCCGAAAGACTTAAAGTAAAATATTTTGGAGCACTGCTAAAACACAAGAATCATGCCCACCAACATTCAATGTCCGTAATTGACATCACTGATTGAATATACGATGAAACTGTATACACCAACTGTATTATGATATTAAAATAGATGAAAAAAGAATTTTGATAGCAACCGATCATTGTTTGATGTTCATTGTAACCGTTGTTTAGCATTAGATCATGTCAATTTCCTTCTTTTCTCATACTGTCATTATTAGCTTTTGTTACATATAATACGGTCTATTTATAATTTTAAACATTCATAAACATACTACTAATATATAGTCTTCTTCTAAAATCAAAACAGTATGTTATACATTTCTTTAAAGTTTAAATTGTACGAATTTTAAGTTTGCTTGAAATTATATTGGTTAGTTTAAGAACACGAATAAAAGATAAAATAATGAAACGATACATATTGCAGTGCCTTTATTACCATTCGGTGTTGATGAAAACGATGCAACTATACCAGCTTCCTCGGAGTGTGGACTTAAACTCACATTTAGCCCAGGAGTTCCTTTATTTAACAAGAAACATACAGATGCTTTTGTAAGTAGAAAAGAAAAAGTGTTCGTTGCCTATTCAAAAAATCGTAAAGAGAGTATATTTTTACATGATGTATTATTAAATGATATAAAGAATGAAAGTAAATATGTTTTCAGTGCATTATCTGATGAGGACAAATCATCTTATTTATCTGTTTTCTGCTTTGAAATTAAATGCTAATTAAGATTTACTTTGTAGGTATAGAAATTACATGCTAATTAAGATTTACTTTGTGGTACGTAAATTAAATGCTAATTAAGATTTAATTGTAGGTATGGAAAGTACATGCTAATTAAGATTTACTTTGTAGGTATGGACATTACATGCTAATTAAGATTTACTTTGTAGGTATGGAAATTACATGCTAATTAAAATATACTTTGTGGTACGTTAATTAAATGCTAATTAAGATTTTCTTTGTAGGTATGGAAATTACATGCTAATTAAGATTTACTTTCTGGTACGTAAATTAAATGCTAATTAAGATTTACTTTGTTTGTATTTTAATTACATGCTGCTTAAGATTGACTTTGTTGCTATGTAATTTACCTGCTAATTAAGATTTACTTTGAAGGTATGTAAGAATGGAATGGTGACATTTGACAACATGTACAGTAATCCTACACCGCCGAAGAACAAGAAAAGTGTTTCAATTACATTAAATGGTCGAACAATCGTTGCACCTTTCCATGGTGCTATAGATACCAGAACATCAGGACCTGTTTACTACAGAACATATGATATACTGAATTCATACGAAAAAATGAAGGCAAACGCCGGGTTGATTGGGTATATCGAAGGCATAGTAAACAAGTTTGCAAGCATTTCGGCGTTTAAAACAAGTTTCTTGCTCATAGCAACTTGGACCGACACTAGATGTGCAAGGGATGTATTCAACGTCGTAAGGGTAGCTTAATATTTACAAATATTTCGAAGCATGTTAAGAACATTTTAATTAAATCTTAATATTTGTATTTGTTTAAAAGAAAACGAATCTCATAAAAAATGTTGTAATGTTGTAAGGCAATTTGTTTATCATATATAATACGGTAATTTGAAAGACTAGATAATACCACATACAATCAACGAAAGTGAGAAACCGATGGGTTACCGCATTAGAACGGTCATTGGCTAAAGTTTTGATTGCATTTTTTTATTAAAGTTTCATATTTAAAAAAATATTTTATGGCGAGTCTTTTTTCCGATTATACGTATTTTTAAATCAAGTATCATACAGCCAATCCGCTCGTGATACATTGTAATTTATTTCAACATTATTGTCATGTAATTATTTTTTCGTTTTTAATGTTCACATTATGACATTATTATCAATATGAACATAGGTGTAAGGTGTCATTTTTATGTGTCTGACCATTTCGTGGTTGAGAAATCATCTCTTTTCAGTGCCTAATACATTTATACCGCTCAAGTAATATTTGTGTTAGTGTTCAATTTAAGTATCAAGCAATACTATGTATTGTAATGAATACATCGTTTGAATCATTATATAACAGACGTCAACATTCCAAGTTGTGATTGTGTCTGATGGCAGAAGAACGTATGTCTTCAACATATATGGTCAAGGTCAAATGAAATGGAATGAGAACGATTCATCAAACAAACAATGTGAACAGGTGTTTGTAGGATACACTGTTGATTCAGGAGAAATATATACCCATCCGTTAGCTTTTTCTTCCCAATCCTTACAGCTAGATGTCACTATTAATACCGACGACAAATCAGAATTAGGTAATATATTCCATATATTTGAATCGAAAAATGTATGCGACGGAGCATTGCTTAAAGGGTCTATTTCTCGAAACGTTTACATTGTACATGATCTATCTATGAAATATCTTTTTCAATTACTATTTATTAGACTTTTTTCCAAATCAGTGTGGGAAAGAATTATTAAGAAACGCGCGATCGTGTGTTTGCAGCGATATGTATGATGTTTAATAATTATATATTTTGTAATTATATATTTTATATAATATTAATTATTTATGTATTATTAAATTAAAAAAAAAATGAAACGAATTTCTGTCTGCGTTGTTTTATGCAGTGCATGAATAACGAGACTTTAAACTTTTACGTCAATTGCATAATAAAACGGTGAGGTCTTTCCATTGCATTTCCATAATCGCCCATCAGAAAAAGACACTTAATTTGCACTAACACTCATACACTTGTATTTATACTGTACTAGGTGTTTACTTATACAGATACATGTTCGTCAGTTAATGTCATTTTATGTTACATGATTGATTTCTTTAAATAAACGACATAACAAATGTTTCATAATTATAGATGTCGCTGGGATAATCTTCGAACCAATGATAACAAGCGGAAGGACAGTTGAAAACCATGCTGTCGACTGTATAAAATGGTACAATGATAACAAAGACGAAAGACAAAGACTCGATTACCTGGCAAGCCTGATGCCAGAATGTCCATGTGATATTTTGTTATCGCGATTTGATCCATGGTTTTGGAGAATAGGTTTGCAAAGTGGCAGAACAGATGTAAAGTATGCATGCGTAGACATGCTACCCACAGGGAATTTCGCTCAGTATGGAAAGGTATGCGTTTTCAACAAGAAAGATTTCTTAAAATTATTGATCTGAGTTCAATGTATACGTTGTTCGCTGACGTCATTGAAACAATACCTCTGCAGCCAGTGGCGTAGCTACTATAAGGCCATGTAGGCCCGGGCCTACAAGTTGAACAAGAAAATGACATTTCAAAAGTCCCATAAATTACAATAAAAAAGAGGAACGGGGTAGGGAAAGTACAGGGTTCGAGACGTTTTGTAGAATCAAATGTGTCTTTTGCGCATTTTGCTATTTTTCCTCTTATTTCCGGGCCCGCCCCTAGACCCCTTACAAAAGGGCAACCGCCCTTGGAACCTTGTTTGGGCCTACAATTTGAAAAAAGCTGGCTACGCCCCTGGCAGCCATTTATGTATGACTAAACAATTTGGTATATTAAATGCATGCAATACATGATCTAAGGTGACGATCTTCAGATATTATCTAAGAACGTAATCATTTTGATGCAAACACTTTTGCTGACATGCGCCATGCTACCCAACTGAGGCTTACTAAGGCGAAAATAATAGTTATTGAAGTAATTTCATAATTTAAAATTTTAAATGAATGAATATTTAGTATGTAATTATGAATGGCGATCATAAATGTGTCTTATTTCTTGTATTTAGTCCTGTTGCTATGACTTGCGAACGTTGTCCTGGGTGTATGAACGGCCATTGGCTGGCGGTTTCAAGCTCTACCATCCTCAAAAATACCCTTCAGAGAACTTCTGGAATGATGCTCTTCCCAAAGACAAGTGTTGTGTACAATCTGACCACTGCAATCTGTATTACAAGCTTAGACCTTCAGGCAGCTGCTATCAACGGTCACCTTACGATTTCGGTAAACTGACAAAACTGTTATTGATATAAAGCTGGTTTTATATCACGTTTGATTATCACGTTATTACCTATTACGGCACAAGGATTATCCTGGAATAATAGAATATCCACAATAACCGAATTTCACTTGAATAATTTTATTAAACACCAAAAATGTGAATGTCTTTACAATAAAATATAATAAACTGCGCATATGAGTGCATGTTAAGCATAATTTTAATATTTCATTATTAATTTCGGGGAATATTATTAGCTCACCTGAGCACGAAGTGCTCATGGTGAGCTTTTGTGATCGCCTGATGTCCGTCGTCCGTCGTCCGTCCGTGTGTCGTCAACTTTTTCTTCAAACGACTTCTTCTCCTGAACTCCTGGGCCAATCTTGCTGAAACTTGGCAGGAATGTTCCTTGCATGAAGCTCTTCTAAAGTTGTTCAAAGAAATCAATTCCATGCAGAACTCTGGTTGCCATGGCAACCGAAAGGAAAATTTTTTAAAAATCTTCTTGTCTGAAACCACAAGGCCTAGAGCTTAGATATTTGGCATTTAGCATCCTCTAGTGGAACACTACAAAGATTGTTCAAATGATTTCCCTGGGGTCAAAATTGGCCCCGCCCCAGGGGTCACTTCATTTGCATAGACTTATATAGGAAAATCTTTAAAAATCTTCTTGTCTGAAACCACAAGGCCTAGAGCTTAGATATTTGGCATTTAGCATCCTCTAGTGGAACTCTACAAAGATTGTTCAAATTATTTCCCAGGGGTCTAAATTGGCCCCGCCCCAGGGGTCACTTCATTTTATATAGACTTGTATAGGAAAAACTTTAAAAATCTTCTTGTCTGAAACTACAAGGCCTAGAGCTTAGATATTTGGAATTTAGCATCCTCTAGTGGACCTCTACAAAGTTTGTTCAAATTATTTCCCTGGGGTCAAAATTGGCCCCGCCCCAGGGGTCACTTCATTTTACATTGACTTATATAGGAAAAACTTTTAAAATCTTCTTGTCTGAAACCACAAGGCCTAGAGCTTAGATATTTGGCATTTAGCATCCTCTAGTGGAACTCTACAAAGATTGTTCAAATTATTTCCCTGGGGTCAAAATTGGCCCCGCCCGAGGGGTCACTTCATTTTATATAGACTTATATAGGAAAAACTTTAAAAATCTTCTTGTCTGAAACCACAAGGCCTAGAGCTTAGATATTTGGCATTTAGCATCCTCTAGTGGAACTCTACAAAGATTGTTCAAATGATTTCCCTGGGGTCAAAATTGGCCCCGCCCCAGGGGTCACTTCATTTGCATAGACTTATATAGGAAAAACTTTAAAAATCTTCTTGTCTGAAACCACAAGGCCTAGAGCTTAGATATTTGACAATTAGCATCCTCTAATGGAACTCTACAAAGATTGTTCAAATTATTTCCCAGGGGTGTAAATTGGCCCCGCCCCAGGGGTCACTTCATTTTATATAGACTTGTATAGGAAAAACATTAAAAATCTTCTTGTCTGAAACCACAAGGCCTAGAGCTTAGATATTTGGCATTTTGCATCCTCTAATGGAACTCTACAAAGTTTGTTCAAATTATTTCCCTGGGGTCAAAATTGGCCCCATCCCAGGGGTCACTTCATTTTGCATAGACTTATATAGGAAAAACTTTAAAAATCTTCTTGTCTGAAACCACAAGGCCTAGAGCTTAGATATTTGGCACTTAGCATCCTCTAGTGGAACTCTACAAAGATTGTTCAAATGATTTCCCTGGGGTCAAAATTGGCCCCGCCCCAGGGGTCACTTCATTTTATATAGACTTATATAGGAAAAACTTTAAAAATCTTCTTGTCTGAAACCACAAGGCCTAGAGCTTAGATATTTGCCATTTAGCATCCTCTTGTGGAACTCTACAAAGATTGTTCAAATTATTTCCCTGGGGTCAAAATTGGCCCTGCCCCAGGGGTCACTTCATTTTGAATAGACTTATATAGGAAAACCTTTAAAAAATTTCTTGTCTGAAACCACAAGGCCTAGAGCTTAAATATTTGGCATTTAGCATCCTCTATTGGAACTCTTCAAAGATTGTTCAAATGATTTCCCTGAGGTCAAAAGTGGCCCCGCCCCAGGGTTCACTTCATTTTACATAGACTTGTATAGGAAAAACTTTAAAAATCTTCTTGTCTGAAACCACAAGCTGAGAGTACTTTTGTAGTCAGGTGAGCGATATAGGGCCATCATGGCCCTCTTGTTTTTTTAAATAGAATGGGGAATGATTTGAATAAATGTGGTAAATCAACATACTTGGGCTGTGAAAGGCAACTGAATCCAGTTACAAATGAAATATGCTTAACTTGCACTTTAAAATTATACAAATTTTTATTACAAGATATAAGATGATTAAAACAATATATGTTTTAATTTGTAAATGTTATTAAAAAAATATAATTCTTAAAAATGTCCATCTTTAACCAAAATTTAGGAAACATAATTTTTAACATAAAATAGAATATCTGAGTATTAAAATAAATGTTTACATATCTGGTATAATAGAATATCCACAATAACTGAATTTCACTTGAATAATTTTATTAAACACCAAAAGTTTGAATGTAACTGGTTAAGAAACTCAGTCCTTTTTATTGTGGACAGTTCCAGTAGGGTAAACATGTGACTGCAGGGTGAGAAGTGTCATAAATGTGAAAAGACAATGCTAAAAAGATGGGTAAATAAGATAATAATTAAAAGTCTTTGAAGTGAGAAACCTAAATGCAATTAAGATTGACATGTCACAATCAAAGTCGGAAGTGTCAGTTGAAGGTTTTAAAATGCAATTAATATTGAAATGACAATTTATCTGATTAACCCATAATATCTTTCATGAATTTTGAAAATGATAATTTTCTGCAAGTTACAAAGTCGAAAAATAAAATTAAAAAAAAGAATTAGATGAAACAAACAAAAATAAGAAACTAAGAAATGCATAACATTATTATAAAATATTACTTAATGTGTTATGTAATTTTTTTATAATGTTATGCAAGAAAATTCCACTACATAACATTATCATTGGGGTCCTACTAGCTAACTAGAATATTGTTGGTTTAAACATGTTTTATATCAAATGATAAATATATGCTGAGGTAAAACATAGATAGCAACTACATACTTATATATCTGATGGGATACTATAACAAGCCATTAAATGACAAGACATAGTTTTTTTCTCCCCATAGTCATGATCAATAATATAAAAACATTGATAATCTAATTTCAAATGAATAGTTTCATGACAAAGTAATAGGAGCGGGCATTTTAAAATCATTATGTTTCAACGAAAGGTATATTGATGCAATCAATCAGTTAAAACACATTATTCAATTATAATTAACGGTGATCGCCGTTTAAGTAAAATATTCGGTTATTTAAATCAGTTGGATGTATATGTCAGTATTAGAAGCATTTAGGTATATTTTACGTGCATTGGCGCCCATTTCGGATGTGTCAAACTTCGGATATCTCGAAATAAAATCTACAGTCCCGACGACTTCGACAAAAAAAGTGTGGACTCTTATAAATTGACAATTCTTCTCAAAAATCATACATTAATATTTGTATTCAAAGTTCGCTCAACATTATAAATCAAGATATGATTTGTGTAACTTTTTTGTTACAATAATGTCCGATTAAATCACCATCACAAATAAAAAAGCATAATTAATGAAAATAATAATGCTGCTTTTCAAAACAATAGATCGAAGATCCGTGAAGTGTTGTAAAACTCAATAGTGGATAATTGAAAACACTTTTTGGTTTTAAGATTAACCAAGTGCAGAAATATTTGTCACATTATAAGTTGTTCGATCTGGTGCAAAATTTATATCTTGAATTCTTTTTTCAGGAACGTTTTGGGGAGATCCGCATTTTCGAACGCTTGATGGACTGAATTTTACCTTCAACGGCTTAGGAGAGTTTACAATGCTACAGATACGTACAGACAATTTCACAATTGATCTGCAAGCTAGAACAGAACGTGCCTTAAAACAAGACGGAAACCTATCCGATGCAACTGTTTTCAGTGCTTTCGCTGCTAAAGATTATTCAAATTCATCTGTGCATGTTGAGTTGAATAAAGCAAAAACAGGTAGATTTGCACACTAATTTTGCAATAAAAAGTGAAAAATGTTCTCCCAAGGCTAGATCATGGGCATAGCCTGTTCACATTATTTAAGAAATAATTCGAGATCTCCGCGATTGTTTTAGTTTTAAAACATTTCTAAGCGAAAATGTTTGAAATTTTCTCAATAAAGTGTTTTTCTTTATTCTGTTTTCTCAAAATGTGATATGTATTTATTTTCTGATCTGCAACTTACGTCTGAGTTTGTTGGCTGAAAATTGTGTCACATTTTAGAGATTCGGTATATTAAGAAATCAACACACACATTTATTACGATGTTACTAAATTCTGCATTGCATGTTTTCCTAAATAAAGTTTCGATTAGTTCCCTTGATTGATTTAAAACCATACAGAATATCAGTATTGTGGGTGGCAGTATATAGGCATACTTGAACTATTCTTTTAGGGGGGATACGGACGTTATATTCTGCACTTGGCTCGTGCATGGTTGGTCTTGCACTGCCGAAAAGTTTTTGTAAAGCGTTGGGGTTATCATTTAAGAAACTTAAAGCAGTAACTTTATTCATGGAGCTGCTACATTTGATATATTTCCAAACAGATTAAACTCTCTAAGTTATTGTTATGCATATATGCTAATTTCGAAAAAGTAATGTTTGTCTCCCATTTTAGGACTAAATGTGTTTGCGAACAAAGTTGATCTAACAAACGCTTACAACGCCGAGAACACTGATAATGTATTTGAGTATACGACGCCCGACAACAATCTTTATCTGGCTAAAAGAGATGGCGCACTAACTGTATTGTTTCCGATTACCGGTATGCTATATAACTAGTACATTTCTAGGAGTTATTTTATATCTGGAAAATATTAAAAATAAAGAACGATTAACTAGTATTGTAGAAGCTCAATGCAGTGGCATATATTTAAAGCAGTAAGTTGAATCTGAGGTTGTAGAGTATAATGATTATAAAAATTATTTAGAAGCATGCATTTTTCAATGAAATTTCAAATATTATTGTCCCTTCAAATCCTTGTTTTTTTGGAAACATTACATTTAGTGATAATTAAAAGTATACGTTGTTCATGCATTTTGATTAACCTGTTATATGTAATTAACATAGGTGTTATTGTGTTACGGTAATGTATATAGTTTATAAAAATAATATATATAATAAATGTTCAGTATATATTAATAAGCAAATTGCACTTCAGGTATTTCTCTTAACATCTCCGTACAAGTTGGAATGTTATCTCTGAATACACTAGTTCCCCAGACACTGCGTAACCGGACCGGACAAGTTCGAGGACTCCTAGGAAATTATGATGGCGACCCAAACAATGATTTTACAATGCCAAACGGATCTGTCTTATCGGCTAATATTACCGACAGACAAATATTCGACTATGGAATGACATGTAAGCCTCATATTAAAAAGTACTCCTCGTGTTTTGTCATCAAAATCAAATAACAGATAACCTTAGTAATTTCCTTGATAATTCCACGTTTCTGATCGGTTTGACATACTACACTTAACAACTTTTTTTCGATGTAAATGATTTCAATGAACGTAATCTGTGCATTACAGAAAAACTTTTAAAACAGGGTTATCGGTATCACAAATTAAGGAAAAACCTTTAGCAAGTTTTATCGCCAATACCCAGATCTCATTCATAAATACAAATGCAGTTTAAAATCACTATTGCAACAAGGTATTTCACAGCCGTTGTTTTATGGAGATTAATTTTACAAACTCAAGAAGATAAAAGACAATGTTAATTTCTCTCGGTTAATTGTAACTTAAGAGCAATGTTATCCCGGTTATTCGTAAAAAAAAACATCTGTAAATTTAAAAAGAAAGGTTACCAACATGATATTTTACAGCGCTCTGCAGGCCTGTGATTAACCCATCTACAGTTGATCATTATGCTTATCTCTTTGGTTGCAAGACAGTGGCAGGGGTTTAAGAGTTTAAGAAGGTTAATGGGGAAATCTTTTCTTAAGAGAACCTAGAAGATCAATTCGTTTCTTTTATCCCTGTCATCGTGTTCTTGCTGATTTTACTCCAGGAGCTCAGGTCTCGGTAAGATCATTGAGTACCTACCCTTTGGCTTTGCAATGCTATTAGCTTCTTATGTTTTATATGTTAGTGTGCTTTTGCATGCAACATTGTTGAGCCGATGGGTGGGTTGGAGTTATTTCACCAAGACAACTTGTACTTGTTTTGTGTTACGAGAACCTTTTGGGGCAAGGTTGGTGCACACTAGAACCTGGTTTAAACCCCCAGTGACATTTTGTTTTGCCACTGACCGTTCCTAGGCGGTATCCCCAAAGGTTCTCTACTTCGTTAATTGTTTGTGGTGTCTTATTTGAATTGACATACTTATATAAAACATGCGCTCTCTCTTCCTCTCTTCTTTTTCGCTGCCTGGTGAGGCTGTGTTTTTTGAGTTTGGCCATTCCTGATATGCATATATTACTTTTTTACGAGTGGCGGAGAAAATAGTACTTCATTTTTTTTAAATAAAATGTTCTAAAGCACACATCAAAGTTATCATTATTATACAATTCGTAATGGACATATTTTATTTTACATTTTGTACTTAAATTTTTATACTTCTGAAAAGGTGAATTTAAAACATGTGATCAAATGAAATAACGAACAGAAATATTTCAGGGTCGATTGACCAACATAACTCAGCATTTGTATATCAAGAAGGAAAGAACCACTCAAGTTACCACAATGAAAGTTATGTACCAAGATTTCTAGATGAAGCAGATCATGCCAAGAAAGCAGAAGCTGAGAGAGTGTGTAATGGATCACAGAACAAAGAATGTGTGTTCGACTATGTGTTTACTGAAAAACCGGAAGTTGCTGAAGCTACAAATAATCTTAAGGTTCAGGCCGCTGAGAATAGTATTCAGTTAGGTAGGTCTAACAAGTATTTGAAAACATAACTGTACGTTTTAAATATTTGTTACATTTACAGTTTACTTTGTAATATAATCAATACATTTTATTAATTGGGAAAGAGAGCAAATAAAATCATAATTAGTAGTGTTACAAAGTGCAAAACAAAGTAGTTAATATCTTATTTTTCGACTAATTTGGTAAAAATCTACAATTTTAACTCAACAATACATTCTTAAGTAACATAAACGCTTTGCTTTCACATAAATAGCAATTTAGCCTTAAACGAAACTCTCAAAAGGATCATTAAAACAAATTTAGAGAGCAATAGCTAATGATCAGAAAAAAAATCTTTAGCTTTTCAGAAGACAAATTACGCTGCTTAAGCCTGTGGTTCCGAGGATTGTAAAGATAACACTAATACTTGGCAGGCAAGTCAAGAAATTTATAAAGTCAGATAACTTTTAGTTTATATTGCTTGCTTTATTTTCTTTCAGCTGTCACAGTGCCAGCTCTGGTTGGATGCAATACTATTAATGTAACCTTAGGTCAGAACGTATCCTGTGTAGTTGAATATAGTGTAAATAACAACATCGAGTTTATCGCAAACAATGTCGACGCTAAATTTGACAGGAACACATCAACTGTAACTTACGTACAGAACACAACCTCTCCAGTTGATATACAGTAATTATTTGGAGTTACATTTTGTGATGTACATATAACTTGATCTATTTTCTGCAATATACATTGAACTTGATATATTTTATGTAGTATACACATAACTTGATCTATTTACTATAATATACATATAACTTGATATATTTTCTCCAGTATACATATTACTTGATCTATCTTCTGTAATATACATATAACTTTATCTATTTTCTGTAATACACATGTAACTTGATCTATTTTCTGTAATATACATATAACGTGATCTATTTTCTGTTATATACATATAACTTGATCTATTTTCTGTAATAAACATATTACATCGTACTTGATCTATCTTCTGTAATATACATATAACTTGATCTATTTTCTGAAATAAACATATAACGTGATCTATTTTTCTGTAATATACATATAACGTGATCTATTTTCTGTAATATACATGTACATATACATGTACGCATAACTTGATCTATTTCCATTGATAGGTGGAACTGCTTATTATACAAAATTGTAATTTAACATAAAACGCAAGATAATGTTCTTATTCAACCTGGGAAATAGATGAAAATGAAATTAGAAAAAACACAGAATACGACGAATATGAAAACCCTGCAGGCTCGGTTTGGTTGAGCCTGTTCACGGACAGTAATTGAATACTAACGGAGAAAAGAATATTAACAAAAATAACTTGTGTAGCTACATGTATGTTACTTATGTATACGTGTATACAGTTGTATTTATTCAGTTCGCATACTCGGATGTGAGGACTCAGAATAAAGCCAAGGTTAACTACATAGTCCAAGGTTATCCACATAGTCCAAGGTTATCGACAAAGTCCAAGGTTATCCACTAGTCCAAGGTTATCCACATAGTCCAAGGTTATCCTCATAGTCCAAGGTTATCCACATAGTCCAAGGTTATCCACATAGTCCAAGGTTATCCACAAAGTCCAAGGTTATCCACAAAGTCCAAGGTTATCCATATAGTCCAAGGTTATCCACATAGTCCAAGGTTTTCCACATTGTCCAAGGTTATCCACATAGTCCATTATGCATACTTGTGTTTGGCTACGTTGTTGTATGGAATTATCTCCTTATCAAACAATATTCACCCAAAGAACTACATACACATGAATCTTAAACCGACCACCTATACTGCATTCTTAAAAGGTCGTACTTTCTTCATTTTTTAATTAAGTTGAAGGTCAAGTCTACATTTCGTAGGGTTGTAATGCATACATACATTTGCGCACGAATTCTACAATTGTTGTTTTGGTAATTTAAAATGATTTGTAGTATGTAAATTAGGACATATAAATCTGCTTTATGTAAAAACTGCATTTTGAATTTGCACTGTTCATTGATGTTAATGTTGAGTTGCGATCAACACTGGGCTAGTAGTATACATTTCCAATATTGCACATTAATTCGTGTTCGGTGGCTATCAAATTTCCCTTTTCATCTATGTTTGTATCTAAAAATACTCTTTATGCAAAACTGCAGTTTAAAACATTATATTTACTTTTTCGGTCATTATTTGTGGTGTCTTATTTAAAACAGACATTCTTATAAGCACATGTCTCTACGTTATGGCAGAGTGGGGAGGGAGGCTGTTTTTTCTGGGTGTGATGATTTTTGATATGCGAATTTCAATTTTTATTCTTTTGATATTATAGAGTTATTTCAAAGAATGATGATGGAAGATCGTCTTCGGTATTCAATCTGGATGTGTTCCTGTGTACCGGATGTAGCGGACATGGTCACTGCACTGGAGAAGTTCGGGAAGATAACAGATCTACACAATACTTTAAATACTCTGCCTGCTCCTGTGACCCGGCATATGAAGGCTTGACACTTTGTTTTCTTTCAACTTTTCGTATCAACAGAAACTAATATTATTTTTTTATAAACAGAAATATCATATTCTGAGAAACAAAGTATGGTTTACAGAACTTAATACTAACAAAAAGCATTCCATTTAAATATGAACTTCTGTTAAAATATCGTGACATATTAAACACATCATTATAAGGTTCATTCACTTTAAATATGATCTTAGTTAAGCCTTTTGTTTGGAGCGGTACTGGATTTAAAAGAAAACAATATTGCATTATTCTAATTATAGAGTATAGTGATTCTTATAGAATCCTCGAGTAAATTATATGTTGATAATTATTACAGGAATTGATTGTGAAAACGTGTTTGATGGTTGTGCTGCAAGTCCTTGCTCTCACGGCAGAAACTGTTCCAAGTTGTCTGCAGCTGAACAAAAAACACTAAATCGTACCTACAATTGTTCAGCTTGTCCTTCTGGTTACTATGACGACGGTAGTGATTGTAAAGGTCGGCATGCATTCCAAAAATCAGAAAAATAAAAATGCTACTTTTATAACGTGTCATGACAGATAAATGTGTAATCTACATTAAATTTTAGGGATATCAGTATTACAGACGATAATAATGATGCAGTAGTATTACACAATAAAATTGATATTTGTTATGATTTGACAAGTACTAGGCTTCTGTGTTCATAAAAAATTTTAACATTTCTTACAATCTCGCGAAGCGGGCGTAAACAAAATGTGATACAGCCAATCAGGATGACCACTGTCACAAGACACAGATTTTCCACACAGACCGTTAGTGGCAAAAATGTCTGTTACACCCTTGGAGAAGGCCTCTATTTTTTAGCAAATAAGGTATAAAACCGGCAAATTAATTGTCAAAATCTGACATCGAATATCACATCAAGCGTAGTTTTGTAAGTAGCTCGCAAAAGTAAATACTTGAATAGCATCACTTCTCTAATATCTCTAATATCTGATGACATTATCTTTTTTTTACTTAATATATGTAGAGTTATGTAATAGCAACATATAACCATATATTAATGCTAGATCGCGACGAATGCAGTGGACCCAATATGCCTTGCCAACAAACCTGCGTCAACACCGACGGAAGTTACGTGTGTACATGTAGTTCTGGCTTCCGTGTAGATGTTGACAATGCTAGCAAATGCAAAGGTCTCGACCTGCTTTCCTTTAGAGTAATATTTGTTGAATATAATAGCATTTACCTTTGGATGTTTACATGTTTCTTAATAATCCGTTTGTTGTAGTATGGAAACATTGTTCTATAATAGCCTCATACCAGAAGGTCTACTTAATTAGATCAGGTACAAAATTGTAAAACTGAGAACGGAGTCAAGTCTCGGATCTCAAGCATATGATTGGCTGAAATAAGAACGAGTCACTATTTCAGTCAAACAGATGCATGAGATCAGAGACTGATCTTCTACCTCTTTTTTAAAATCTTTGACCATTACAACATAAATTATCAAATGGCGTTCTCTATTTTACTTTGTTGTTCAAATAACAAAAGACGATTTAACTCAAAAGTGAAACATTCGTGTATCAGGAATCGCTATATTCATGAAACACAGCCTTTCCACACAGCGACAAAGAAGAGAGTAAACGAGAGCATGTTTTTATAAGTCTATCAAATTCAAATAATACCCCACCAACAATTTACAAATAAGAGAACTCTACGGGTAACCGCATTGAAACGGTCCGAGGCAAAACAATTTGCCAAGATCTTCAGCTCATAAATATATATTAAATTGTCTTTGGTTGCCAAATGTTTCTCAAACAAACTTTAAAACTATTTTTTCATTTCTAGACATCAACGAATGCGAAGAAGCGTCCCATAACTGTTCACAATTATGCAACAACACTGTCCGGGGATTTGAGTGTGGTTGCTACAGTGGCTTCACCTTCAATACATCGTCCTGGATATGCACTCAAAATGAAGGTTAATATTTTATGGTTGTTATGTCAAACGTAGCGCTAGAATTAATAACGCGTAGTTGATTTTGAAGATAAAAATTGGGTTTAACATTTTACTAAATATGTAATGTTTTCATAATTTTTACATATCTTATATACTATTATAAACTATATTAAACGCACAGCTACATTAAGCTGATGTCATGCTTCAAGGCAAAGAACTTTTTTCTCTCTTTATGATTGAAATTAAAAATCAAAACAGTTGCGTTAAAATACTGTTGCAATTAATTTAATTTGTGTATTTGCAGTTTCAAGTTGTAATGACTCAATGATACAAAGGTGCTCAAATACATCCGGCTGTACGGTTAACAAGAATGGCGAAGCTATATGTTTCTGCAACGACGGATTTGAACTAAATACACTAGGGATAACGTGTAATGGTAAGCCTTTGCAATAATGTTCATTCTCGCGTGATTGTTAAGTATCTT
Organism: Corbicula japonica; assembly: GCA_038501625.1. Lineage (NCBI taxonomy): Eukaryota > Metazoa > Mollusca > Bivalvia > Venerida > Cyrenidae > Corbicula > Corbicula japonica. The sequence goes on along the minus strand of JAZAYU010000664.1, from coordinate 103,203 downwards.
AGTTTAAAAGAGTTATAAAATCATTCTTAAAAAACGGCAACTGACAGTTGAAAGACATTCGGTATTGCTTGTATAATTAAATTCCCTTTAAGCCATATGTGTTCAGTTTTATTTGAGTTCTTTTTTATTAATGCCATGATCCTAGTTTAGTTTTATAATGGCTTATATCGTTACCATACCTACCACACGTTGACCACACTTTGACCAAATACATCTTTAATAGTTATAACCTAGTATAATTTTAGCTTAATACTTAGTACTTATATATTATTTAAAAAGCACTAAGGCTTAGTCTTATAATGTCCGTAATTTTGATATAAAAATATAAGAATATTTGTGAAACTTTTGCAATGGTGTGTGTTGTGTTTAAATTTAATGAAATCAATGACTTATAAAATGTAATATATTCAATTAAATGTTGTTGAACAATATCAACTCATTTTTTAATAATTATGAGTTGAACATAAATTCCATGTTGGATATTTCGTTAAACCACTTTCTTTCAATTGACAATTTTGTCAATCCCACTCTCACTGGGCCGGGTTGTTAGAAACTTAATTCAAGCATTAAACTAACCGGTGATTAATGTTTTTAAATGATTAAAGGCATTTGTATGAAATATATTAAATATGTTTGTGTCATTAGAACCTTGCTAACCTAATGTACAAATGTAAAATAAAATGTGAAGAAAAGCGATTTTGTTTGTAAGAATTACTTATTCTAATTTTAACGACCGGTCCCTGTGTCTTTAGTTACTGGCTCTTATATCTCTTTGTATTAATTTGTAGAAGACTATACATATTTGTTTATATACTACTTGTTGTACATTGTATATGTATATTTACAGACGTAAACGAATGCCAGCGTAATGTATGTCCACAAGACTGTCTTAACACCAACGGCAGTTTCGAGTGTGTGTGTTATCCTGGATACAAACTTGTCGGCAAAACGACATGTCAGGGTATTGTGTCTTGTTTTGTTGTTTTGTTGTTGTTGTTTTTTGTTGTTTTTTTATTGTTGTCGTTGTTTCAATTTGCTAGAACATTCATAAAAAATAATTTTAACAAGAATTAGTTTAAAGGTATAACATAAAAATAAACTGTTGAGCAGTGAACTAAAGAAATAAACTTCACTGGTGAACTCCGGAAAATGTATTTCATTCCTGATCCTAAACTGTGTTTAGTGTTTATTTGTGTTAGTAATGGGATTGCTCAACCCAGGGCAATAAGGCGCAGACAGTAATAAACATATCCATGGACCATTACTTCCAAAGAACCTGCAATATTTTATATGTCTCATGCTCAGTAGCTTTTATAGTTCGATTTTCACCAATTATTATTATTATTTTGTGTCGTATATTTTTATCAATTTGAATGACGAATACAATAAGAAATTAACTTATTCGGTGCATATAGGTCTGTTTTACACCGGTTAAAGAAAATGTATATTTAATTAAGTATATTTCAATAGTAATTCAATGACTTTTTGCAGTGTGCGAGGTGCCATACTGGGGAGAAAACTGCTTGAACAAGTGCACATGTACCGGACGTGGCGCAGACACATGTGACCCTGTACGAGGCTGTATGTGTGAAGCTGGTTGGCAAGGAGACACGTGCAATGATGACATAAATGAATGCGAATTAATTGCGGACGCATGTACCGATCCACGCAAACAATGTGTAAACGCACAGGGGTCCTACACATGTAATTGTCTGAACGGTTACACACAACTGGAGAACTCGACATGTTCAGGTAGTAAATAAAGAGGGAAGGGAAAATGATTAAAAGTAGCAACTTATCTAATTAAAAATCTCTCACGAGGACAACTTTGCAGACAGACAACAAGGTAAAAACCAACAACAAAGATAACCGACACAAATCTCAAAACAGACGATAAATGGACAAATCAAACAATATACAACACCAAAATATATAGGTCATGGGGGTTTAAAACTGTTTTAACGCGCGCAAACTCCCAAAAATCCTATCCAACATTTAACTACAAATAAACGAGTTTACGCAAATGAGGCACTCTAACATGAAATCATAGAGTAACGACAAGTAGAAATTAAACTATTAAATGACATTAAGACAATAATGCCACAATAAGCAACACTTTCTTTAACAACATGTGTTATGCCATGTTACGGTGAACTATCGTCAATTAATTACCAAGGCAAACCGAGATTGTGTTGTTGTTGTTTTAAGTAGCACAATAAGTCTGCAAATATGTTGATTTTGTTTTATGGAAAATGTAAAATCTGCATGTCAGGAATCGTCATATTCAGAAAACGCATCAATCCAACGCAGCCAAAAGGTGGAGAGCATGATTTTATCAAATGATCAATTTCAAATTGACAAACATAAAAAGAAAGCTATATTTCCCTTTCAGATGTGGATGAATGCTCAAGTCCAGTGTTAAATGACTGCAGTCAGACCTGCTCGAACACTGTTGGAGGGTTTACTTGCGGTTGTAACGTCGGATTTACGAAAGTGAATAAAACCCACTGCAAAGGTTCGAAATTTAATTAAGATAGTACCATAAATTCAAGAACTCTTAGCCGATAATGACTATATATCATCCCAACGGAAATAGAAACATAAGTATTTAGTGTAATTCCAATTCGACCTTTCTAAGGATAGTCTCGTCAAACTTTTGTGTAATTTTATGAATATTTAAATGCGAACATGCAGTAAAAACGTTTTTTTTCTATTGTTTTATCACAGATTTCGACGAATGCCATCTAGGTACACACAAATGTCAACAAATGTGCGTCAATAACCCAGGAACATACAGTTGTTCATGTTATTTTGGATATGATGTAAATGATGATAGACACACATGCGAGAAACGTAAGTTATGAATAAGGGAAAACTACCTGTAAAATTAAATCTTGACACACTGTCTTAAATACTGAAATATATATGTTTTTTATTGAATGAGAAAATATTAACTTTAATATATTAACGGAGTTGTTGCCTTTATATTTCTGAAATAATATAATAATAATAATAATAATTATTATTATTATTGTTTTCATTATAATTATTATCAAAATTATTATTATTATTATTATTATTATTATTATTATTTTTATCAAAATTAATGATAATAATAAGAACGGGAATGTATTTATGTGAAGAAAGTTATTTAGCTGGATAACGTACATTGATATAACTATCGACTTTTATAAATATTTAAATATTTATTATAGAACAGGACCCATGTTTGAATGTGAAAAACCTGACATGTTCGCACTATTGTTTGTTGGAGGAAAGCACCGCATCATGTAGATGTTACGGAGGTTACTCGTTGGGATCAGACAATCAGAGTTGTTCAGGTTTCATTCTACTTAACTATGGAAATCGATCAATACATTACAATATTTTCAAAACGTTAACAAAAAATTTATTTCAACTACAGAGACCTTATTACTTTATTAAATTACATCCTAACACCAAACTGTTCTGATTTGAGCATGAAAATATATTGAAAATTTAACTATTTAAAGAAAAAAAGTTTTGGCTGCCTATGGAGAGATTTAAAGATCAAATAATATTCCTGTTTAAAAATAATGTTAACTAAATGGGACATGTCACCGGAAAGGGTATCTATGGACAGCTACCGTCAATTGTTTGATCGAAGAGTCGAAGACACCTTTTTTCAGGTGAATTGTCTAAAAGAGTCTACATTGTTACTTTTCATTTACTATGTTTACTGCTTTATAGATATAAATGAGTGTAAAGACCCCAGCCAAAATCACTGCAGCTTATCAGATCAGTGTGTGAATACTGACGGATCTTATCTCTGTAAATGTCCTCCTGGAAATAAACTGGAAAATGACGGACGTACCTGCTCAGGTAAGCCAACTTTACACAATATAATGTTGTTAATGCCATACTGTATGTTTATCTTTAAAGCTGAGCACCGTAATAAATATTAGTTCTATTGTTTTTTCGTAATGAGGACTGCTTATGAAATAGTTAGATTCTATTTCATCCTGTTGTAGAAAGTCATGCACAATTTGAAAACACTATTTGCATTCTGAGGAACTTCGACGTGATCTGTGTTCATCTTGTAGGATATCTTTATTCGACGTTCTAAGTTATCATCCCAGTTCATTATGACGTTTTAATTGCATGTGGAACATTCATCCGATGGCATATACTCGTATATCTCCAATTTTTCTAGTCTTAATGCATGATGTTTACAACAATTTCACTCTACTGCAAACTTTCACAACTTTCGAGATTCACGAGTCCAACGTTGCCTTTTGTCTCATGCAATATCAAGTATTCTGTTGATTGATTTTGCATATCATACTTAGCGCCTAGACAAGAGTGAAACTGCATAATCCAATATCTCAGATGAACATTTCCAGGCAGTGCTCTATTACATATATTACTAATAAAATTCAAATAATAGACATTCAGATAGCACACAAATTGTTAAGCATAGTGCTACCTTTATTTAGAAATTCCATCAAATGGTTTAAATCGGATTATAAATGCAGACACAGGCTGTTATAGCAATACAAATTTAGTAAATAGCTGTTTAAATGAAAAAATATATTCATTATTATTTAATTGATTTGACAATAAATGATATAAATGAGTTTTATTAAACTGACTTTTGACAGAATGTGACGAATACCACTTTGGTGTAAATTGTTCCCAAACGTGTATCTGCCTCAATGGATATTGCAACAAAACTACAGGTAAAACATTTTAGTGTTAATTGTTCCCAAAATTGTATCTGCCTCAATGGATATTGCAACAAAAATACAGGTAAAACAGTTTAATGTTAATTGTTCCCAGAATTGTATCTGCCTAAATGGATATTGCAACAAAACTACAGGTAACACTTTTTTTCTAAATGATCAGTTCTCAAAGCTGGTGCTTATTCTAACAGTTAACACTTACACTTTCATAACTGCACAACGATATAGCTATTTTTTCTAATATATACCCGGGGCAAGGCGGCATTTCTATTACTATCATGAACAGGCTCAATAAAACCGAGCCTGCAATAGTTTGATATATGTCCTCGCTGATAGCTTTTAAAGTTCCCTTTTCATCTATCTAATATATTTCATCAGAAACTTTCAAATTGAGCTCTTTCTTAAGTAATAACTTTCACTTTTATAATTGAACAGGACTAAGATCAGTATAAAAAGGCATAGACAATTTTAAGCTGTTAGATGTGCACTTTTTATTTATTTGATTTTAATTTATTTCAGGGTGTGTATGTGATAATGGCTGGGCTGGAAACCAGTGTGACAAAGATCTGAATGAATGCGACATTGGAGTCGTCAACTGCACCGCTCCTAACACTGTTTGTGTTAATACACTAGGCAGTGCAATGTGCTCCTGCAAATTAGGATTTGTTAACAATACAGGCGATTGTAAAGGTAGAATTCCTTTTTAACCAGGTTTTTTTAACGAAAACTGGTTATTGTAATGCTAAAGTCGGCGGGCGGGCGTCGTCTGTTGGTTTTCGCTCAATAACTCAAGTTTGCTTTGGCCTATCAAAACCAAACTTGGTATGTCGGTAGCTTATCTCAAGAGGCAGCTTGGGATTGCTACCCAGGTCTCTGTGATCAAGGTCAAGGTCACCATTGCTAAAAAGAAATATAGTTTTCTCTAAATATTTTGGGTTTGCTTTAGCCTATTTTAGCCAGACTTGGTGTATGGGTAGCTTATATCAAGAGGCAGCTTGGGATTGCTACCCAGTTGTCTTTGATCAAGCTCAAGGTCCCTGTTGCAAAAACAAGAAATTCACTTTCCGCTCAATAACTTGTGTTTGCCATGGCCTATTGATGCAAAACTTGCGATATGGGTAGCATACATCAACAGGCAGCTTTAGATTGATACATAGATATCTATGTTCAAGGTCACGGTCACTGTGGCTAAAAAATTGAAAATCAGTTTCTACTTAATATCTTGAGTTAGCTCTGGCCTATTGATGCCAAACCTGATATGTTGGTAGCTTATATCAATAAAAAGCTTGGGATTGCTACCCAGGTGTCTTTGATCAAGGTCAATGTCACTGTTGCTAAAAATAGAAATTTAGTTTCTACTCAATAACTTGAGTTAGCTCTGGCCTATTGATGCCAAACTTGGCTAGCTTTTGATTGCTGCACAGGTGTCTGTGATCAAGGTAAAGGTCACTTTGCTAAAAATAGAAATTTAGTTTCTACTCAATAGCATGAGTTCGCTCTGCCATATTGATGCCAATAAGGTCAAGGTCACTGTTGCTAAAAAAATTGCTTTGTCTATTGAAACCTAACTTGATGTATTGTAACTTATATTATGATACAACACTGAAATCTATTCAGATGTCAATACTTTGTGGTTGAAAACCTAGATTCGTTGCATTGTTCATGTTTTTAATTAGTGAATTGATTAGCTGGATTTGATAATGGAGGAAATTCATGCAAAGCTTACACTATAAGTATATTGTTTCTTTTTTTTTTCATACCAAATACTTTGTAACTTCTTAAAGCGTCAAATTCGACAAGTCGTTTAAATTGCTTTGTGGAGTTAATAGACGCCAAAACCGTCATAATATGCATATACTATCTTATTTTGATTTAAATGTTTAGAGAAATAATAATATAATGTTGCTCTCGCTATAGATATTGACGAATGCAGCGATCCCTCGAAGAACACATGTAGTCAGATATGTGTAAATACTGAAGGGAGCTACAGATGTGAATGTCGCCTTGGTTTTCATGCAGCTGTGGACAGAACATGCGCCGGTTAGTACCATAGTTGTACCTATTATCAACAACTCTGTATAATATTCATATATATTTTTCTTTATTTTGTATAAACTTGCTTATGTTGTTTTGTTTTGTTTTTTCAAACAAGAAACATGTTAACAAGAATCGTAATTATTGCCCAGTTCATGAAATAGTTCGCAACTATTATTCTTATATGTGTTTTCAGATGTGAATGAGTGTTTGGGTAGTCATGGATGCGCTCAGCGCTGTGAGAACACTATCGGAAGCTACAGATGTTCATGCAAGGACGGATACCGACTCAATATTACAGACAGAAGATCATGCCTCGGTAAGAACAAATCGGCCAAATATAAGATAATTGTATTTTGTATGCAAATATTAGATAAATTGTGTTTTGTATGTTTGTCAAGCTAAAGACATGTCATTTTTGCACATTATTCTTTAAACCGTTTTCAAACCAATTACTTAAACATTGAATTTAAATTCTTTGTATCAAAGTAAATAACTGTTTAGAGGTAACATATGACAATGGATATAAATAGTGCAGTCAGTTTGGAAAGCTTTGATTTCGTTACGGTTTTCCGTTTAACGGTTTTAGCGTTTATTGGCTATTAATAAATCGTGTGGATTTTCTTTGTGATTTGATTTATAAAACCTTTTTAGTCGAATTAGTCCTTGTATGATTGTGTTAAAATGTTGTTTTGGGGAAGTTTTTGCAAATGCTTACTCCTTTTGATAAATATTTTTCTTATAGCCGAGAATGAATGTACTCCTGACGAGACAAGCGCATGTGGAAACCACACAACGTGCTACAGAACACCAAGTGGACCTGTGTGTACATGCGTAAAGGGCTTTGTTAACAAGACCTACTGCCAGGGTAAACATTTATTGTCCCCGTTCATAACAGGGCAGTACTTCTTGACAAGTTCGTTGTTTAATGAATTGTGACTGGCTTGTCTTTGTGTCTTTGGAGTAATGATATACCATTCCGTTTTAAACAAGATAGCCATCATATACTTTTTGTAACACCCTTTCGACTATAAATCAGTTATTTTATCATGTTTGACTAAACAAATTCACAAGATTATGGAAATGTTCTAAATTTTCGCACACGCCAATGATCGTCAACATGAACAACACTTTCGACAACTATATCGCCCAAACATTGCAGCTCCTGCTGGATTTGGTCCAACAGATTCAGCTGTTCCCTAAATATTTTAAACCTTTCTCGTAACATTTGGTGCTATGTGGTAGTTTTTTCTTTCTTAAAGATGTTCGCCTGGTTTGCTAAAGTAATTTAACTTTTCTAGATATTTTGTCGGGATTTAGTCTATTTATTAACTAGCAACAATCAAGGAAAAAAAAGTAGGGGTCACCGTGCTTCTTTTTTCAAAAAGTTCGATTTCATCAACATTCCCTCAGAAATTTTGCAAAGTTATAAACTGGCAAAAATAAAAGGGTGGTGTTTGATGAATCATTTTCAAAGGCTGTTCTGCAAGCAGTTTTTGCAAGTTTTTACCGAATCGGACACATTGAACAACACATCCGTTGCACATATTTTGACTTCCTTGCTTTCGCTTGGAAAACAGAGCACCAATTACCCCACCCACCTAATTATAAAGCAAAAGCTTGTATATCACGAAAATAGAGTAAAAATAATGCATAGATTAATTTAACTTTTTTAAAACTTTATATATCAATTTTCACAATTACACCAAAAGAATATGCGGTAACCGACCATTTAAAAAAAATATTCACAGTTATTTCCGAAAATGTCATTTATTTTAGAAAATTGTGCTATCGATGAGGTTTTTTGATTTTAAATGGTGGTTTCACCACCAAAGGCGTTATTTCTGAAGGTTTGCATAATACTTTATTCGAATATTCATGGTTTGAAGTAAAAAAGGTCAGGTACTTGAAAAATAGAGGAAAATGCCTATAAAATTACCCCACCCACCAGTTTTAAATGTACAATAAAATTATTTTGGTATCTGGAGCATTCTTAGTCTTATCCATTTTGTATGAATTATAACTATAAATGAAAAATAAGCTTATATAAATGATTATTACACAACATAATGTAGTTAATCAAAGGGATTTAGTTTATAAAATTGATATGAAAAAGTACATGTTTGATGAAACTATAGGCTGATTTCCAAATAAAACTTCAGCCCTCCACACAAATTAGATCTTTTAAAGTTTTCTGTGGTTTTGATTTTTTAAGATTTTAAACATTTTCATATAGCTGACATTAGAAATTAATAATGATATACATGTGATACATGTTGTGTCCCTGAAGAATACCATTCACAAGTTCACAACACCTTCACGCTTTAAAACTGTATAAAAGAAGAAACATATTAACAATTTTTCTTGGAATATATCACTATAGCCCTCAGTAAGCAATAGCAATATATGCAAAAAAGACCATCAGTCAAGTTAAATATTTTCTTAGAGATTCAACCATAATTTTATTAAAATCTCTTGCTTATTTGGAAGAAAAAATGTGTTGAATTACCCCACCCACAAATGAACAGGGAACAATAAAATGTATAGTGTTTTTTTCCTTTTGGTCACTTTTGTAGGAAAAAAAACATCTTTACAATCTAACACTGATAATTTAATTAAATTAAACTTTTTTTTTTGAAAGCATACATTTATTTTACATGTTTAAGATGTAGACTATTTTACAGTAATAAAAAGTTTTGCACCCATGTTTCAAATACATGTATATAGTTCATTAATTCTGGAAACATTGGAAGTTGCAAGTAATGCAGTGTTGTTACTGTACAACTAATCTTTTCCTAGTCATACTAGCTGGAACTACATAAACTTGCTTACATTCTGTATTATGATGTTTTTGTGAATATAAATATTTAAGATCTATATAGCTGGTATATTTAGATAAAGCAAAACTATTGAAATGCAGCTTTAGTTCCACAATAATAGCAAAATGTAAAATATTGTGAAAATACCAGAACATGTGAAAAAAAATCACAATCATTAAAAAATCATTATAAAACAAACAATTATTTTTTTCATTTTCATTATATGAAAAAGTATAATTACTAGACCGACATGTCAGTCTGTGTTGTATTATGTTGTTTAAGCAAACTTGTGGAATTCCTGTATTCACAGATTGCATTAAACTTTTATTTGACAAAATCATTGAGTCTCTTTATAAACAAAAATGCATGGAAAACTTCATTTTAATGATATATTAAGAAAGATTTTTACCAAAAATACTGCCTGGTTTTCATTTCACAGACAAGAAGTGTAACATGTTTTGCTGAAAATTTGGAAAAGATTCATTCAAAAATAATATTTGCTAAAAAATATAAACAGAGTAAAATCTTATCCATTTTGATCAGTAAAACAAATAAATATTCACTTTTATTACTCTCAGCATCTCAGGAGGCATCTAACAGTATAAAAAATGATATAACTAATAAGGAAGAATTTCCTTGTTCGACGACCACTTTCAAGGAATGTATAGGGTTTTGGTGACTGTCACTTAACTTTTTGGACTTACAGTGCAGCTTTGGGCAACGGGTAATGTGGTAATCAGACATTAAATAGTAGGACAAAAATACAGTCTTCAACTGTGAGTTGACTAGGATCTCCACAGCATAATGTAACAGGACACCACCAGGAATAGATCTTTGGCATACTGCAATGCTCTCACAAAAGGTCTAGTTAGACTGCCTGATAATTATGTCAATTGCCATATAGGCTCTATTACAATAATATATTAATTGAAATAATAAATACAAATCAAGATTTGACAGATTAACTTTGAATTGAGGACACTGATCTTGCTGCGGATTTGCAGCTTAACTACACATTGAATTGATGACAGTGATCACTAAATGTGTTAGTATATTTCACATTTGACTCAAAATTGCAGTCTTTACAGAGCAAATTTTATTTTAAAAGAAGAAGTGATGTATGTTAATTCCTGTAAGTTAACAGAGCGACAACAGCAAGGAATCGTGATCTGCATTTTCAAGTCCTCAATATTTCAACTCACACTGAAACATAAACTATAAAATTATAAACAAAATCTTACCAGTTTTCCACTGTCATGACTGTGTCCATTATTTACCAAATAAGTAAGTCAATAACAATGCTGTAATAAGCCAGTGGTAATAAAAAAATACTCAGAGCTAATGTCAACTATTTACAACATAGCTCGGTATAAAATTCATCACCAACCAGCCAGTCTGCCAACAAAATATTTGGTTGTTCTTCAAGTAATTCCAAAATTGTTTTATCGTCCTTGAAAACAGGTTGACCTTTGCGAGCATTGAAATCACTTGCTGTGAAAATCAATATTTGCCCGGTACACGTTCTCTACCTGTATACAAGGTATATATTTTCATGTAATGACATTGAATGAGCTAACTAAGCCAGTCGAACAAAAGCTAGCTTTCAATTCAAGTTGAAGGACGAACGGAAGTAGAAAACGTTCTGATAAAAATGACTGTCGCAAAATATTTTCTTAACCCACGGACGGATTTAAAGTAAAAGTCAATTAATTAAGAACATAACTAATAAATATCTGTTATTTCATTGATTAAAACTACTCAATAAATTAAAAATACCGCTCTTGAATTTTAACGACAATTCGTCGTTTTACGGTAGTTAGCACATGCGCACTTAAACAGGAGATCACCCTTAAATCGACGAAACGTTTTCGTTTATTGTCCTGCGTAACATATGCAATCACAAATGCTGGTTCACCTGAGGCCCTATCATACTTTTATTATTAATTTATTATTGTTTGAAGGCAGCGGTAGTCCAGTGGTAGAGCGCTCGCTTAGAGACCGAGGGGTCCCTGGTTCCAGCCCCAGTTCGGCAGCTAATTTCCTTAAGCAAGAAATTAAGATTTCATTGCTTCTCTCCACCCAGTTGTATAAATTGGTACCTGTGATGAATATAAACCAATGTTTCGTGGCTGCCTACGGCGCTGACTGTTAACGGACAACATATATATATCCAGTGATCGGGGGTAAAATGTGAAAGTACAGACTATAAACCCATACCTTTACCGTTACTTGTATTATTTGTTTTTTAAGACATTGACGAGTGCAACAGCACTGTTAGTCCTTGTTCTCAGAACTGCACCAACACTGTCGGAGGCTTTAATTGTTCTTGTTATTCTGGATACCACCTGAGGGATGACAGATCGACATGTCAAGGTAACATATTGTGGCGATTCACAGTCAATATAAATGCGAACAGAAATTGGTTACACACATTGAACAATTTATATTTATAACATTTGAATATGTTAAATTCGAGTAACTTTTGGTTGTCATGGCATGATGTGAAGACGATTACACTATGAAACTTTGTTGTTACCGATCTGGCAAACAAAAAGAATATACAAATATGTGTAAGCTGAAATTCTGAAACCCGAAAGCCTTGTGATAAACTTTTGGAATTGTTTTTGTTTTTGTTGTAATCGGTCATTCCATTAATGCTACAAAGGTGGTTTGTTAAGTGGTGTACGTCTGTGTCTATATTAGTCGAAACTGTACTTTTCTGTCTTTAGAAGGCTAAAAATTAAATAATAAATATATGTTTTTATCTTTTTGTTAGAATGCGAGAGTTGGACATACGGCCCCGGTTGTGGGTATAACTGTTCGTGTAATCGCACAAACACTGATTCATGTGACAAAGTGTTAGGAAACTGCAAATGCAAGTCCGGTTGGACTGGTGTCTCATGTAATGAGGACTTTAATGAATGTGCTTACGTAAATACCTACTGTCCTGCGTACTCTACATGTTATAACAAGGAAGGATCCCATGTATGTGTGTGCAACGATGGCTTTTTCAAATCTGGTGGCCGATGCGAGGGTACATTGTATTTTATATTTTTCTTCCGAAAATTATGAGTTGATTTTGTTTAAATATCTATTTACTGAAAACATACATCTTTGCTAAGTATCCGGATGCCGTTTCAAGAAGATGGCTAAAGATAAGACAAAATGATGTCTTACTTTGCTGATTGTATGGAATAACTTTACATTTTTATATTGCCCAATAATTGTTTTTCTAGTCCTGGGTGCCGTTTAATGAAGATGTCTCAAGTAAAAAACAGAAAGATTTCTTACGTTGCTCGTACCAAAATTTTCATAAAAGTTATGATAAAACAGCGTCGTAAGTGTTTGATGAAACGGCACCCTGAATCTTATTAATCTCCGCCTTTATAATTCACGCTTTCAACTTATAAGTTTCTTAGTTCAAATTGACATTAATTAAAGCTTTTCACATGATATTTTCCAGAATGCGGTGACCGAAATTTTGGTAAAGATTGCTTTTCAACGTGTATGTGCAACGTCGAGAATGCCATCGATTGCAACAATGTCAATGGATCTTGCCTCTGCAAACCGGTAATAAATCCATGCTCTCTTTCGCTTTTATAAACAATTATAAAACTCAAAAGCAATCTATTCCCTTCTACTTAATATATTTTATTGCTTTTGTCGACGTTTTTTCTTAACACTGTATTTAATAAATGTTTACAAACTAAAATGTCCCGTTGATACTCGTAGAATTCAAAGTTGTGTTTGTTTATATTTTTTTTGTTGTGTTTTAAATTATATGTTTATTTATGTTAGGCGGCGTGGACAGTTATATGCATTTCATTTACTGCCCAAGACCAGGCTCAATCAAACCATGCCTTTAATATTTGTCGTGTTCAGTGGCTTTCAAAGTTCCCTTTTCATCTATTTTGATATCCGAAATATTTAAAGAACTAACGTTTTACCATATCCTTATATCAAAAATAATTGTGTGTCAAAATTATAGGACAATATCAATGTTCTATTACACACAGTAATTTGGTAATAACATTAAAAACCCTTATAAACTATTTAGAAAGAATTGTGATGTCGGAAAAGTTTAATTAACATTAAAGTTGAACAAAACCAATCACACAATCAGTCCTGGGGTATATGTTTATAAAATTACCAAATAATTACCACTTATTTAAGGGCTGGACAGGGCCAGACTGTTCACTCGACATTGATGAGTGTAATGTAACCTCGAATATTTGTCAGACAAAAAACAATTCCAGATGTGTAAACAGTGTGGGCTCGTACGATTGTCTCTGTAATGTCGGATTTAAAGACATTGATGGCAGTTGTCGAGGTGAGTATTGCCTTAAAATGTTGAAGCGGTGAATATTGCCTTATAAAACGAAAATCTATCAAGTTGTTTTCCTTTTATTTTTGTTTTTGTACTGTTACCTAAATACAAAAATCTAGATACTTGTAATACGACTTATGTTTGATATTTTTCGAAAGAACACAATTGTTTAGTTCAAGTCTTCTCTAAACATCAGATAAATATTTTAAAGATTACTACTATATGTCTTGTATCCACGAAATTCATAATAAGCCAATGCTGCTGAACCGTTTTAATTCTCAAGTCACAACTTTCTAGAAACACACTTTTCGATGGTGCAGCTCAGTTATAAACCAATTATGACATTTAAAAATAAACCTTAGTGCAGAGTCTAGACAGTGGAATGGAGTTAGTGATAAATTTAGTAACTTGATCAAAAATGATATGAATAATATCACAAAATTCAACATCTGAGTTTTAAATTCGAAATTGTCAATATTGAAGGTTTTCTTAAAAACTTTTTTAACATAACAAAAGATTTTCTCCGCCGTTTTTAAAAACACATTGAAGATGATAATGCTTAAATCCAAAACTTAATGTCATTCAGTTTGTGATCAGTTGACGTTCGGCCAAAAGTGTTTATCGCAGTGTCAGTGCAACACATCTAACACTGACAGATGTGATCATGTGAACGGGTCGTGTTTCTGTTACCCTGGATACTCTGGTGTCACGTGTTCTGAGAACATCAACGAGTGTGAAAATAGCTCGATTTGTCCCGGTCATTCAACCTGCCAGGATAACTTTGGGAGTTACACATGTATATGTGACAGCGGTTACAAAATGTCTGCGAATAAAACATGTGACGGTTAGTTTCAGACTGGTTTTTTGTCCATACTCGGTTTTAGATGTAATGTTTATCACAACTTTAAAGAACGTATGTCATACACATTTTACATTAAATATTTTGCTAAATAAATTAATGAGTATTGTTCATAACTGCACAATTGGTAATTTGCCTAATTGAATAAATCTCGCGTTGCATTAAACAGATATTAATGAATGCCTGGAAAAGTCAGACAGATGTACCCAATTGTGTAACAACGTAGACGGAGGATTTGAATGTAGCTGTCATTTGGGCTTTTTCTTAGATGATGACAACAGTACTTGCACAGGTAAAGTTGCTACTGGTTTGTGCTAACATTATAACACAAGCAATCGATAGATGTCCGTAGTAGATTAAAAGTCTTCTTAAAAGTATTTGCACAGTAAAGCAATATTCTTAGTACTGTTCGTGTACAATAAAATCCAGTTTAGCAATATGTATTTAATACCCCATGACTTCCTGCAAAATATTTTTTTTTCATTATACAAAAACGACGTTTAAACATTTTTAAAAACAAATCGTATACGATTTTATTAAATACATTTTAAATGCATAGCTATTAAAACGGTTAAATTTACTAGAAACAAAACTTGAATTGCTGTCTATTTTGTTTCTTTTAACGACGCTTGTCCGCACCTCAGGGACATTTCTATAGACAGTTATAAAATAATGAATATAAAAAGAAATTTTCAAACGTGCACATTTTAATATTCATTCTAAGCACACATTTCAAAAGTGTTTAAGTACCACCAAAATTATTTAAGCATTCTAGAAGAGTTAAATTCTAAGAAGAGGTAAATTCTAAGAAGAGATAAACTCTAAGAAGAGGTAAATTCTAAGAAGAGGTAAATTCTAAGAAGAGCTAATTTCTAAGAAGAGGTAAATTCTAAGAAGAGGTAAATTCTAAGAAGAGGTAAATTCTAAGAAGAGCTAATTTCTAAGAAGAGGTAAATTCTAAGAAGAGGTAAATTCTTTCTCTAAAAACTCATATTCATCCATTTCAGTTTGTGACGATTGGCATTATGGCAAGAACTGTTCAGGTACATGCACGTGTAATGTTGACAACTCACATTATTGTAACAACACATCTGGTGAATGTTATTGTGAAACGGTAAATATATTATTATACGATTGCTTTGGAAGTTTTGTTTCCAGCTAGCAATTTATTCGATGAACAATCATAATTTGGCGTAACGTAAAAGTTTATTTAGTAACGTAAACACTTACGTGTGTTTTGTTACATGACACAGTGCACTTACAGAGACAGTATACGAGTTTAAAAGTTGTTTATATGGAAGAAAAATATACTAGTTTGCTATACTAGTTTCTACATTAAATCTATGGATATGCTTACTGAAGTATTTTCAATTATTTTAATGTATTTTGTATGTCGTTTCCTTTTTTTTCAGGGCTGGAGTGGCTTAAACTGCACCGACGATATTGATGAATGTCAAAATACAAGCATCTGTGATAAAATACCTGAATCGTCGTGTGTTAACAAAAATGGCACTTATGAATGCCGATGTAATGAAGGGTTCCAGAAAGAAGGTGGTGTTTGCAAAGGTACACAACACAGAGATTTTTTAACTCACTGGCAACATCAACTTGACTACTTTGCCATAAACCATTTATTAATTTAGGAAGATGAAAGGAAGCATAAAAAATATAAAAAAAATATTTGTCAAAATGTATTTATTGTCATTCACTTGTCATTTCTGATGTTGTAGTACCTTATGAATACATTAAAGAATAAAATGTGTATCAGTGTCAGTTTGGTATGCATGTTTTTATGTAACAATCATACTTTATTTTTATTTCATGAATTTGATTCTTAATTTGTTTTACATTTTTCAAGTTATTCTAAATATGATTTAACTTAGCCTATGTTGTCATCTCAGATGGTATGAACTTCAAAATAGTTTTCAAAATCAAAACTGGTTAACAGGAAGGGATCGATGCTTCTCTGAATTACTTTTATTATCGTTTTAAAGACTTTCGATACAACAAAGATTTTATAAGTGTATTGTGCTCTAATGAAGCTTGTAACAGGGTTAATTGGGTTTTTGCCCTAAATGGGGTCTCCTTCGGTTTGTACCTAAAAAGACACAAAGAGTTTCCTTTCCAAATATATTGTTTTAATGTTGTTAACTTATAGGAATCCAAATACAAAGTGATCATTTCAATAATAGAAATTAATATATATAAATGTCAATACTAATCAACATTGATTATTAATCAAATGTAAAAAGTACATCAGTTTAACCAATTATTATATTTTTCAATTATATAGTTTTTACTTACTTTAAAAGACAATAATTTCAATAAATTTGTTCATTATAAATCAAAGTGAATGAGACGCTTGGTGTTTTCATTCAAGCGTTAGAATGACAGTAAAATTCTTACATGATATTTATCAAAAATCATTCGTGAATCGTACAAATTCTGACATCTTTCAATGCGTAAACCAATAAATACTTTTATTACTTACATCTCTTCCAATTTAACAACAAATAGCCAAATGATTAAATAAAAACGTTTTCCATCTTTTCTAGTTTCCTTTTGGAGAATTCATAAATGACGTAATTATTGAGTTAAACCCAAATAGCCAAAATCACGCTTACTGCGCTATAGTCTTTTGAATCTTACTTGTAGTTCTACCATGATTTTGTACCATTCACTTGTTTTACATACATATTAACTGTTTTTTTTAAATCATTTTCAATGTTTTTCTATGAAAACAACTAAACATACTCTAATATTTACATATAACACAACAAGCTTTACTTAGTTAATAAACTTTACCTTAACTTAAAATGTTTCTTGTGCAATAATTAAAGTGTTTAAACAAATAAAGTATTTTAATCAACTTACCTAAAAAGACACAAAGAGTTTCCTTTCCAAATATATTGTTTTAATGTTGTTAACTTATAGGAATCCAAATTCCAAGTGATTCCTACTGGAAAGGAACTGCTAATTTAATTGTTGCATTGCAAATCATAACCAATCAAAATTATTGTTACAAAAATGTATAAGATTAATAAGAATTTTGACCAATCAAAATTAACCCCGAAATCTTGAGGACTTTGTAAAATTCCAGCCCCTGGACCGCATCCACAAGCGCGTCATAATCGCGTCTTAGGATGACATTTATGGCTTCAAAGGCCGAGATCAGCATAAGTAATTAAGTAAAGGGATTATCTAATAGTTTATCTGTCTGACATCTAAAAGTTTCTTTGTTCAATAAATGTGTAAGCCGCTGACTTGATTAGATTACAATCTTTGTTAGTTGCCAAAATTTTCCATGAAATCTGTCAACAGATACCTTTACGAAAATTAAAATGCGAAAACTTTTAAGTTAATTTTTTAACTTACACTCGAAATAAATATAAGTTGCGAAAACAAAAATACCTAAAATTTAGAGCATAACAATTGAATAAAGATTGCCACCTGCGACAAAATACTAATGTTAGGTATTAAACACTGTCATAATAAACTTGAATCCGTCTGACGATGAAATCATAAACACGAACTTAAAAACTCGACGCAAGTTGAAAGCTGTCGCATTTTGATGTGATGGGCCTAATTTAATGTCACTGAGGTAAAAATGATTGTCTCCATTGTTTTTCAGAATGTTCAAATTGGAAATACGGACAGGACTGCATGTATAATTGCACTTGTAACACTACCAATTCTGGTTCTTGCAATTCAAAATCTGGAGAATGTACGTGTAAAACTGGATGGCAAGGAAAAGATTGTGAAGAGGATATCAACGAATGCAACACAACTGCAATTTGTCCCGCTAATTCAACGTGTAATAACACGATCGGGAACTTTACATGCGACTGCCAATCCGGATTTCGGAAGACAGAGTCTGATCTTTGTCAAGGTACATTGTAGTTATTTTTCTTTTTTTATCAATCTGATACGTTTTGACCATTTACATCGACAGATTTGCTAACCTCGTTGTTATCAGGACTGTAGCGTAAATTTGAAGAGTTCTGAATGAGACATTTTTAGAATGTTGCAGCTCGTTTCTGCTGATTCATCCCAGGGCCTTCTGGTCCCGATTAGGTCATCTAGTACATATTCGCTTGCCATTGCAAGTCACTACTCATGCCTAATATCATAGAGTCTATGCATGCAACATAGTCGTTTGCAATTCATAACATCAATAATAATCAGGTCATAGATAGCTACGGTTATTGGAAATGTAGTGTTATGTTGACATTAATTTATATTAGTTTGATTTGTCTTCAGTTTGTTTATATTTTAATTTTAGTTTGCGATCAAGGGACCTATGGCAAGGAATGCATGTACCAGTGTCAATGCAACACATCTAACACAGCGCGATGTGATCATGTGAACGGGTCGTGTTTCTGTCACCTTGGATACTCTGGTTTCACGTGTTCTGAGAACATCAACGAGTGCGAAAATGGCTCGATTTGCCCCAATCATTCAACTTGCCAGGATAGTTCGGGAAGTTACAGGTGTATATGCGATAGCGGCTACAAAATGTCTGCGAATGAAACCTGTGTCGGTCAGTTTCGATATTTTCGTCTGTTGATGTTGTAGATGTTAAAAGTCTGCTTTAGAACCTTAAAATACTTATGCAGTTCTTTTTATCATCCTCTACTTTTCTGTATTATTTAAAAGTAAAAACAATTTAAATTACCTAACCCGTCAGGTTTTCTTGTGATGTCTCATTTAAGATTGATCATTTGATGGGCTCATGCTCATTTTCCTTTCTGCTTTTTGGCTGCGTGTTGAGACTGGGTTTTCTGGGTGTGGCAATATCTGGTAAGCATATTTTACTGTTTTGTTACTATAGAATAAGAACAATGTTAAAATAAGTTATTTTCTGTTTTTATATGTTATAGATATAGATGAATGCTCGGACAATACAGATCAATGTTCCCAGCTATGTAACAACACAGATGGAGCATATGTATGCAGCTGTCGTTCTGGCTATTTCTTAGATAATGATACACGCTCATGCATAGGTAAGTTATCCTCATGTTATTTGTTTATTTATTTTTAGTCAGTTTGTAAGGTATTTTATTTTTTTGTTGATTACATTTAATGTCGATTGAAATATCTGAAATGAACCATGCCATTTGAACAGAAATGTATTAAAGTTTACATACTTGTGTAATTTAAATCTGCGCTCGATACGGATTTAGACTGCATTGAGAGTATTTTGCGTTTCCGTTCTCTGTCTTTCTGTTTTACCTTCTCCGTGTGTTATTATATTATATAACAAAACTATGAAAAGAGACTTTGAAAAAGTGATCATAATTCATATTTGTCTTAATTTCATGGTGGTTCTTATGATGGATTTTTTAATTTCTGTATTAATGTTTTCTTTCTAGAATGCCCTGAATGGACGTACGGCCTGAATTGTTCACAGTCATGCTCCTGCAATAAAACAAACACTGCAATCTGCAACAAGACTGATGGCCAGTGTGATTGTGAACGCGGTTGGAGTGGCTCGGATTGTACTGTCGATGTAGACGAATGCCTTTATGAAGACTGCCCGGATAACTCTACCTGTGAAAATACACCTGGGAGTTTTATGTGCATTTGTGACAAGGGATACAACAAATCGAAGGAAGATATTTGTCAAGGTACCGAATGCCTAATACTGTAACAAAATCTGCATATTGCGGTCTTCTTGATATATGAATGTGTTGTTGTATTCATTTATTTTTCAGAAATCGCTTAATTTTGACTTTAATTTAGAAAACCGTATTTGAAATAGATGTTTCATGTTAGGTAGATGCAGAAGAGTTTGTGATGTGAAATATTATTCAAAACATTTTTAATTAAATTTAAATATTTTCCATTTTTCAGAATGCCCTGATTGGACGCACGGTCTGAACTGCTCACAATCATGTCCTTGTAACAAAACTTACACTGAAGTATGTAACAAGACCGACGGGAACTGTGTTTGTAAAACTGGATGGAACGGCTCGAACTGTAACATCGATATAAACGAATGCATCAGTGATGTTTGCCCAGATCACTCTATGTGTGAAAACACGCCTGGCAGTTTCATGTGTATCTGCGACATTGGATACTACAAATCACAGGACGATCTTTGCCATGGTAATTGTGTGATTAATCTTTAAAGCGAACCGATGCTGCATATTGCATCTTACTAGCCGTAAATGCTTGTTACTTATAAGAAAGACAGTTTTAGAAAATATAAAGACTTCCATTTTTATAATACAATTATTTCAACCAAATCAATGATCAGAACTGAGTGTCATATCATTGCGCAAAAAGCACTAGTCACAAGATAAAAACAGAAAAATGAGTAGTTTTTTTATAGTGTAAAATTAAAGGGAGATGTGCAGGGTCGAGCAGATGTACTCGGTAAACAGATCGATCTATGTAACACTTACGTGTACATTTCACTAAACTCTACATTTCAAACCCTCCAGGAGGAAGTTTCCGGTTAATTTTACCATTTTACCGGACCTGAAAACAATCCGCTGAAGAATTCCCTATACAAAAATACATTCTATATTTAGCGATCACGTGGTCATTCAACAATTAAACAACTACAACTATGGCATTTTAAAACAAATGGCAACGTCGATAGTCGGCAAGGTACACCGAATACGTATTTTGGTTCAAGTGATCACGTGACAATCCAAAAAACCACCGCAGCTTTACGCGGAAAATACAAAAAATAGCTAACCTATGCGCGTCGCATAGGATAGGAAACACCATTTATATATCTTTTTTTTTTTTTTATAAAATATTGGTTTGAAATATTTCGGGTGTAAATCAATATTTGAGCTTCAAATAATGATATTCAACTGATTAATAACCCTTTTCGCAAATCTGTTCCATTCATCAATCCTGCACATCTCCCTTAAAACTGCATTTGTTTAATTTGGTAGTTTATTACTTTCATAAATACTTTTTTAATTGGAACACCAGTTTTTGAGTTGTACATTAATGCACGATAGAAACAACCGAATACAAAGGCTATCGAAAACTTGTATTATAGCTGCAAAATATAGCGATTATCTTGTTATATCTTGTTTTAAAATTTATTGTTCCGTTCTTTCATCCTGTATGGCAATAACTTCCGCTACAATATCTGGCACAAGACTGGTTCCATATTTTATCATGTAATGTGGAGGTTTTGCTCCTTCTCTGGAAAAGTACTCATTAAGTGTTACTACCTAATTGGTTTACTTATAATGCAAAATACAGATGCATCACGGAATTGCATAAAAGAAAAATTAATGGTAGTTAAAAAATACTGGAATTTGTAAATAAATATCTATATTTTGTTGTAGTTAAGTTAAATTCTTAATAATTATTTTAAATACCTTAATTAGAACGTCTACTTCGAAGAGAATAGTTTATAAACACGTTTTGTGGAGGAAGATAATTCCATTTCTTTCATGACATGATAAAAAAAATTCTGTGTTTTCAGTTTGCGGCGATTGGAAGTATGGACAAAACTGCTCTAAGGATTGTCAATGCAATGTTGATAACTCGCATAAATGTAACAATACTTCTGGTGACTGTGATTGTAAAACGGTAAAAGTGTTGTTTTTTATTTGTTTCGTATGATGTTAAGACATTCGAGTTGTGGTTTCTACAGACGTAATTGTCTTTAAAACGACAGTGTTATGCTTCAATTATTTTGAAATGTTTATACCTGTCTATATAATCTAGAAATTATGTAACTAAATTAACTTTATTTGCCTTTACCAACATTTACAAAAAAAGAGAAAAAAACTGTAGCACCTCTATAGATTTGAATCAGTGTATGTATCTTTAGACCGTATGCTGATAGTGGGTTGCTTCCTTAAGTACTTTTTCGACCAAATACTATCAAGAAAGGTAATTGAACCTTGAATTTAAAGATAAGAACACTCAAATGAAGTACATGGAGACTTTTTAAAATAATAAATAAATGAAAAAATGTTGTTTTGTTTTTGTTAGGGTTGGAGAGGATCAGACTGCGGTGATGATATCAACGAATGTCAAAATAAAAGCATATGTGATGCCATACCCGAATCAGTGTGTGTTAACAACAACGGCTCCTATGAATGCCAGTGTAACCACGGGTTCCGGAAGGAAGGTGCCTTATGCACAAGTAAGCAACAGCTATGTTTTGGCTTACATGCAATGTCATTCTTAGAGTTAAATGATAAGTAATATACCAAAGTGAAACATGCATATAAGAAATCGCCACACTCACAAAACACAGATTCCCCACGCAGCAAAAAGGAAGAGAGGAAAAGATAGCATTTTTTTATAAGTATGTCAAATTCAGATAAGACTCCACAAAATAACGAAAAAGAGAATCCTTGAGGTTAGAGAACACCTGGGGTTAGTGCATTGCAACGGTCATTGGCAAAACACACATATAAAGGAGAACCTTTGGGTAAGAATCTACACTAAGTGAACAAAAATAAGAAGGTCATAAATATTAAATGTTTTTCATTTGGAAGATTAACCTAAAATCACTAGAACTTGTGTGCCAATGCAGAAGTGTAATGCTATAGTGCTATATCTTCTGGCTGATGTCGTTTGCATATCACACCGTGGACACTATTAGATGACGAATGTAACATTTATTGCCTGCTTGAAAAGAAATGTCAATGCCACCTGATGTTTTGTTATTTAGTATATGTGTGCAGCAGAAAAATCTTTGTGTGAGGATAAAGCCAGTGTATAAGCATCTTGTTTCTGTTAATTCTTTGTGGTGTCTATTGAAACTGACCATTTTTACCAGTGCTCTCGTTTCCTCTTTCTCTCCAGTTTTGGATGTGTGTGGAGGCTGTGTCTTTTGGATGTGTCCATTCCTGATATGTATATTGCAACTCTTTTGCAGATTGTACCAAGTGGAAATACGGTCTGAACTGCCAATCGAATTGCAGCTGTAACAGTACCCTTACAAAATCGTGCAATCCACAATCCGGAGAATGCACGTGTAAAACAGGATGGCAGGGAAGGGATTGTGATGAGGATATTAACGAGTGCAACCATACTGCACCTTGTCCAGCTAATTCAACGTGTAATAACACGATTGGGAACTTTACCTGCATGTGTAATTCTGGATTCCGGACAGAAAATGGTCTATGCCAAGGTATATTCATTTCCCTACATTTATTTTATCAATTATTATATTTTGAAAACAATTCTAGTTTCTTTGCCGTCAAATTTAACAACACGATCCTGTGAATTTTCGGAATATTATATTTTCCGAAAACTTTTTTTTCATTTTAACGATTTTCTTGCAGATTTTTTCATAAGTGAATGCACGTGTTTTAAATAGAAAAACTGGAAGGTTTCAATGCTTATTTGTTAAGTTTCTGAGAAAATTGGAAAAGATATTCGATGTCATATTCTTATTCCGATCGAAATTGCGAATTTCTGATCGGAATCCTGCATTTTCCGATAGGAAAATATTCCGATCGGAATTTTCCCCTCGGAATTTTTTCCCGTCGAAAAAATATAATATTCCGAAAATTCACAGGATCGTGTTAATTAAAATAGAGGTTATAACAGAGACATGTTTTCATCTAATTAAGTGTTCACAAAAACCATTGATCAGAAATTTCCTTTTAAATAAATATTGTTAAATGCATTTGTTTGTTCTATGTAAACAAAGCTTATAAAAATAAAAATATTGTGTTATACCGACTTAGCTTTAGATTATAAACTCTTACCATAACATTTCTCAATTGAAATATTTGACTTGGCGCCAAACTTTTGATCTGATACCTAGTTAACCCAGAAAACCCCCAGATATTAGATCGTTTTCTCAAATATTACCGACAAGTCTAGCAGAAATAGTATGTTGTTGGTACTTTAAAACAACTGTCCAAAACGATTTTATAAATTTTCATATCATTTCGCCCGATTTGTTTTATCGTTAGCCAACAAAGCATAACTACCACAAACAATGCTAAGCCCCATATTGAAAAACACTATATTTTATTTGTTAGAAGGCAAAATTTTGAGTAGACAATAGATTTCACATGATATGCATATTTCCTGATATCCGATTTTTAAATTACTTTTTTACAACTTTTACTTACGTGTCAACGCATTCATTATACTGTATTATTACAGTTTGTGACGACACTCACTTTGGAGGAGAATGTCTGCAGAAATGTTCTTGTAACTTCTCAAACACCCGAAAATGTGATCACGTGACCGGAAATTGTTCATGTAAAGAGGTAGATAGGTCTTAAATATACACATTTCTTCGCCAGATTTTTGGTCAGTATCCCACATATTTGTACAAGTAGAAATGGTTTTTAATAACGAAAAATATATAATGTCAATTTAATTCGGTCTTTCATGAGTAAAATAAAAAAACACATATTACTGTCAACGCTTTTAGGTCCGAATTCAATTGATATTTATAGAAGCTGTTTCGTTTCAAAAATTGTTTGCATATAAATTGCGAAAATTGAGCATTTAATGTGTTATTTTTTAATAAAAGTCGTTTTTATAAAATATAATACATTTTGATTTTTAATTATATAGTAAATATGTCTAACTTATTAAATATTATTTAAAACAAAAGCACTTTATGT
This sequence comes from Corbicula japonica, assembly GCA_038501625.1. Taxonomy (NCBI): domain Eukaryota; kingdom Metazoa; phylum Mollusca; class Bivalvia; order Venerida; family Cyrenidae; genus Corbicula; species Corbicula japonica. The sequence continues at coordinate 77,863 of JAZAYU010000664.1, read as the reverse complement.
ACGTATAGATTGATCTTATTTGTCAAGTATTTCAGAAAGCTAGCTCTAACTATATATCAAATATGAATTTATGCACCTTTTGTTATTTGTGTGCTTAAAAATTAAAAGTAATAAAATCGGAAAATATTTTTATTTTAATCCAGTGTAAATGTATTACATTTTGTGGAAAATAAGCAAACAAAAAGAAAATCAGGAGGTTTGTCCAGAATTCGTTTAAGAGGAATACACATTGAAGAAAATTCAAAGTGTAAATAAGTAAATATCAGATGATTTGAATACAACTCAATAATTAAAAACGTATCACAGTCATTTCAAATTTAATAGGGATGGACAGGCATCAACTGTACAGAAGACATCAATGAATGTGTTGTTAAACCAGACATATGCCAGAATAAATCTAATTCAAATTGTTCCAACACAAACGGTTCTTTCAGTTGTGTCTGCTCTAAAGGTTATTACGATGTCAACAATACTTGCAAAGGTATATCTTTGTTTTTATTCTGAATCTTCCTCTAAGTTTTGTTAATAGTGTAGAGAGATCATGTTTGTTATACGTATGTCAATTCAAATAAGACGCCACAAACAATTAACGAAAAGGAGAATCCTTGGGGTTACAGCCTTGGAACGGTCAGTGGCAAAAAAAATTTCCACTGGAGGTTTAAACCAGGTTCTAGGGTGGACCAACCTCACACTTGCCTCAACAGGTCCTCATATCACAAAACAAGTACAAGTTGTCTTGGTGAGATCAGAATTATAAAAACCAAAAAGGACGAAACAGGAACTTTGAAAGCCAACGAACGCGACAGATATGAAAATAGTGCAGACTCGGCTTAAGTGCGCCTGTTCAAGGGCAGTTTTGGAAATGTGTAAGTGTTAAGGAAGGACTAAAACAATTTAGTTTTGAGATGTTGTATTTTTTCTTTCAAATTCCAGTTTGCGAGGGATTTATGTATGGACAAAATTGTTCAAACAAGTGTTCATGCAAAGTTGTCAACTCGGCCACTTGTAACCATGTGACAGGCAACTGCACCTGTAAACAGGTTTTTAGTATTTTATGTTACTAAAGAATCAATATTTATATGAAAAGTGCATTTTGAGAAAACATCTTCAACGCGTAACTGATTCACATATCTGTGGTTTTGTCGTAAATCAATACATACACAAGTGACTTACAGATTTTATCTAGTCCAATTAATGGTGTGCATTGAATCATTTACGCGATTTTCTTGGTCAGTTCCATTTTATTATCAGCGCCGTAAGCCCACATGAAAGAAAAATTTGCCCAAAACGCAAATCAAGCGGTGGAAACTAAAAATAATAAACGTTTTGATAGTTGTCTTAAGTTAGGAGTATAAATCTGATGCATCATATCTAGAGCAAAATCATTCCAAAGCATATGTTCTTGAGGTGATGGAGCAATACAAAAAAATCAGTGCGAAGAAAAAGTAGTTCAATACGCTTCATTAATATGTAATAGACGAAAAAATTGAGAAAGATACAAAATGTACAAAGAGAAAAGTATTTGTAATACATAACATTAATCAACAAACGTAATCTGATAAAATCACTCATATTTTGTTCACATGATAAACAAAGTATTTTTAATGCAAACTTGTCGTAAATAAAAATAAAAGCACCCATGGTATTACACATTTTGTAGGGCTGGACAGGCTTAAATTGCACAGACGACATCGATGAATGTGGTGTTAAACCAGACATATGCCAGAATAAATCTAATTCAAATTGTTCCAACACGAACGGTTCGTACAGTTGTGTCTGCTCTCAAGGTTATTACGACGTCAACAACACTTGCAGAGGTATGTCTGTGTTATTCTTAATCTTCTTTGGGCTTAAAATTTACCGTCTTATTGTTTCTTACTAAATTGTTTGCTTGCTATGTATTTGTCTGAATAATAAGGTACGCCTTAAGGGAGGACATACTCATTTAAACAATATATAAAAATGTACTTTATGTAAATTTGAGATTACATATTCTTTTCATTTAAATTCCAGCCTGTGATGACTATATGTATGGGCTCAATTGTTCAAACAATTGTACTTGCAAAGTTGTCAACACGGCAAGCTGTAACCATGTGTCAGGAAACTGCACGTGTAAACTGGTTGGTTGTAATTTTATCACTTAAAAATAATTATTCACAACAAAAAGTTCACACCAAGATACATCTTTTACACGTAACGTAATTCTAGGTCGACCGTATTAGTCCCGTCTAAACATATAAATGAAAAGGCACTTTTCAAAGTCTCCGATCACGAACCATCAAAATATTACCAGTAAGTTTCATTTGTTATTGGATAATAATGAAAACGAATTTTACTGCTCACAACGCCGTATCGCCGGTTGGGCAAACAAATATGCTAATGGACAAAGTCTTGTCCGGTCTACAGTTTTCAATACATTACTCTACCGGCAGTACTGGCTCAAATTCCATAATTCTTTTTTATTGAATGCATATTAATGTCCTCTTTCCAAAGATTTCAAATTTATGAGTGTATAATAGAAACTTCACGTGTCTAAAAGATAATATAGAAAACCATACCGGACAAGACTTTTGTCCATGAATATATATTCACAAGAAACAGTACATACTTTTATCTATTTTAAATTTATGTACGCAAATATCAAAAGGAAAATTATATTGAAACATTTACGCGGTATTTTCGGTCATAATCTATGCGAATAGAAAGTATTTTGAGCTCAACTTTAATACACTGCATATTACACGAATACAATCTGAGAAACTACCGATTGTAGTCAAGGAAATAGCAGTTAAAATTAATCAAAGTATCTATTACAACTATTGTAGGGCTGGACAGGCATAAATTGCACTGATGACATCGATGAATGTGGTGTTAAACCAGACATATGCCAGAATAAATCAAATTCAAATTGTTCCAACAACATCGGTTCTTACAGTTGTGTCTGCTCTAAAGGTTATTACGAAGTCAACAACACTTGCAGAGGTATATCTTTTTGGTGAATCTAATTTAGCCTTTACATTTACCATCTTATATCTGTTTTACAATAAGTAGATTGCTAACTATGTTTTAATGTAATAATCCAAAATAGCGGACTTTAAGGGTGGACTAAAATGTGTTGACTAATACTCATTAAAACATTCGTTGGAAATGTGTTTAATGTAGACACGTATTCTTTTCTTTTAAATGACAGTTTGTGAGGACTTTATGTACGGACTCAACTGTTCAAACAAGTGTTCATGCAAAGTTGTCAACACGGATAATTGTAACGATGTGACAGGCAACTGCACGTGTAAACAGGTTGGTTCTATTTCTTATAACTTAAGAATCATAACTAATGACGAAAGTGCACTTTCAGAAAGTATCGTTAACACGTAAATAGTACACAGCAGGAAGAAACAGTACACAATTTTATCTGTTTTAAGTTATTGTACGCATCAGAAATAAATGAGATGGCGAATATGGAATCATAAACACGGTATTTTGGTCAGTTCCATTTTATTGTTAAATGCGTACAGCCATATAAAGGTAAATGCTTCCCAAATTGAGAAACAAACAGTCAAAACAAAGTATTTAACCTTTGGATAGGGTATAATATTATAGGGCTGGAATACAATTTGAGAAAGTAGTTCCAACTGTAGTCAAGGGAATCGCAGTAAAAATTAATCAAAGTGTCTAATACAACTTTTGTAGGGCTGGACAGGCATAAATTGCACAGATGACATCGATGAATGTGGTGATAAACCAGACATATGCCAGAATAAACCAAATTCAAATTGTTCAAATACCATCGGTTCTCACAGTTGTGTCTGCTCTCAAGGTTATTACGAAGTCAACAACACTTGCAGAGGTATGTTTATGTAACTGTAGATCATCTAATAGGCATCAAGAAAATATTTAAGGATTGAATCGATATTCGATGATCTCCATTTGGTTATAGAAAACAGTTGGGTTGATTCAAGTGTGTGAAGCCCGAGTGCTTCACGCTTACTTTAAACAATCCGACTGTTTTTCATTCCCAAATAGAGATCATCGAATATCAATTCAATCCTTATATTTACACACATAAATACTTTCATTAAAACAGATATTTAGAAAGGAATTTGTGATGTTACGGCATTTTTGAATGGCTGTTGACACAGCTACGTTGACGACAAAATGAATGACGGCTCGCTTTTTCGCAGCAACTCGTTGCAAAACGTGCGTGCTCGGCGACGTCACACGTCAAAACATTGCGCAACGTTCAATAAATTGTGAACGGCTCTACTGTAGCCACGCCTTTTAAAGTAATACGTCACATTGTTTACCATCAGAAATTATGATTTGTTAGACAAATAAACTTCATCGTAGAGGACGAAGTTGAAGTGTAAATATTAGAGTTTATTATTCAAAATACAGTTAATAAATTTAACGCTTAGATCTGTGTGCTCTTTAAGGGAATACTAAAGTAGATCGTGATTAATACTCATTTAAACATTTGCATAACAGTATCATTCAAACCGAGCCTGTAATATTCTGGCCTGAAGGTGATAAAGCTGAGATTGGAAACCAGTCTCATATCTCAGCAATCAGATGTTTGAGATTTGAGACTGGTTTCCAATCTCAGCTTTATAACCTTAGGCACTGATATCTGTCGTGTTCGGTGGCTTTCAAAGTTTCTTGTTTCACATATTGTTTAAAATGTTAGTTAAATTGGAGTTACTCACTTTAACGTGAGTAAATCAATTATTTCCTTATCTCATAATACGTAAAAAACCACAAACAAAAACTAGGATTAGGTCGTTGTATTCAGCGGTAATATACATTAAATTTTTCAAATGTCTGTATAGTCCAAGTGCAAGTTGCTCAAAAACTGTCCAAACAGAGGTAGAATCAGTGGGCTTGTACTGTGCGAACCGTCCGAATGAAAAGCTGACATCAGTAGCTCTGGCTATTTAGCTGTCCAGCAGGCGAACGGACACTTTCAACACATCTGGATAAAGCTTCATCTAATAGTAACACTCGAACCTGAAACTAGTGAATGGCCTTAAAATATCCATATTTCTTGCATGATAATATAATGTTATTAATCAAGTGAATTCATATTGGCGTTGTTATTGGGCCAAGGGTAGTCATATCGGCCCGAGGCCGTAGGCCGAGGGCTAATATGACTGCCCGAGGCCCAATAACAATGCCAATATGAATTCACTTGATTAATGACAACTTTATTAATTAACAAAATATCCATAGTTCTGGACTTTAAAATTACTAATTTACCGGTCTGAAGAGATGAAGTGTCAGCTCTGATTTAAATGTTCAATCTTCAATCTACGCTAGTGACCTGGCTGGTATAAGCTACCAAGGAGATGCAGATATGAAGGTTGTTTTGTTTTGAATACAAAAACAGCCTGAACATTACTACACACTGTGGCAGCCAAGTCTCTTGTTTATCCAGTCTGAATTTAGATTTCCTCCAGATATATCCAAAATAAGTTTACTTTATGGCACATTCCATCCACGATTTCCACATGTAATTACTGAATTTAACATGTCTGTAAGCTATCCAAACTAAGTTTTGATCCTTTTTGCAATGTTACACTCAATAGACTTGCTCAAATGTAGAATAATCCACTAAAATTCACTGTCTTTTTTAGTTTCTAGAATTCTTGCTGCAGACATCCGCGTTGTTGCTGTACTAACGAGTTAGATAAACTCAAAGATATTCATTACACAGAAAGAAACCACCCAAAGCGGCAACATAGACTTATCCTCTGCCTCTTTGCTTTAATGAACCTCGTGTCCAAAGTCACGCTATCTATTATCATTTTTATTCATAAAAATTCGACTTAGAAATTCCAAAATGGCGGCATTTTTGTTTTTAAAAGGAAGTGATTCAATCCATATTGGACCAGTTCATTATCCAATCAGAATCATGCGATCTCATATTGGCTCAGTAAAACCGGTATTGGCCCAGGTTATCTCGTATTGGCCCAGTTGAGATTTCATATGTGAATCGAGTGCAACCCATACAAGGTGGACTGAATTGTACATATTGTGTCAATATTGTTTTAGTTAATTAATAAATAAATATATTGTTTATGACTAAGAGAAAACACCAAACTCGAAACACCTGAAACAAAAATAAACACTTTATTTACACCCATTTTTCGATTTATTCTCTGAAAGTTCTGTTAAACATCGACAGCCATCCAAAAAATATTTACAACCTATAGAGCTGGTGGGCGGGTGCCGACATGTTTACCGCTGAATAGAAACGCCTCGAATGGTGTACACAGATAAAACCAACACTTAAATAGCCTAATCGCACGAGATACACGCACCTTTTCCCTCCACACTGACAATTACCGTCAAGTTCGTATTATTCGAAACGGAAATAATTTCATTTAATAACGCTTATTCAAACATGCTCTCTGTCTTCCTCTCTTCTTTTTCGCTGCGTGGGAAGGCTTTTTTTTTGTGAGTGTGGCGATTCCTGATATGCATATTTTACTTTTTATTCTTTTCTTCCAAACTCCAGCTTGTGATGGCTATACGTATGGACTCAATTGTTCAAACAATTGTACTTGCAAAGTGGTCAACACGGATTCTTGTAATCATGTGACAGGAAACTGCACGTGTAAGCAGGTAAGTGACAAAATTATTTGACCGGAGAAAAATTGTTTAATATAAAAGTGTAAAAATAAACAGTCACCTTTCTAAAAACAGCATTAGCGTTGAACAGATATACATTTAATAACTTTGAAAATGCGAAATTCAAAATAAATTCAAGATATGATTTTTCTAACTATTTTACTTGTTTATTGTTAAATACCATCCTCTAACAATGCACAGATTCAAAGAATAAGATTTGCATAGAGTTAAATCATCAAGACAACTTCTTAGTTCGTGCGAACCATGCAAGAAAAGTATAAGACATGCGTTACCATGGTGTTAAATATATGTGGTAACATATATTCAGCTGCTTTATTAAATGAGCTGTTCCAGCGTCCTTTTTTATTTTCCACTTACTGATGGTTCTGTCTTAATAATAGTTCGTGATATGCATGTATTCCGTCTCTTTTCTAGTTCTTCGTGACGCATGACTGTTTTTAATATGTGTATAATCCGTATATCGATTTTTCCTTTGTGGGTATTTTTATTTTTTTGGAATTTTAAAGGGCTGGAAAGGATCAAGCTGCGATGCGGACATAAATGAATGTAATGTTTCAGCGGAAGTATGTAAAAACAAACCGAACTCTTTCTGTAACAACACGGATGGTTCATATCAATGTCTCTGCGACACCGGATTCCGAGAAGACAATAAAACCTGCAAAGGTTGGAGTTTATATGAGAAACCGTATTGTTGTTCTTAAATGCTAGATAACATTTTGGATTAAATAAATATACTGATTTAATTTTCCTGACTTTTCTGTGATCTTTTGTTCAACATTATCAAACAAGTGATGTTATCGCCGTGTAAATTTTGTTATTTTATTATATGATTTTCCGACCATAAAGTAACAAACACCAGTACATTTCAATACCCGAGGGTCACAAATCCCCTTTTCAAATAGATTGAACGACACCGAACTCGACACATATGGAGATATTGTAAGCTAGGTGTGATATAACCTATTCATGGCCATATGACTACCCACGCCGCCTAGCGACGGGTTGAGTGCACTTCAATATTTACACCAAATAACAGTGAAATTTTGATCTATGCCAGAACTACCATTTTAAGTATAGAATGCTCAAAAATATTAATGTGATAATTTTATAGAATGCTCAAACAATACATTTGGAGAGGACTGTAAATACCAGTGCAAATGCAACGCTACCAATACCAAGAACCCAGGACAATCCTGTAATGCGACATCAGGACAATGCGAATGCAAAGCTTCTTGGACAGGCAACACGTGCGATGACGATGTTAATGAATGTGACTCTAAAACCGCGTGTAACGATACTAACAATGAAGTTTGTGTTAATAAAGTTGGAACATACCAATGTGATTGTAGGAGAGGCTACTCGAAGCAGTCTGACGGACTTTGCAGTGCAGGTTATTTTTATTTGTCATTTTGAACATGTTATTTAAATAACAGTTACGGTCAAACCTGATTTTTTACCGTCAAGTTGGTAGTCTTTTTAGTTGGGTTGTAATGCATTGTAAAAATAAAAACAGTGACAATTGTTCATGGTAATTAATTTTTTTTCAATTATTTTTCAGTTACAACAACTACGACGGAATCACCAAGTAAGTAATATTTAAATTTATTTTATGCTTTTCAGCGAATTATAGAATTTTCCCAGTGAAATAAAAATGGTATTTCAGTGTTTTCAAACAGCGGGATATCATTTTTATTTTCACTGATTTTTTCACGTTGGTACCCAAACGCACATAACATACCAAATGATAACGTTTAGAAAACGGGCTCAAATTTGTAAATTTGACGTCATGACGTTACGTCATAAACAAGCGGTTTTTGCGCCATTTCTTGCAACTTTTCTGTCAAATTCACGCAAATTTTGCACTAAACGCATTAAATAAAAAGAAAATTTGTTTTTTTTCCAGCGAAAGATAGAAATATATTTCACTCGTGAACTTCGGAATTATGTGTTTTCACTCGTGGCTTCGCCACTCGTGAAAATACGAATTCCGGAGCTCACTCGGTGAAATATATTTCTATCTTTCACTGGTAAAAACAAATATTCTCTATATAGTCTTTTTTGTAAGTTTCGAACAGTTGGATTAATTGTGCATGTTAAGGTTGTACATGTTTAAGCAATAAGCTGTTTCTAGGAATTATCAATGCTTCACATACATGTAAATTTGTCATATGTTTAAAGGGTTCAAGCAATATGACGACTATTACCCAAAATATTTTATTGGTCATAAAATCAAAAATAAGTTAACTTGACACGTGTGTTTAAGTAATGCACTGAATTGGGAGGACATGGAAATTTGGAATTATTTATAATAAATTAACTGTTCAAGTTTTTTTAAATTGTTTTTTTGGAAAATTTATAATCATCAAGTTATAAAAGTTAACTGCTGTTTCTCTCTGTCTGTCTGTCTGTCTGTCTGTCTATCTGACTCTGTGCAAGGTCGAATTAAGTGAATCTTTCAAAGTCAAAATATTTATTTGCAAAACAGATGTTAATCGCCAATGTCTTAATAATCAAGCATATATCCGGAGTTTTGGTGAACTTGATGATAACTAAAAACATATTTGTATATTCAACCATTAGTGGTATGTCGGGTATGAACTAAGAATAATGTTCGATTCCACTTGCTGTTATGATTGAAACTGCACGGTATAATATTGCCACTTGTTTTCACGTAAGTGAAGTACCTTTGCTTATTTACGGAAACAAATTATTTTGTTGCGTTTTACAGAGGCAGACCTTTCCGTCGACTTGAGTGTGAAAATACAGTATGACTTGCCCAAGGGAACAAACCTTAATTCATCGACTACCTACGAAGAAGTGAAAATTAAAGTCAGAGCGAGTGTAAGAAATAAAAGTCTGCTTCCTTGTGATATCTTAACCTTCGTACTATAAATAAATTCTCAATATAATTGTCAATAAAAGTGAATTCGCGCATTTTGCACTATCCGAACCGGAATAATTTAAACGTGGTGAGTCCCAATCCCAACACAGGGTTGTCCTTCCTTGCAGTCTCTTACATTACAGCGAGCTAGGGAACAAAAACTCTGGAAAGGTATTGGGTCAGTTCAATATACAATAGTATTATAGTCTCCAGATATGTTGATTGCGAGGAATTTTAGACTGTACGTTTATAAGATTATCAAATTGATTAAGCATCCATGTATCACCCAGTCAATTAATTTAGTAACCTTTTGAAACAGAAGACACATGACTGTAGCAGCTCAAGGATTATGTCACCAATTTAGGGATGTTGTGTCACCGTCTGATAAGGTGTGACCGTATATAAGGACTTGGATTTGTCTTCAGTGTTATATTTGATAAAAACAAATTATAATACGGCCTTCGTTTACTAATATTTATTTAAGAAACATTACAGTTTGTCTCGGTAAGCTAAAAGTTTGATCAGTTGAAACACATATTAAACGTTTATTGCTTGTTGTTCTTATTCAGCTTGTGGAATTTTACAATCGCTACAGTAAAGCAACTGTCGACATCATCATTACTGATATAAGGTATTGTTACAGATCATCTATTCGTAGCCGTAATTATAACATATTTATTTAAGTAACTACCTTGTATATTGTTGTTCTGTTTAATTGTCTCTGAATAATTGCATAGACTACTTTAGACATATGCGCACACTTTTTGTATTTCACATATCACAATCACAAATGAATGCATTAAATTTAATGTCCCGCATTGACTCAAAACAAATTGCACCACTATGTTTAAATATTTATAATTTCTTATTGTAATTCAAGTTATAAGCTCATATCTCACTTTACAATCAGTAAACAGCATAGACTAGTGTGTAAATGATTGGCTTTTCGAACCCAGGCCCAAACACAAAACCATGTTACGAAAATATGAATGCATAAAAATGGAATGTGTGCCTTACTAGATCGAATTAAAGCGTGATGCGGTTTTACAAACGCAATTTAAAATGATACGAACCAAGCTGTTATGTGCTGAAAAGTATCGAAAATTTACGATCCTTAAATACAAAATCATTGGACACAGTCAACTGGAATTATACAAAATAAGAACATTACGGTGTTATAAGTATTTACTTACCTGACAGATTGTATAATACCCGCGGATATAAGCTCTACTATGCTTAAGTCTTTTACGGGAATCTAATAAAAAAATGCATGTATTCATGCACCCCTTAATATTGAGGTCGGATCTCGCATGTTTATTTCATAATAATAATAATAATAATAATAATAATAATAATAAATATAATAATAATAATAATAATAATAATAATAATAATTATAATAATAATAATGGAATACAAATTAATTATACAAACAGGTTAAAAACCAACAACAAAATTAACCACTGAAGAGCAAAACAGACAGTACACAGATATAACAAATATTACATTATTAATTAGATCTGGATTGGGTGCCGTCAGTGGCAAAGCAAAAAAAAAATTGGTTTTATGTATCAGTGTGTTGCCAATGAACAGGGCCTATCAAAACATGTAATTGTTTCGCAAAAGTTTCATTTTTTCTTCGATGTTTACTTTGTTGTATTTGAGGACTGTTAAGACCACGTTATTGCAAAAGATAAAAAAATGAACTTTGAAAGCCATAGACCATGATAAATATGAAAATATTACAGGCTCGGTTTGACTGAGTAATGGAAATGCATATTACCGTCCACGCTTTCTAGCACCGAGTTCAGCGCAACTCATTATTTACACCAGAGAACAGTACAATTTTGATCCATTCCAAACGAGGTTATTTAAAAAGTGGTTATTTTAAGTAAAGGTTTAATAAGTAACGGTTACTTCTTTGCATATCCTTTATACAAATATATTTTACAGGATTGGAAGCATCTTTGTTTATTACAAGGTGGTTTCTTTGGTACAAAGCGTGACACTGTTAACAGAACTGGCAAGAGCAACATCGGCACTTGGAACGGGAACTCACCTGATTATTGATGGGCAGAATTTTTCAGCGACTGCAGGTATTGATCTGGTGAATTTAGCAAACCTGTTGTAATGAATTAAATTTGGAACCATTTGCTGCGTTCTTAAAACTATGTTTCCAAATTCATTTAAAAATGATAAATTACTGACATTAAAAACAGTACAGTGAAACTTGCAAATTCATGTTATTTTCAGAACAAACTGTTAATATGACCTTATTTTCATATTTGCCGTGTTCGGTGGTTCTCAAATTTCCCTTTTCATCTCTTTTAATTAAATAATAAATGGTTTTTAATGAGTGAAAATTAATGATGATTTCATAACAAGAATTACAAATGATGTGTCTTTTAATGGTTAATGTATGAAAACCACCTCTTCTTTACGAGAATAGCTGTCTTATCGTATGTGTATATTTTGACAGAAAAATACAAAGATTTGAGTCCTTGTGAGGTGCTTGAAGATATTAAACCGTGCGATGACAATTACCGGTGTGTAGTAGAAGGCGACACTCCCGTGTGCAGGTACATTTTCGTTATCACTTTTGTGTAGATACTTTTCTACAGAAACGATAACGATATGTATAATTTCCCATAAATGATTTCTTGACACGATGTAAGAATATATGTGAGGATATATTGCTGGTCTAAGTATGATACATTGTATCAACCAATCCGCAGGCGACAGATAATCTGATACCCAAACCTGTCCAGAAACCAACTTATTGTTTATACTGCAAATCCTATTCCATGCAAAAGACAATGAAAATATTCTGTTTTTTTCATGTATCGGATCATTTAATTGCGAACAGTACGTTTCTTCGCTTAGAACCTCGATATTACATGAACATCTATGGCATCCATGCAACGTCATTATTATAGAGTTTCAGTCCGCACTCGAACTTAATTTCTTATTTAAAATTTCGGATTAAAAATCTTTATAAACTTGACACAAGAATGTTCTCTTAAATTCTAGTAATCTCCCATCCAATATCCAATTAAGCATTTTTCTTTGCAGTATAACCAAACTAATTTTTGGCTAAAAAAGTTGAACTGTAATTATAATGCTTTAAATTTCTGTTTAAAACACCTGACATTATTTTGACAAACTGCCTTACATACTCGGCAACCGTAATGACCCCAAATCATAGAAATAAGATTGAAACCAGTCTACGTTTCAGCCAGTCAGATGCTTGAAGTTTGAGACTGGTCTCCAGATTAAGTTCTGTGATCTTGGGCATAGAACACAACACACTTAATGCTAGAGTATAATTGTTTGATAATAACTATAAGTGTAATAAGCTCTATTTATTTTTACTAGGTTGGAGCAAGGTATGTAACATTCTATCACTTTGTTAATATCAGAAGCGTAATACATAAAATATGAAATAGTATATAAATAGTTGAGAAAATAAACAAAACAAAAATCAACAAAAGTCTTTCAAAAATACTAAAACGAATACACGTACAAATAAACTAATTATAGAGTATCAGATAAGTGATTTGTTCAGCAGTACTAATCTGTCAAATTAACCCGAACATTTTCGTCAGTGGTTATCTGTCTTCTTCATGGGTATGAAGAAAAAATTAAAAACTGACTTGACAACGTTCGGGTTAATATGACAGATTTAGAACTGTTACAACAAACTACTCTTCTCATATTCTAAAGTCGTATTAAAAATATATTAATTTTTTTAGTTGTTTGAATCCTATTGTACGGAACATTTAATCTCAGTAAATTAAGGTAACCCTTGGCATCATTTAATCTCAGTAAATTTACGTAACTTTTAGCATCTGATATGCTTTATTGGAATATATGTTTTATATTAATTTATAGAAAATTGGCCTGCTATAATCGGTGGTACAGCCGGCGGTGTGTTGCTTATTATTGTTGCTGCCCTAGCGGTTGTTGGGTGTGTTAGATTAAAACGGGGCAAGAAAAAGATGAAACGGTATGCATGTTTGGATCAGTTTACTTAACATTGTTCACTTGTTTAGAACTGTGTCATTTAAAACCTCTAAAAGCGGTATACATTGTATGTTTTAATTACTTAACATTGTAAACTTGTTTTCGACTATTTCTGTTAAAACAATTATCATTTAACGCTGTCTATTTTAAAAAGGGAATGTCCAGTCATTCCTAAATAATATCCCATTTTTGGCCATTTCACCATATCATAATATCATATTGTTTTCAACTTCAGGGAAAATGAGATAACAATAAACAACATACATTTTTCAAATTATGTAATCTTGCATTCAAATCAGAATCAAAATTTATCAATTTAATATAAATTTAATTACTAAGAGAAAATTAATTATAATACAAGCAATTATATACAGTTAAATGATAAGCCGGCTTATATACATCTTCTATCAACTCTAATAGCATAGATAAGCCAGCTTAAGCTTATAATCTTACAATTTATTCAATCAAATCTAAATAAAAAGTGAACTGCCAAATGCAATAAGCCGGCTTATCATAACACAGTTTATCACTTCTAAATAAAAAGTGAACTGTAAAAAACAATAAGCCAGCTTATCGTTACAAATGAAATTGATCACTTCTTAAGAAAGAGTGAATAGTCAAATACAAAATGCGGACATATCTTCACATAAAAAGAAAATTGTCTCATGCAATAAGCCGGCTTATCATAATAACATATTTAATCAATCACTTCTAAATATAAAGTGAAATGTCAAATTGAATAAGCCAGCTTATTATAAAAATATTAATAATTCACTTTTTAACACAATGTGCATTGTAAACTATAATAAGCCGACTTATAGTAACATATTTCATAAATCAGTTCTTATTAATAAGTGAATGGTAAAATACAATAAGCCAGCTTATTGTAACAAATTTAATCAATCACTTCTAATTACAAAGAGAATGGTAAAAAATACAATAAGCCGGCTTATTCTAATGAATTTAATCATTCACTTCTTAATTAAAGGTAAATTGTCAAATGCAATAAACTGGCTTATCCTACCAAATTTTGAGTTTTGATAATTTTTTTGTCCATGTTGATGTTGTTTTACCTATTTTATATTTAAAATGCAAGAAAAATGTCCGTTTTCCAATTCTTTATTCTGCAGCTCCCGTGTTCTATGTGACGTCATATACTACGTCACACTATGTTGTCGTAATTTTCCGGCACATACCGAACTCCAGATAAGGAAATTTCCGTCTCAGTTTTACAACCGTTACGATATTTATACGCCATTCATAAATTTTCTACGCCATTTATAGAATTTACTTTTGCGTTACTATTTTTATTTCTACTATTATATAAAACCATGTTCTTGACTAAAATTTTGTTTTTTATTATATTTCTTTTTTGAGCGAGCAGGGTATATAATAAAAAGGAACATTATATTAGTATGCAGTCTGTAGGTTCGTATCATTTCTCGTTGCGAATGTAAACCACAGCACCACAGCACGCTAGACCTACGGTCTCTCGTGATATTATTTACATAGTTTACACAACTCGAATGATACGAACCTACAAAATGCATACTGTTTTAATATTCCATATTTATCTTCCGAAAGTTTAAATATTTTTTTCCAATATTATGGATCGTTTTAGCAGTTTTGCACCTGCTGAAGACTGCGGACCGCATCCAAAGATGGAATACCACTCAAACTTCCGAAACATGCAAGCAGGTAAACATTTTGATCATTGGATATATATACATGTATGTAGGTTTTTAAACTATTATCCGATCAAAATCTACCAGAAACAATTACTGCTTTTAATCGCATTAAATCAAATCCAGAAATATTTTCAACTTATCATAATCTTTTAATTTTTCTGAGTATTATTTCTTAAACATCTGCGTCGTCACCATGTTTCATATTTCTGGTCAAAACGGACGAACATTGTTCTTTGTATGCTTTAAAATATTGCACAATATACACTGTATATCTATATCAAAACGTTTCTTTCTGCATTATACTTTCAAATGCTATGGCAAGCAACATTTTGAATATAGACCACAAATAATGTTTTTAAAAGCAATCAATTTTAAACAAACGCTGAACTTATCGCAACTCTCTTTCTTATTGAGTTGCGCTCAATCCGGGGCTAGGCGGCGTGGGCAGTAATATGCAATCCCATTACTGCCCATGAACAGGCTCAATCAAACCGAGCCTGCAGTATTTTCATATTTGTCGTGTTCGGTGGTTTTCAAAGTTCCCTTTTCATCTAATAGTATTTCAATATCACAGTAGCGTTGTTTGTGCTGTGTGACGGTTGTAAAAGGTCTCACCGTACATTCAATCAGTGCTGTTATCAGTTACGTCCTTTGAAGGTCGTTGAGCACGATACTTATGTACTAAGTTAATAGTTCTTCTAAAATGACTTTTGTTTTTTTATTTCGGCCAGTTTAAAGATAGGTGGTTTCAATATCCCAGACAATAAGGTTTTGGATATTTTACAATTACCCCCAAGGATATACTTCCTACTTTTTAAATTTTGCCTTTGGCGTTGTCTGTGATACGCAGGATTTATATTCTAAGATCCCCTATCAAAATTCTATTCTGTTTAGTTCCGCCCATTGTTTTCTCGTTTAGGGCAAACCCATTCTTTTATCTTGGGACCATACGCCGCTGAACATGGAATAGTATTAATCTGAAAATACCTCATTGAATGTTCCATGTTCACCGCCATATGCATACCATCGTTTGGAATGGATCAAAATTGTACTGTTTATTGGTGTAAATATTGAGCTGCGCTCAATCCGGGGCTAGGCGGCGTGGGCAGTAATATGCAATCCCGTTACTGCCCATAAACAGGCTCAATCAAACCGAGCCTGCAGTATTTTCATATCTGTCGTATTCGGTGGCTTTCAAAGTTCCCTTTTCATCTATTTCAATATCACAGTAGCGTTGTTTGTGCCGTGTGGCGGCTGTAAAAGGTCTCCCCGTACATTCAGTTAGTGCTGTTATCCGTTACGTCCTTTGAAGGTCGTTGAGCACGATACTTATGTACTAAGATAATAGTACTTCTAAAATGACTTTTGTTTTTATATTTCGGCCAGTTTAAAGATAGGTGGTTTCAATATCCCAGCCAATAAGGTTTTGGATATTTTACAATTACCCCCAAGGATATACTTCCTGCTTTTTAAATTTTGCCTTTGGCGTTGTCTATAATACGCAGGATTTATATTCTAAGATCCCCTATCAAAATTTTATTCTGTTTATTTCCGCCCAATGTTTTCTCGTTAAGGGCAAACCCATTTTTTTATCTGGGGACCATACGCCGCTGAACATGGAATGGTATTAATCTGAAAAAACCTCATTGAAGGTTCCATGTTCATGGCCATATGCATACCATCGTTTGGGATAGATCAAAATTGTACTGTTTATTGGTGTAAATATTGAGTTGCGCTCAATCCGGGGCTAGGCGGCGTGGGCAGTAATATGCAATCCCATTACTGCCCATGAACAGGCTCAATCAAACCGCAGTATTTTCATATTTGTCGTGTTCGGTGGCTTTCAAAGTTCCCTTTTCATCTATTGCATACCAGATCACCGGTTCTTGAATAGGTCATCTAAAACACACCGTGTAAGATGAATCTCGTCAATATCAGTAAAGAAAAATTGTTCAATTTCATTTTCTAAAAGACACAAATGGGGAATTGTTGTATATAAAAATGTTAATTAAACAGCGTATGCTGGGGAACATAATTATCATTCATTGCATATTTGGTACTGATTGAAAATCTGAAGCTTCGTTCAAACTTTTCGCGGAAACTCAGCAGAGCATTTTTCCCGATATAAACAGTTATCTTCGATGCCAGACGTTTCACTCATTTTCATGCAATATACCAATATTACCAAATTTGCGGGAAAATGAAATTTACGCTTCTAAACAGTTGCCCTTGAAATCATAAATTTTGCAATTTAATATCTACGCATGGTAGCTTTCAAAACAAATTAGTTGGGTAAAAGTTAACAAGGTTTTCTTCAAAGCATACTAACGACATAAGGCAACAATAAACATTAATACAGTATCAAATTACTCTGTGAATTTAATTGCAGGATATAAGAATTATCACGAGAATTCGTGTTTCCAACAAATGCACCCGTAAAGCTGTTCACATAATACCTAGTGTATATGTATAGTGATGGAATCGTGTAGATTAAAAATTTTCATCTTTGGTATGTTATTCAACCCATGCAAATAAAAAATTATAGAAAACCATTAAGCGTGCATTTACATTGCCTATCAAAAGCATCATAGAAATTAATTAAGTAATTATATGTGTTGCCTTGTTTTCCAAGCCTTTGAATGAAGAAGGTATAGTTACAATATATCATTTTTGAAGCGATAAAACAGTTATGCTGCAACTGAAAAATAGATATAATGTTATAAAGTTACCATGAAAAACAGGATTTTAAAACCAGTTGTCTGCATTCAGGGGATGGCAACAGTGATGATGGCTTAGGTAACCTAACCTGGAGGTCGATGGTGACGAAAATGGAAATACCGTCTTATCGCAACCAACACGTAAGGGCTAAAGATTTTAAAACTGAGATTGAAAACCAGTATCAAATCTCAAACATCTGATTGCCTGAAATGGCCAATTGCCATTTTCATGATTTTAGCCAATCAGATGCTTGAGATTCCAGACTGGTTTCCATTAATAGTTTTAAAACCTTGGGACAAGGTAATTTTTAAAGTTCATTTGAGAAATAAAGATAATCACCATGTTTTGTCTCACGTTTTCATGCATATCAGATTAGAATCACTCTTCGTGTAATAAAAGATTATTTTCTTTATCCTTAAATTAGTTTAAAGCTGTTGTAATGATAAATGTTTGTAGAATTAACAAAAAACATAACATTTGAAAAAAATAGGTTAAATATGCATATCAGGAATTGCCACATTCAGAATAAACAGCCTCCTCACACAGTCAAGAAGAAGAGAGAGGGAGAGAGCATGGTTAATAAAATGATCAGTTTCAAAAAAGACACCACCAACAAGTTACAAGTATGAGAACCCGAGGGGTTACCGGCTTGGAAATGTGTTTATATTTTTCTTCATAAAAATGTAAACCTCTTACCATTTTGTTAATAAAGTTAACTTGTATGCTTTCGTTTCAGTCAAGCTCGCCATGCCGTATACCTCGGGTTACATCTGATAATTTGTATAAGTAGAAGTGACCTACTATCAAAACAGAACAGAACATTGGTTACAAAATGACAGCAACGTAATTTTTAACTTCTGTATTTTATTCTTCGACTACCGTTGGAAATAATTGACATGTTCTTGTAAAAAGTATTTTGATTGCCTCACAATTTATTTGTTTTACTGTATTGTATTTTTTAAGCTTGATTGTAGCCAACTACCACTTTCGCAGACTGACTGCTCCAGATATATCAATAGCTGAGACGATAATATGCTCCATTCCGTATGGTGTTCTTAACTCAATATTCTTTTCATTGGGGCCATTATGTCTTCATTATGGTTAATCACATTTTTGTTGACTTTATCCGTACTGTTTGGTTTCAATTAAATAGTTCTTTTGTTATATATATATACAATATATATATTTTGTATATTTATAAAAAAAACTCCCCAAATATTGTATTAATTATATTTTAATCCCATATAACGTATGCACACCACTTCCTAAAGGAGTGATGTCTTGAAAAAAGCTTGTGTTATTGTCCGTGCCCTTATCCATTTCTTTTATAATAATTAACAAATTGCTATAATCCTTTTCTTATTCTACCTCTCTCGTTTTCTCTCTTATGCAAACTTATGTTTTTTATTGTGTCGCTAAGCTGTGATTTCTCTATTCTGTATATAATTAAAAGTAATCATCTATACACTGTATTTGTTTTTGTGGTTTTTATTAGTTTTGAATGATTAGGTAAACATTCGAAACATAGGTATCTATTATGAGATACTAAAAAGAGTCTATACAATCCGCTTGAAAATAGGAGCCGGAGTTACCTTTCTTAAATAAAGCTGACGTCATTCTTTGAATTACATGATGTTCAGTTGGACACTTGTGGCGCCCACGGATACTATGTCAGAACAAAATGCAAGTAGATCTACAAAAAGGTTCATAACTCCGCCGTGACATCAAGGACTTGGCAACATGATGAGTGTGTTGTTATGAACATTACAATTTAAGTTTAGATGAAGAAATATTAAGAACTGGCAAAGTAATAGTCAACGTTATGTTTTTGTGTCAAATTCCAAGTACAAAGTGTCTTAACTCCATTAAATGGTACACTGGCCTAAAAATTGACATCATCACGTGCATGTTGTCCCAAACAATATACGTTGAAAGTTTGATAATATTAAGAAATATTAAGGAATGGCAAAGTTACAAAACAAGTACCAAGCGGACAAAAGTCCATCAAAATGCAACATAGACCTGAAGACTTTGGCATCATGATGATGTTGTCATAAACAATATAATTAGAATATTTGATTTAAAAATGTCAAGAAATGTCAGAGTTGTAGCCAATATAATTATGTTTCCTGTCTAAATCTAAACTCCGTCCAATGTGACCATGACCTTAAGAATTCGGCATCATCATGACCATGTTGTTATAAGCAATACAATTGGAATGTTTGATGAAGAAATATTAAGAAATGGTTAAAGCCGAAGTTAAGTGTTCGTATCCATCAAATGTGATCTTGACCTTAATAATTTTGCATCATCACGACCGTGATGGAGACCATACGCCACTGAACATGGAATGGTATTAATATGACCATACCGCATTGAAGGTTCCATAATCACCGTCATATGCACGCCATCGTTTGAGTTGGAACGGAATTATACTGTTTATTAGTGTAAATATGGGTAGTAATATGCATTTCCATTACTGCCCATGAACAAGCTCTACCAAACAGAGCCTGCAATATTTTCATATTAATCTTTTGACGGCATTCAAATTTCCCTTTTCAAATACTTCTTTAAAAGACAATTAAAGAATAATGTACAAATGTGTATTCTTGTATAGTGCTATAACAGAACTATAAGAACCTCAAAGAGGAGACTACATCATGCAGATTTCCGGGCTTAAAGCCGATTTAGAAAAGCTAACCAGCGTGAATCTCCATGTTGCCTTCAAAGTGTAGGACAGGAGATAAGGCATTAAAAACGGGAAATCAGTCTCATTCAGAAGAAATGAAAAACTACAGCATATTGAAGTGCTGAAGTTATGACTAAGGGTAATATACAACATAACAAAAAATCACTCGTTCATTACCATCTGTATATGCCTTTTAGCAAGATACATTTATTTGTGTAAGTAAAAAGTAATGAGTAGCGCTCAACCCGGGATTAGGTGGCAGAGACACTTCTCCCCCTACGACAATATCCAACTGGATTGGAGTATAAGTAACCTATATACCTGAAGGCAAAGCCTTAAAGAAACACAAAATCCAAAATTTAACATGTTTAATTTGTTGGGAGCGACCTTGGATGCCGACTGACAATAACAGAACATTGTTACATAAATCCATAATAAATACAATGGTAATATTTCTTGCAACTTAAGCACTAGGTACACAAGAACCCCTAAATATACCATTTAATCACATTAACTCCCTTATGCTTACTCGGGACATTATAAGGTTTCAAAGTATACATATTGTAGAAATTCCCGAAGTGATGGGGCGGAGGAGCAGACATATTCCTAGCCACCGCACGACTGCATTCAAATTTTGTGTCGAAGAAAATTTATTAATCAACTCATGCTAACAGGAAAACAAAATTAATGAACGTTGTTTTTTTTCACCTGTAAACATTATTACGGCTTGTTTTGTGGAACCGTCTTAGTTCTTTTTTTCTAATACAGTTGGAATATTTGTAATGTGAGAATTTTATTTAATTAATATTTCTATACACCGAATTTAGCGTAGATTAACTTTTAAATGTTTCTATGTACTTGACCCTCGAGTAGAAATTGACTTTGTTATCTTTCTCTTAGCCAAAGTAGGATAAGCAGGGTTTGCATTTTTTTCTCTCAGCCGAATTAGGATTCAACAAATTGTTCTCAGAATCTGTAGGCAGGAAACTCTTGTGCAGAAACAGACTACGTTATCTATCTAGTAGCCGAATTCGGTTATGCAGTGTTTGTAAATATTTCTGTATACCGATTTCGGTTACAGACAGATTGTTCTACGAATCTATAAGCAGATAATTTGAACCAAAGCAGACTGTCTTATCTATTTAGTAGCCGAATTCGGTTAAGCAGGTTTTGTAAATATTTCTCTTAGCCGAAAAATGCTGTAACCAGATTATTTCAAACGCAGTTAACGACCGAATTCGCAATATTTAACAGAGCGGGTGCCATTTTGAGCCACTAGAAAAGCTCAAGTGTAATCGAAAGTGAAACGCATTATGTTGTGACCGAATTCGGTCAATTTGGACAATACAGTCTTATCCGCTTGTCTTAGTTCTAAACATGCATTCTCAATTACCTGACTGGATTCGGTCAGATGATACAAATTCAAGAACAGTTATTCTTTTTCGTGGAGAGCAGTTGTTGAAGAAAGCAGCATACATTTAGTGACTGAATTCAGTCACGATATGAACTTTCGTTAAATTTTACGTTGTTTTGAATTGTAATATGTGAAAACTATAATGATCACAATTGTAGACTGGAATACATGAAAAAAAACTCAAACACTCCAATACTGCAAATAGTTTACTTGACTGAATTCGGTCAATGTGCTAGCTCCTATATATGTCGCTATAATGGTAAAAGTTTGCCAAAGACATACTATAACATATTAGACTGCTTATATATATTATGGTTGTAATGGTAGAAAAGTTGACAACTATTGGGTATAAGAGAATAGGGTCAATCTAAAAAAGAACGTGTTGAATATAGACCACAAATAATGTTTTTAAAAGCAATCAATTTTAAA
Source organism: Corbicula japonica (assembly GCA_038501625.1). Taxonomy (NCBI): domain Eukaryota; kingdom Metazoa; phylum Mollusca; class Bivalvia; order Venerida; family Cyrenidae; genus Corbicula; species Corbicula japonica. The sequence goes on along the minus strand of JAZAYU010000664.1, from coordinate 55,373 downwards.
CAAACGCTGAACTTATCGCAACTCTCTTTCTTATTGAGTTGCGCTCAATCCGGGGCTAGGCGGCGTGGGCAGTAATATGCAATCCCATTACTGCCCATGAACAGGCTCAATCAAACCGAGCCTGCAGTATTTTCATATTTGTCGTGTTCGGTGGTTTTCAAAGTTCCCTTTTCATCTAATAGTATTTCAATATCACAGTAGCGTTGTTTGTGCCGTGTGACGGTTGTAAAAGGTCTCACCGTACATTCAATCAGTGCTGTTATCAGTTACGTCCTTTGAAGGTCGTTGAGCACGATACTTATGTACTAAGTTAATAGTTCTTCTAAAATGACTTTTGTTTTTTTATTTCGGCCAGTTTAAAGATAGGTGGTTTCAATATCCCAGACAATAAGGTTTTGGATATTTTACAATTACCCCCAAGGATATACTTCCTACTTTTTAAATTTTGCCTTTGGCGTTGTCTGTGATACGCAGGATTTATATTCTAAGATCCCCTATCAAAATTCTATTCTGTTTAGTTCCGCCCATTGTTTTCTCGTTTAGGGCAAACCCATTCTTTTATCTGGGGACCATACGCCGCTGAACATGGAATAGTATTAATCTGAAAATACCTCATTGAAGGTTCCATGTTCACCGCCATATGCATACCATCGCTTGGAATGGATCAAAATTGTACTGTTTATTGGTGTAAATATTGAGTTGCGCTCAATCCGGGGCTAGGCGGCGTGGGCAGTAATATGCAATCCCGTTACTGCCCATAAACAGGCTCAATCAAACCGAGCCTGCAGTATCTGTCGTGTTCGGTGGCTTTCAAAGTTCCCTTTTCATCTATTTCAATATCACAGTAGCGTTGTTTGTGCCGTGTGGCGGCTGTAAAAGGCTTCCTCGTACATTCAGTTAGTGCTGTTATCCGTTACGTCCTTTGAAGGTCGTTGAGCACGATACTTATGTACTAAGTTAATAGTACTTCTAAAATGACTTTTGTTTTTATATTTCGGCCAGTTTAAAGATAGGTGGTTTCAATATCCCAGCCAGTAAGGTTTTGGATATTTTACAATTACCCCCAAGGATATACTTCCTGCTTTTTAAAATTTGCCTTTGGCGTTGTCTATAATACGCAGGATTCATATTCTAAGATCCCCTATCAAAATTTTATTCTGTTTAGTTCCGCCCAATGTTTTCTCGTTAAGGGCAAACCCATTTTTTTATCTGGGGACCATACGCCGCTGAACATGGAATGGTATTAATCTGAAAAAACCTCATTGAAGGTTCCATGTTCATGGCCATATGCATACCATCGTTTGGGATAGATCAAAATTGTACTGTTTATTGGTGTAAATATTGAGTTGCGCTCAATCCGGGGCTAGGCGGCGTGGGCAGTAATATGCAATCCCATTACTGCCCATGAACAGGCTCAATCAAACCGCAGTATTTTCATATTTGTCGTGTTCGGTGGCTTTCAAAGTTCCCTTTTCATCTATTGCATACCAGATCACCGGTTCTTGAATAGGTCATCTAAAACACACCGTGTAAGATGAATCTCGTCAATATCAGTAAAGAAAAATTGTTCAATTTCATTTTCTAAAAGACACAAATGGGGAATTGTTGTATATAAAAATGTTAATTAAACAGCGTATGCTGGGGAACATAATTATCATTCATTGCATATTTGGTACTGATTGAAAATCTGAAGCTTCGTTCAAACTTTTCGCGGAAACTCAGCAGAGCATTTTTCCCGATATAAACAGTTATCTTCGATGCCAGACGTTTCACTCATTTTCATGCAATATACCAATATTACCAAATTTGCGGGAAAATGAAATTTACGCTTCTAAACAGTTGCCCTTGAAATCATAAATTTTGCAATTTAATATCTACACATGGTAGCTTTCAAAACAAATTAGTTGGGTAAAAGTTAACAAGGTTTTCTTCAAAGCATACTAACGACATAAGGCAACAATAAACATTAATACAGTATCAAATTACTCTGTGAATTTAATTGCAGGATATAAGAATTATCACGAGAATTCGTGTTTCCAACAAATGCACCCGTAAAGCTGTTCACATAATACCTAGTGTATATGTATAGTGATGGAATCGCGTAGATTTAAAATTTTCATCTTTGGTATGTTATTCAACCCATGCAAATAAAAATTATAGAAAACCATTAAGCGTGCATTTACATTGCCTATCAAAAGCATCATAGAAATTAATTAAGTAATTATATGTGTTGCCTTGTTTTCCAAGCCTTTGAATGAAGAAGGTATAGTTACAATATATCATTTTTGAAGCGATAAAACAGTTATGCTGCAATTGAAAAATAGATATAATGTTATAAAGTTACCATGAAATACAGGATTTTAAAACCAGTTGTCTGCATTCAGGGGATGGCAACAGTGATGGTGGCTTAGGTAACCTAACCTGGAGGTCGATGGTGACGAAAATGGAAATACCGTCTTATCGCAACCAACACGTAAGGGCTAAAGATTTTAAAACTGAGATTGAAAACCAGTATCAAATCTCAAACATCTGATTGCCTGAAATGGCCGATTGCCATTTTCATGATTTTAGCCAATCAGATGCTTGAGATTCCAGACTGGTTTCCATTAATAGTTTTAAAACCTTGGGACAAGGTAATTTTTAAAGTTCATTTGAGAAATAAAGATAATCACCATGTTTTGTCTCACGTTTTCATGCATATCAGATTAGAATCACTCTTCGTGTAATAAAAGATTATTTTCTTTATCCTTAAATTAGTTTAAAGCTGTTGTAATGATAAATGTTTGTAGAATTAACAAAAAACATAACATTTGAAAAAATAGGTTAAATATGCATATCAGGAATTGCCACATTCAGAAAAAACAGCCTCCTCACACAGTCAAGAAGAAGAGAGAGGGAGAGAGCATGGTTAATAAAATGATCAGTTTCAAAAAAGACACCACCAACAAGTAACAAGTATGAGAACCCGAGGGGTTACCGGCTTGGAAATGTGTTTATATTTTTCTTCATAAAAATGTAAACCTCTTACCATTTTGTTAATAAAGTTAACTTGTATGCTTTCGTTTCAGTCAAGCTCGCCATGCCGTATACCTCGGGTTACATCTGATAATTTGTATAAGTAGAAGTGACCTACTATCAAAACAGAACAGAACATTGGTTACAAAATGACAGCAACGTAATTTTGAACTTCTGTATTTTATTCTTCGACTACCGTTGGAAATAATTGACATGTTCTTGTAAAAAGTATTTTGATTGCCTCACAATTTATTTGTTTTACTGTATTGTATTTTTTAAGCTTGATTGTAGCCAACTACCACTTTCGCAGACTGACTGCTCCAGATATATCAATAGCTGAGACGATAATATGCTCCATTCCGTATGGTGTTCTTAACTCAATATTCTTTTCATTGGGGCCATTATGTCTTCATTATGGTTAATCACATTTTTGTTGACTTTATCCGTACTGTTTGGTTTCAATTAAATAGTTCTTTTGTTATATATATACAATATATATATTGTATATTTATAAAAAAAAAACTCCCCAAATATTGTATTAATTATATTTTAATCCCATATAACGTATGCACACCACTTCCTAAAGGAGTGATGTCTTGAAAAAAGCTTGTGTTATTGTCCGTGCCCTTATCCATTTCTTTTATAATAATTAACAAATTGCTATAATCCTTTTCTTATTCTACCTCTCTCGTTTTCTCTCTTATGCAAACTTATGTATTTTATTGTGTCGCTAAGCTGTGATTTCTCTATTCTGTATATAATTAAAAGTAATCATCTATACACTGTATTTGTTTTTGTGGTTTTTATTAGTTTTGAATGATTAGGTAAACATTCGAAACATAGGTATCTATTATGAGATACTAAAAAGAGTCTATACAATCCGCTTGAAAATAGGAGCCGGAGTTACCTTTCTTAAATAAAGCTGACGTCATTCTTTGAATTACATGATGTTCAGTTGGACACTTGTGGCGCCCACGGATACTATGTCAGAACAAAATGCAAGTAGATCTACAAAAAGGTTCATAACTCCGCCGTGACATCAAGGACTCGGCAACATGATGAGTGTGTTGTTATGAACATTACAATTTAAGTTTAGATGAAGAAATATTAAGAACTGGCAAAGTAATAGTCAACGTTATGTTTTTGTGTCAAATTCCAAGTACAAAGTGTCTTAACTCCATTAAATGGTACACTGGCCTAAAAATTGACATCATCACGTGCATGTTGTCCCAAACAATATACGTTGAAAGTTTGATAATATTAAGAAATATTAAGAAATGGCAAAGTTACAAAACAAGTACCAAGCGGACAAAAGTCCATCAAAATGCAACATAGACCTGAAGACTTTGGCATCATGATGATGTTGTCATAAACAATATAATTAGAATATTTGATTTAAAAATGTCAAGAAATGTCAGAGTTGTAGCCAATATAATTATGTTTCCTCTCTAAATCTAAACTCCGTCCAATGTGACCATGACCTTAAGAATTCGGCATCATCATGACCATGTTGTTATAAGCAATACAATTGGAATGTTTGATGAAGAAATATTAAGAAATGGTTAAAGCCGAAGTTAAGTGTTCGTATCCATCAAATGTGATCTTGACCTTAATAATTTTGCATCATCACGACCGTGATGGAGACCATACGCCACTGAACATGGAATGGTATTAATATGACCATACCGCATTGAAGGTTCCATAATCACCGTCATATGCACGCCATCGTTTGAGTTGGAACGGAATTATACTGTTTATTAGTGTAAATATGGGTAGTAATATGCATTTCCATTACTGCCCATGAACAAGCTCTACCAAACAGAGCCTGCAATATTTTCATATTAATCTTTTGACGGCATTCAAATTTCCCTTTTCAAATACTTCTTTAAAAGACAATTAAAGAATAATGTACAAATGTGTATTCTTGTATAGTGCTATAACAGAACTATAAGAACCTCAAAGAGGAGACTACATCATGCAGATTTCCGGGCTTAAAGCCGATTTAGAAAAGCTAACCAGCGTGAATCTCCATGTTGCCTTCAAAGTGTAGGACAGGAGATAAGGCATTAAAAACGGGAAATCAGTCTCATTCAGAAGAAATGAAAAACTACAGCATATTGAAGTGCTGAAGTTATGACTAAGGATAATATACAACATAACAAAAAATCACTCGTTCATTACAATCTGTATATGCCTTTTAGCAAGATACATTTATTTGTGTAAGTAAAAAGTAATGAGTAGCGCTCAACCCGGGATTAGGTGGCAGATACACTACTCCCCCTACGACAATATCCAACTGGATTGGAGTATAAGTAACCTATATACCTGAAGGCAAAGCCTTAAAGAAACACAAAATCCAAAATTTAACATGTTTAATTTGTTGGGAGCGACCTTGGATGCCGACTGACAATAACAGAACATTGTTACATAAATCCATAATAAATACAATGGTAATATTTCTTGCAACTTAAGCACTAGGTACACAAGAACCCCTAAATATACCATATTTTGTATGGAATAAAACCATTCAAAGACATATTGATCAGGCTTGCAATTATTAGATTTAAATGTCATTTGGCGCTTTGAAATATACTAAGTCTTTTACATTAAAATTAAAATTTTCGTCTGACATTGTCGGCTGTCCAAGCGCTGAATGACCACGTGGTTATAAAAACCCGAAAAGCCCATGCGAAGAAAGAGCCATCTAACAATCAATTGGACACAGACAGGGGGAATTAATTTTTCTTCTAATTCACTACGTTCAAACGCAGAAAATTATATTCCCCCTACGTCAATCTCCAACTGGATTGGAGTATAAGTAATCTATATACCTGAAGGCAAAGCCTTAAAGAAACACAAAATCCAACATTTAACATGTTTAATTTGTTGGGAGCGACCCTGGATGCCGACTGAATTCAAAGAACGGGTTAAAATTAGTAAAATACTTCAAGCAAATATGAAAGCGCCAAATTACATATCTGCAAGAAAAAATGTTTGTAAACCAGTACGTCGAGAAACAAGTAAACGTTTCTCGAGTTTCTTTTTAGAACAACCATCTTTTGCTTGCACTTTGACCCAACGCCCATGTCTCTTGCATTTACGATCCTTGCCGTCTTAATTGGCAGTGGCGAAAGCTCCGACATACGAAGAAAACGTAAGTATTAATTTGTAACATCCGTTACATGTTCAGCGATGACCGTGAATCAGTCTCTAATTGCGGAATAAGGTAAATGTTTATGTCGGTTCACCACTTAATGAAGTTCCAGTTCGTGCTGTTACGAACCGTGCTTTGTCCCAGTAACAACTCTATATTTATAAACACTTCGTGAGTGACCTATGGATTATTGTAACACTTAGTGGTACGTTCAACAACTCAGAACTGCGTAAAATCCAGAAGATGCTAATATTAAGCAGAAATTGTTCTCCGTGATAAAATATAAACTTCTGTTGAAAAATCGTGAAAAACCGATTCCAACAAATTGTCATAGGTTTTTTTCTTATTTTTACAGGCTTATAAAAACTGATTTCAATACATATATCCCTATAGTCTTCGGGGCTTTTGTGCATCGTAATATAGATGTTAGATAAACGGCAACCTGAAGCGCCCTGGCGGGAAAAATGTCCCCACTCCTCATGCCATCGGAGATTGCCTTTTTCCTCCATCCGCTGAAGGCGCTTGTATATGACTTTCGCGTACCTTCCGCTTTTGACTGGAGGATACTTTCCGGGAGTAGGGTCGACGCGGCCCACGAGAACGTCCGGCCGCTTGTCTTTCTCGTCTTGGTCTGCAAAAATAGACGTGTACACATTTTTAAATGATACCAGTCATTTTACCATGAATAATTTATTATTAAAGTTGTTATACTCTAAAAAATAAAACTCATTATAACAAAATTACTTGATTATCAGTTGTCCTAATAATCGAATAACTCTGATACGTGCATTGGGTATGCTGATGATTATCTGCTTAGCCGTGAAAGTTTTTTTATAATTTTAATCAAAAATTATAATCCCGAGTTCGTTTAAACATTAAAATTTATAAACGTACGTAACAAAGAAATATGAAAACTGATAAAACGAAATACTGTTTTCAAAACTGCTCAGCCTATCAAAATATTCTAGGATTTACAAATCCAAATAACGCTATTCTCATGGCTGCATAGTCAACCGATGCTATTTTCATGGCCTCATCTAGCCAACCAATGCTATTCTCATGGCTGCAAAGCCAACCGATGCTATTCTCATGGCTGCATCTAGCCAACCGATGCTATTCTCATGGCTGCAAAGCCAACCGATGCTATTCTCATGGCTGCATCTAGCCAACCGATGCTATTCTAATGGCTGCAAAGCCAATCGATGCTATTCTCATGGCTGCAAAGCCAACCGATGCAATTCATACTGGACTTAATAAATGCGAACACTTCAGAAAAGTAAGCAAATTTTCTTGATCTAAATCTGTCCATTGCAAATGGTTACGTCACTAATAAAATATATGATAAAAGAGATGATTTTAATTTTAATATTGTTCCGTTTTTAGACGGCGATGTTCCTCGTGCAACATCTTACGGGGTTTATATCTCACAGCTCGTTCGCTTTTCAAGAGCTTGCAACGATATTAATGATTTCAATGAACGTAATGTTTGAATTACAGAAAAACTTTTAAAACAAGGTTATCGGTATCACAAATTAAGGAAAACCTTTTGCAAGTTTTATCGCGGATACCCAGATTTAATTCAAAAATACAGGTGCATTTTATGATCACTTTTGCAACAAGGTATTTTTAACAGCCAGTTTTTTATGGAGATTTAATTTATAAACTTAAGAAAATAAAAGTCAATGTTAATTTCTCCCGGTTATTCGGAAAAACCATATGTAAATTCGAAAAGAAAGGTTACCCTAAAGAACTTTGATATTATGCAGCGCTCTGCAGGCCTTGTGATTAACACATCTACAGTTGATCATTATGCTTACCTCCTTGGTTGCACGACGATGGCAGGGGTTTAAGAGTTTATGAAGGTTTATGGAGAAATCATTTCTTAAAAGAACCTAAAAGCTCGAATTGTTTCTTTTATCCCTATCATTGTGTTCTTGCTGATTTTACTCCAGGAGCTCTGGTCTCGGTAAGGTTATTGAGTACCCACCGTTTGGCTTTGCAATGCTATTAGCTTCTTTTGTTTTATATGTTTCTGTGCTTTTGCATGCAACGTTGTTGAGCCGATAGATGGGTTGGACTTATTTCACCAAGACAACTTGTACTTGTTTTGTGTGAGATTGGTACAACCTAGAACTTGGTTAAAACCCACGAGTTCTCAATTTCGTTAATTGTTTGTGGCGTCCATTTTGAAACTGATTATGGAAGTACCATGCTATCTTTTCCTCTCTACTTTTTGGCTGTGTGGGGAGGCTGTGTCTGCTTGTGTGGCCATTCCTGATATGCATATTTCACTTTTTTCGCAAAAGAACATGAACACTTTTTTTAGTCTGGCTGACTGCGGCGTTTATAAAAATGGGTTACACCCCTTGACATGCAAACACCTCTATAAATTTATCGTTTTACCGAGAGCTTTATATGGTTGTGAGTTATGGACCGAACTTACAGACTCCAAACTACTTCACTTGAACGCGTTGCAATTCCTGCGACGCAACCGATTGAGCTAACCGGGACAACCCCCAAAAAGGTTGATCAAATAGCCCTGATATACGTAACAATCACTGCATGACATCGGTAACGGGTTATTTTACTGATAACAGTACTGACTATATGTACGGGGAGACTTTTTACGGCCGCCACACTGCACAAATAGCGCTACTGTGAATTTCAAATGATAGTGCCTCTAGCTGGGAGCGAACCCGCACCGTCACGGCGACAGCGCCTAGCCCTGCAATTCCTGCGACGCAACCGATTGAGCTACAGTACTGAAATTGACAAACGAAACGGAGTGGAAATGGAAATGAAACGCTTTTCACTCTGTTGAAACGGAAACGGAATGGAAACGGAGCGCTATCGAAATGGAAACGCAACGGAGCGCTAAAAACGGTAGAAACGCTTTAATCGGAGCGCTTTGAACGCTAGAAACGGTAGAAACGGAATAAACGAAACGCTAGAAGCTGCCCGCTTATTGATAGTAGCGTTTTACCCGTTTCTAGGTCACCCGATTATTTATAGTAACGTTCTCACCGTTTCTTTGATCGAAATTAATTGTAACGAAAATAATAGTTGTCAAAATGACGCTTCGTGGGACACTTGTTTCAAGTAATGATCAGTCTAAATATTTACCATTATTCAGCGCTGATCGAGCAATTGTTACACATTTATCGAAAGATTAGACATTTCGCTACATGTACCTCGTATATGCATAAGGACATCAGGTGAATATATTTTTCTAATAAGAAAAACATCAACCATGTCAACAGCCCTTTGGAAAATAATGTTTTTTATGAATTTAACATTCGTCATTAAATATGACCTACAATCAAACGCCGACAATAATATCAGATGTCTGAATATTTGGCGGTAAAAACCACCTGATTTGATGAAAAAAACACTTTGTTTGCTCGCCGAATACATCATAAACATATGACGTAAAATACATATGACGTACAATGAAACGTTAACAATACGTCAGACGTGTGCAATTAAAAAGACATGATTTGCACGAGATGCACGCTTCTTGCGCAAAGCACGTGAAAGGTTTCGTCGTGGGTGGTATTTGTGTTCTGTTTTAGTTTAGGTCTAAGAACGATTCGCATTAATGACACGATGCTTGCGATCAGAATTATGCATTTATTGGTCACAGATAGAAAATATTGCTTTCAACATTCAATTATTTAACAAATATCGCAAACATTTAAACACCTTGCTTTCAACATTCAATTATTTAACAAATATCGCAAACATTTAAACACCTGTTTTGAAACTGAACGTTTCAAATTTAGATTTTGTCGAATCCTTTCTGCACTGAAAAGGCTTTCAATTATAAATAATTAAAACTAATGTACGATCTTTTACATTAGATTTCACTGGCGGTGATCTTTGACCTGCAGATAGTTGTTATTTATTACTGATCTTGTTGTTTATTTCTAGTTTCCAAATAAGTGTACGGCACACGAAAAATACAACATTTAATAACATTTTATTTAAATATGGTCCAATATTTATTACAAGCTGCGTTTCGTCTAAATATAATTATTCAGCAATAGCAAGTTTGGAAAAAATGATCTCCCTTTGAATTATCAACAGTAGGCGCTTTCCCGTTAGTCAAGAAGAGGTTATCTCCCGTGACATTGTACGATTATTTTTCTTATACTGAACAAATATCCGATGTAACTCTAGAAAGCTTAGTTACTTTGTACATGTAGTATTGCAACACTGAATTTACATAAGCGTTAGATGTATGAAATATTTGTTTCTAAAGTTTCAGTTTCTAAACAAACTACTTTTCGAATACGCATGCATGCTTCAAAAACAAAACAAAATGCATCAATAGCTCATCGCACTTGCTTCTTACTCAGATATTTAAATTAATATGAAGTAAAATCTTCATATTATTAACACAATATTAACGTTTACGTGTTCACGTGTGCCCCGCGTTGGGAATTTGAGGGAACTTAATATGAATCTTAAACTATATCGTTTTTGATAGTGATAAACATTATTCTGATATAAAATGTTTAAAATCACTCAAAATTACCAATGCAAACTGATGCTAATAATTCAGTAAATTTATTAAATCTGACTTGACATACGTGCAGTGATAATGTTCCCATGCTGAAATAGGGTCGCTAACATAAATGGTAATCTTCTGTTAAATTTATAAGAAACGTAGTTGTTTTAAATTTACAGATTAATAATTCTAAAGTTTTTTGTCAAATTCAGTTTGATACCTAGTTTTAAAATTGACCGTCTATAATCAGAGACCTATATGTATAATATAGGTCTTTGCTATAATTCTTTGTAAGCGGTTTGACGATTTTATTACCGATAAAATGTAGATATCACTGATAGTTGTCATGGCAACATTTGCCTGAGGCAGATAAATTACCGGAATTTTAGGGAATTTACATGTACATTGTGACATTCTTATTTTGACTCTTCTTTAAGAAACAACTAAATCATAAGCAAGTAAATGGATACTGCTGTTGTAGAATTCAAGAGAATCATACTAAGGGCTTTATAGTTTTTATAAATGTATCATATCTATGCTGTCCCACGAGCTTTAATTTGCCACATTTACATGGAGAAGTTCTCATTGTTTTCCTTCGCCTTCACGTCATGGTAATGTCAATTTTGCAATGCCAGTCTGAAGTTTCTCGCCATATTTCATTGCATTTGATAGAAATCTACATGTTTTGACTTTAACAACAGTTATTGAAATTTGTTGAACGAAAATATTTATCCGTGGAAACGGTAAAAACGCATGGAAGCGGAAATGGAACGCTGGAAACGCTAGAAACGGAAGAAACAATAGAAACGGAAAAAACGCTGGAAACGCAGCGTTGAAAGCGTTTAATTCGAAATGGAAACGGAATGGAAACGCAACGGAAACGGAATGGAAGCGCAGCGGAAAACGTTGCAAATTGAAATGGAAATGAAACGGAGTGGAAACGCAAAAAAAATGTCATTTTCTTGATTTTCAGTACTGTAACCGGGACAGATCGGATAGCCCTGATATACGTAACAATCACTGCATGACATCGGTAACGGGTGAATATGTTTGGAAAGAACTAACAGTTACTGTTCTATTTTGCTTTCCTGTTACTACATGTATTTGGTGATATTATTGCAGTTTGTCAAACAGTTCCGGTTGATCTATATATCCCTAGTGAAAAAAAATCAATATTCTGATTTCCGTTTTTATGTTTTATAGAAAGCAAAATGTCTTGCAAAAGATATGTTGCAATTATTTAAGTCTCCGCGTGTGTTTTCTTAGAAATGTAACAATGGTTAATAAACCTATTTCAACAAATTCCGGTTAATTCAATCTGTTCCGACATGTCTTAATGTAGATTTGACTTTACGATTTGACAGCTGTGTATTGGTTTTGAAAGACGGAATACATCTTCACATGTTTTCTGTCTTATGGTTCAAACTTCTTTTGAAAATAATGTGTAGTAAATAAAATGCAATACATTAGTTATTTTTATTAGAGAATATTTTTTTAAAGCAGTAAAACACTCATGCCATCACAAGTTCTATTGCATAGCCTTCGGGTATTGCTGCTGTATTATAAAATGAGTGCATCTGATTGAACATTAAAGTCATCTTTACGGGGTAGAAATGTTATAATCACATGGTAGCACAACTCCACCATGTGTCATCATGTGAAGCTGTCCATGGTGGGTTGCTAGATACTGGTGACCTAGTAACTTCCATCTTTTTCTTGGATATCTCTGAAGTAGGGTGCTAATGACCTAGGTTCATGACCTGTAATCTAACCAGCCACATCCTATAGCTTTGAGTGTCTTTGAGCGCCAGTTCTATATAAAGCCTACTTCTCATTTTATCTTTTGAAAAGAATTTCAACTCTTGAATCCACTCTACTGCTCACTCATAATTTCTGATCCAGAATTGGTCAAAACGCTTGTCTACAGAAAACGTCACAAAACGGAATGTAAACATTTTGCTTGCGATGGTAACACCATCATTAAACACAATATTGCAAATAACCATTTTTTTGGGGGGGCATCTAAATTAAGTTTCTGCGATGAATGTCGAACTTAACTGCTACTGTGACCAAAGGACACCTTAGACAATTATCAAACCTTAGTCACCTACCTATTTTGTTCCGTCTTGTTTGGAGCAACATGTTCTCTTTTTTATACCGATTGCCGTTTAGGTGAAACTTATCAAGAAAAATAAAAGCAACAGATTGCACGTGACCTTCACCTTGATAACGTCATTTCCAGTTTTGACCAACTAGACGAGTTGTAAGAATATGCAATAACTGTTATGATTCTGCGGTCAAGGAGTTCAAACAGCACACAACTACGCACACGTGCAGCAGACGAGAACGTACTTGGCACCGATGACGTCATGCGCTTTGAACCACCGACAGTAATAATATCGTTGTAAACCGCAACCTACCGGAACTACAGACAATGAATATACGATTCCCCTTGGATGGCCCAGTCCAGTTTTACTCTTTTGTTGCGTCACGAAATATTGATCAGAGTGATTGTTTCAAATTCCGTCATACGTGAAACTTCAGAAATATATATAGCCATTCATATTTCAACAATCACTTACAGCTGGTTGCAATTTAAAAAGTGGTAACTTTCAACTGACGGGACGATCATTCCATTTGCGTACGTCATTTACTAAACAGGTTTAGAGCGGCAACGCGTGATTTTTAGTGACTCCACAATCAATACGCAATGTTGCGGAATCGCCAGGTTATAGCATGTCACCATTATTATAAGCGCAATCGACGGTCGTGTTTATTGGCAATTAAGAGTCTAAAGTGTCGCCTGGAGTGAAACGCCACACCTTTTACGGACGAAACGAGACAGCGTGTTAACCGCCATCGTGGAGAAAGATTTTGAATAAAATGCAAAACTATCTAATTGTACATTTCGTCAACTGCTATTAGACTTACAAAGGTATTCGTTAGACCTAGAGGCGGCCGAAATCGACATTAATCTTTAAAGGAACATGCAAACAATTATGAATATTAAAACATCAGAAGCATATTATTTCACCAACAAACAAATACGAGAATTTTCAGTTTTTAACCTCCCGTAAAAAATAACGGCCAAAACGCTTGTTTCGTTCACAATGCATATCAAAATGCACAGCTAAGTTTAAAACACATTCAGTTTCTATTTCTACAATTCACTATGCTTGTCATTCTGATTACGGGACAAATATGTAGTGTCAGGTTTGGTTGTTTGTTGAGTATAGATTTTACGCTTTCCTGTCATGATGACACACATTATACTGTGGTATCATTTAATTTCGCTTGGACTAAGTTTCGTGCATATGGCACAGTTGGCATTTTCGCGCAGAAATTAATTCGCGCAATTGTATTGCTCCTTAATAGCACATTATATTTTAGTACATACCCATGAATTTTTTTAGCATGGTGCAGCGTTAATCCGCGAAAGTAATACGACCCATCAGATTAGTAATTCCGTATTGAACAATGTTGTGTTCATTTCTTTGTTTTGCAGCTTCCCGTGTTCTATGTGACGTCATAACTACGTCTCACACTGTTATAGTAATTTTCCGGCACACGCGAACTCCGCAAAAATAGGAAATTTCCGTCGCTGTTCTACAACCGTTACGATATTTTTACGCCATCCATAAATTTTCTACGTCATTGGAGAATTGTGGGTAGTGAAACCGGCCTGACGTGGTTTTTTGATAGTGGACAATATTTCTACAAAATTTCTATATATTAGATAATTTTGGAATTCGAAATGGACAGAAATATTGTAAAAGACTTCCAAAAGGCCTTCTCCAATTGTGTGGCGGAACAAAATAGTGAATCTGAAGTAATTGTTCGGGTAAAAAGAGCAAGACATTCAACCGGTTCGACGGGTGGGGTACCGCCATTTTCTCACGCGGCTAGGTCAGTCGACATAGACGATATAAAGAACTTAACTATCGATGAAAAATTGAATATTCTATTAGATAATATGCTACAGTTAAACGTGTTGAAACTAAGAACAGATCATATTGAGAAATATGTGTATTTCAACTGTGCTACGGACGAGGTTGTTGACCAGCGATTGCGACTGCTCGAATATAAACAGATTGACATTGAGGCACGCCAAAGGGAGTGTAACATATTAGTCTCCGGTCTACAAGAAATCGTTGGAGAGAACAGCATCGACATTGTGAGTGAAATTTACACTAAGAAACTTAAACTCCATGGTGATAGTCTCCGTATCACTCGTGCACAGCGTATTGGAAGAGCGAACATGACGCAGCATAACTCCGTCGAGCCTGAAGTAAGTCATGTCACAAGACACCGCCCTATATTAGTGACCTTAGATCACCCATCGGAGGTATATGCTATTCTTGGTAGAGCAAAGGAACTGAAGGGTACGTCCATTGGGCTGTCCAAAGATTTCCCACGGGAGATCGCCGAGGCGAGGCGCACACTTTGGCCTGAATTTAAACGCCTACGAGGAGTGCATGGAGCAACTAAAGTTAAAATGGTTTATCCAGCAGCTATTTCAGTGAATGGCAAAATTGTCGAAAATCTTTTCCCTGAATGGCACTCTGTAATGTCTCAGTCCAGAGTCACGGATGTTTCTGATCGTATCATTAACACTTTAAAAAGTAAACAAGACTACATTCGACGACGTTTCGATAACATTATGTCCGCTCCACCGTATGTTGCTGCATCTCCTCGTCGTGCCACTCACTCCAAGATGGAACACAGTTCACAGTTCGAATCTGCATCGGAATCCGATATGAATACCGACGACGAAAACCGTCAGATCCGACAACTTACTGCGCACAAGACTACAAAAACACATAGTTCTTCACTTCCTCTGCACCGTCACATTACTGGCAAGGCAGTTGCTACTAGAAAGGGTAAACCAACTCCAAAACCGCTACTGGCGACGGTCCCTCTACGAACTACCAGCTTCCTGCATCCGGTGAGAAAGGTAATGCGTAGAACAGGCAGGGATCAATGGATTCTGATACTCTGAATTCGCTACCTCCATGCGAACTGAAATTGAATAAAACAAACAGTGTAAATAAGAATAGTCATTTGAACATAGGAACTTTAAATGTTTGTGGTATTATGACCCGGGTAAATTTCCCGGAATTTGTTGATTTAGTATACAGTTATGACATTTTCTGTTGCACCGAATGTAAGATTGATGAGTATGATGATATTTCTTTAAATGGCTATAAATTCTATAAACAGCACAGAAAACAAGCATTTAGGAAGAAATCTGGTGGAATTGGTGTTTTTGTAAAAAAATGATTTAGTAGATCATGTAGAAATTATTGATACAGATTCAGACTACATCCTATGGGTAAAATTTCATAATGTTTATTTCATGCTATTTGAGAATTTTGTTATCGGTATTGTTTATGTACCCCCTGAAAGCTCACCTTTCTTTAAAAATAACGAAATGTTACTTTTTGAATCTGAAATTATTGACATGAGTTGCAAATACAGGCATGTTTTACTCACGGGTGACATGAACGGGCGAACTGGCCAGCTTATCGACTACACCGAAAATGATCTCTTTTTCTCTGATCATTTCCATTTTGATCAAGAAATGATAAATTACTTCAATCAAACCGAATTTCTTAAACAAGAAGGTCTGAGTATTCGGAGAGCCTCAAAAGACAACACAGTAAATTCAACTGGCCGTAAGATCATTGATGTAGTTAAAAATCTAAATCTTATTATATTGAACGGGCGCTTCGGTCTTGATCGTGATGTTGGTAATTTTACCTATAAAAATTTGTCAGTCATTGATTATTGTATTGCGTCACCAGCATTGTCAACCTACCTCAAACATTTTAGCATCGAGGAAGTTGACTCTTTATTTTCTGATGGCCACGCGCTATTAACTACCGAAATATGTTGCAGATCCAGGGAAAATGATATAAGCGACAACAGAAGCCGAGTAAACCCTAATACTCCACCTCCCAGGTGGGAAGACAGTAAAATAAACATTTTCATTAATAATTTAAATATGACAACAGTAGAAGAACTTAATCGGTTGCTTGATTTTCGTCCGCCCGGAGATAACTCGCAGTTAAACATCGACAGTATCACAGAAAAAAAAATCTCTAACTTATTTGTTTGTTCGGCGAAACGTAGCTTTTCCCCTAGAGCCCCTCGCAGAAATACCAACTAGAACCGTCCGTGGTTCGGGGCTCAATGCAAACAAAAGCGTACTATCTACAATAGAGCTCGTAAACAATACAGACTTTTCAAAACAAATCATAACAAAAACATTTTGAAGCGTGCAAGTAGGGACTATAAATCAACCATGAAGTTTTACTTGAATAAACACAATTTTTCTAATGCCGCAAAACTTCGAAAATTACAAGCAAAAGATCCAAAGTCGTACTGGAAATTTCTTAATCGTTTGACATCACAACAACAGAGTAAAAAACCGTCAATAGAGGATTTTTATGAATTTTTCAAAACGGTAAATACAAATGACAGCACTACCGATTTCCATTTCGACGACACTGACCTCTCGAATGATAACGTCAAAATCCTCAACTCACCTTTTACATGTGATGAAATTGAAAAAATGATTAATAAATGCAAACACAATAAAGCCACAAGTATATCGGACAATATTACTAATGAATACATTAAAGCCACGACACCAATAATGCTGCCAATTTACCTAAAACTATTTAACATTATTCTAAATACTGGTATTATTCCAAATGCTTGGTCTGAAGGCTACATTTTACCTAATAGTATATATAAAGGCAAGGGTAATGTAATGGTCCCTGAGAATTATAGACCTATCACAATTTTAAGCTGTTTAGGAAAGCTTTTTACGGCCGTACTTAACGAAAGACTAACATTATTTATTGAATCAAACAACATGTTAAATGAAAATCAGGCAGGATTTGGAAAGAAGCGCTCTACAATTGATCATGTCTTTGCATTAAATTGTCTTATAGATTATCTCCGCTCTCGGAAGCTTAAGCTATATGTTGCCTTTATCGATTTTTCCCGCGCTTTTGACAGCCTCCCAAGAGCCCAATTATTCCAGAAACTGATTAACAATGGTATAAAAGGCAATTTCTTACGAGTAATCCGTAACATGTATACTAATATTAAGTCATGTGTTTAATCTAGCGGGCAATACTCTGCTATGTTTGCATGCGAGTGCGGAGTGCGTCAAGGAGAAAATCTTTCTTCTCTGATGATTTCCCTGTACTTAAATGACCTTCTTGAATTCCTATCAACTAAAGGTAACATGGGTATTACTATTGAGTATTTTGCTAATGAGGTAATAAACTATCTTAACATACTTGTACTTTTATTTGCCGACGATACTATTATAACATGTAAATCAGCAGATGAACTGCAGAAATGCCTAAACGATTTCAATGAGTACTGTTTATCATGGAAACTAAACATAAATACAGATAAAACAAAAATTAGTCTTCGTTTCAAACAAACGTAGCACCCGAAGCCTAGCCTTTACTATAAATGGAAAAAATATCGAAATCGTTGATAATTACAAATATCTTGGTGTTGTGTTTAGTAGCACTGGTAGATTCCATAAAGCTCGAGCACATCTTATTGCCCAAGCAAAAAAAGCCATGTTCCTGCTATACCGACGAATTTATAACCTGCAACTTCCAATCGACTTACAACTTAAGCTCTTTGATCATACAGTTTTACCGATTTTAACCTTTTCTTGCGAAATATGGGGAATAGAAAATATCAATGATATAGAAAAAATCCACCTCGAATTTCTCAGAAAAATTACAGAAACTCGTAAAAGTACCCCGGCATACATGCTTTATGGCGAACTGGGCCGTTTTCCGATTGAAATTATTATAAAAACAAGAATTATTAAATATTGGTCAAATCTTATTAGCGGTTACCAGAAGAAATATTGTAGTATCTTGTATAAACATTTACTTCTAAACAATTCGAGTCGAAATGGCTAAATGTTGTGAAAAACATTTTTGATTCCTCTGGCTTATCTATAGTCTATATTAATCAAAGTAATACTAAATGTTAAAACTGCACACTTACAAGTGAAACAAAGGTTAATCGACCAATTCATCTCCTCGTTTAGGAGTAATATGCAACAATCAAATAAAGGAAAATTGTACAACTTATTTAAAGATAATCATAAATACGAGGAGTATCTCAACGTTGTACCACATAATATCTATCTAAACATTCACAGGTTTCGAGCTGCTAACCCCAAGTTGCCAGTTGAAAAAGGTCGCTGGTCAAATATCCCGTAACAAGAACGGGTGCCCTGAATGCAACGACCTGGGGGATGAGTTTCACTACCTCCTTGTATGCAAACAATTTCAATCAAAAAGAAATGAATTAATACCTAGGTACTATCATACGAACCCAAATATTTTGAAATACGGTCTCCTTTTAAATAATACAAACGCAAAAGTATTGAGAAAACTAAGCCTGTTCGTATCTCATATAATAAAGAAAGCATCTTAATTAATTGTTTGTGCTATTAGCGGTGAAATATTTATTTGCTTACTAACATTTTGAGCCATGCCGATGATGACTGTCGCTGTGAAGTTCCAAATATTTTACCATTATTCACGACTATTATTTGACCTCGTTCCGTACCGACTTGAGCGATCCCTTGAGTAAAACATGACCTGTATGATTCGTTTATTTATATATGCTTGCTAATCGCTTCAACAAAACCAATAGCATTTAAGCAAATGAATTTGAAAATTTACCTAATATCCCATTTAGAGCTTATCATCCTTGATTTCCACTTATAATTAATAGTTGACAAACGTTATCGCTTATTCTATTCCTGAAACATATAAATTTCGATAGTTAAACATGTATTTCAATAATGATTATGCAAGTTCTTCTCAAATGTTTACGCCAGTACAAGATTAATGCGTTATTAATGCATCTTATTTATTAAACATTAAATGTACTTTTTATACTACCAATCTTTTAAATCTTGAAAATATGATTATATACGTCTTTAAATTCCACACTTGGCCTATACAGTGTAAGCTGCACGCTTTTCTCGCATCTATTTCATTGACTGCGCTGGTCTTCATTCACTCATAACTTGATCACGTGAGCGCTATGTTTTGCTACTAAAAATAAATCGTCGTGCACATTTCTTTTATCAAGTGCGTAGCCAGTAAACAAATTATTGAGATCGATGACAGATTTACTTTTCTGCATTGAAGTTTGTCTAATCTCAAACTTATTGATTAGCTTTTGATATATATTACTGAATATTGTTGTTAGTTGTGTTTTTCTCCAACACTTGCAATTCATTGTTTGTTTTCTGTTTTTTTTTTGTTGTTTTGTATTTTTAATATTGATTGTACACCCACACCAGATGTTCAATGTTTGCATTTACTCTATATTAATATGTACTGTGTAAATAAGATATGTCCAGTATAGTGTTCTGTTCTGAGCAAGGTTAGCAAAATATTCTTCGATCACGCATCCGTAGATAAGATACATACTTCAACATTAGGAAATTATCTTTGTAGATCCCTTATTAATTATTGTAAATTCCTTCTTCCTATTTAGTTGATTATTTTACATTGGAAAAAACTGTTCCCACTTCAATACCCACAAAATTGTGTAATTCGCTTGTATTATTTTACATGACTGTCTGTTGTTACTAATATGTAACCTTGACAAATAAAGTTTGTTGTTGTTGTTGTTGTACATAAATTTACTATTGCGTTACCATTTTTATTTCTACTTTTAAAATATGTTGTTGACTTATAATTATATTATTCTGTTGTTTACTTTATTTAAATTTGTTTCGAGCGAGAAGGGTATAAAATAAAAGGTACATTATGACAGTAATGCAGTTCGTATTATTTTTCGGAAGTACCGACGTCCGTTGTCTAAACACTAATTTCGAAATTGTTAATGGAATCTAGTAACGACGTGTTAAATAAACGTACCTGACCTTGATTACTAGAACTGGGCGAAGCAGTATCAGCTAATTCTGGCAGCTGCTTCTCTTTACCCTTTCCCGACCTAGCCCGTTTCATGGTGGGTCATGGAATTTTAAGGCTGCCTAAGTGCGACCATGACCTTTAAGGAAAGGCCATGGTTCCAACACCCGACAGAATATAAATGTTAGAGACACAAGAGCTGTCAGAGGAGACAGCATGCCCGAATTGTCAAATCATATCGTTAGAAATGAATGCTATTTTGAATTTTATGTTTTATTTGATTATTTTTAAGTTAAAAGTTAATTACATTTGATGACGACTACATATACAAAAATATTGCTCATCATTCAATAATGATTATTATAAATACCTGTCAGATGTAATAAAAATGATTTCACACATGTAGATGAATCCCTTGATTTACCATAATATTCTAAATTTATGGAGGAAGACTGTCAAATATGTACGGAAGTTAGAAATGACATTCGTAATTTAGGATGCTGAGCAATTATAAAATCTATAAATTGAATAAACTGACAGTTTATATTCAACCGTTTTGTTGTTTATAAATTCATAAGTGTAAGTAAAGTGTAAGTGTAAGTTTGATGACACTGGAACTCGAATATTGCTGACGTTGATTTCTTGGCATACTTTTAACCAGAAAAGGAAAATCCTATTTTTTCTTAAGACTTGACGTCATGAAAAGTTGGACACGTCGTTTAGAAAATTAGGTTTGTTTTTCAGCGAAACCGTTCAGCGTTCAAAAGACAATAATTAGTTTGAATACATATACATAAACATTATGAACAACAGATGGCTTATAGACGTAGTGTCGTTCGCCGTGCGTGATAAGTTAGCTAGGGTGGAAGTTATGCAAACAAATTATATTGCCTGGGAACTTCGGTTAAGTTCGAAAAAACTGTAACAAAGGGTGAACATTTTTGACAAAAACTCGGAAGAGCCTCGCTTCAACAAAATAGTTAAACTGGTGACATATTTCTTACCTGAGATACAAGATACTGAAATGCTTTCCATGTGGTTACAAAATTGGATTTGCGCGAATTTACGTCAAAACACCTTTTCCGGCGATTTCCCGGACTTTCGCGCCAGCGAAATTAAATGATGCCAGTGTCTGGTCTAAGCAAATGCCGAGCATACATGGCACACTTAAGAATATTTGCAACACTTATGATTGTGGATGAATTCTTTAAGCATTGTCTTCGGCTTTCTTATCCAGTTTTTGTAGACTTGCTGATGGAGTGTGTCTGACAGGCTGTTTTAAAATAATTATTCGTAAAAACCATCTGTAAATTTAAAAAGAAAGGTTACCAACATGATATTTTACAGCGCTCTGCAGGCCTGGTGATTAACCCTTCTACAGTTGATCATTATGCTTACCTCTTTGGTTGCACGACGGTGGCAGGGGTTTAAGAGTTTATGAAGGTTATTGGGGAAATCTTTTCTTAAAAGAACCTAGAAACTCGATTTGTTTCTTTTATCCCTGTCATCGTGTTCTTGCTGATTTTACTCCAGGAGCTCTGGTCTCGGTAAGATCATTGAGTACCCCTTTCGGCTTTGCAATGCTCTTAGCTTCTTATGTTTTATATGTTTGTGTGCTTTTGCATGCAACATTGTTAAGCAGATAAGTGGGTTGGAGTCTTTCCACCAAGACAACTTGTACTTGTTTTGTGATATGAGAACCTGTTGGGGCAAGTGTGAGGTTGGTGCACCCTAGAACCTGGTTTAAACCCCCAGTGGCAATTTGATTTGCCACTGACCGTTCCAAGGCGGTAACCCCTCGGGTTCTCATTTTTGTTTATTGTTAGTGGTGTCTTTTTTGAAACTGATTATTTTATTAACCATGCTCTCTCCCCCTCTCTTCTTCTTGACTGTGTGGGGAGGCTGTTTTTTCTGAATGTGGCGATTCCTGATATGCATATTTCACCCTATTGATGAAAAAAGAAACTTTAATCGTCATTGAACACGACAAATATGCAAGTTTTGCAGATACATGGTGAAAATAAACATTTCAAGGCAGTTATGGATTTGGATATTATTGCTTACACCGCCTAGCGAATGGTTAAGCCTAACACCAGTAAAAAATACAATTTTGATACATTCTAAACGATGCATATGGAGGTGAACATTTAATGTTAAAGTTTTCAGATAAATAATACGGTACTTTCATATAAATACCATTCCACGTTAAAGGGGCCGTCACATTATGAGATTCTGGTCAACGTTCTCTGAACGTTTCAATCGTTCAATTTTTGAGCGTTCTAGACTGAGGATGTCACATCTGGCGTGTTATTAACGTTTAGTCTAACGCACCATTAGCGTGTGTCTAACGCTTTAGAAGCGTGCAACAGCGACCAAGTAAGAAACTCGTAAAACCATTAGCATGTTCTCACGTGCCATTCGCGCGCGAAGAAAGATTTGTCCACGCAAGACATGCCTGCTTTGGCACTGGTGTTCGGGTAACGCTCGAACAACGCTCAATGGACGCCAAAAGGACGTTCGTTTCACTTTAGTCACACGCTGCGTGCGCTAGGGGACCGTTCAGCGGTCGTTGTCAGGTCGCCAGTGAGTCGTTCACAGCAAAACAAACGATTTGTAACAACCAAGAAACGCCTGAGTAACGACTGACTCACGATAGCGAACGCGTGTAACGCTTGGCCTCACGTTAGTAAAACGTTCCATGAACGTTCTCAAACGTTCTTCAGTGTTTAAAATTAAACGTTGAAGAACGCTGGTCTCAGTAAAAAATTGTGTGCATGTTCAAAAAAAATTTTCCGGACCAGCGTTCTCCGCTGATTACCGGCGATATGCGACGTTGACTGACTTTCACTAGCGTTCACACAACGCACTTCTGGCGCTATCCGAGCAAACATTGACGACTAACAACGTTTCCTCAAAAGTCGTAGAACGCTGGCAAGAACTTCATAGTGTGACGGCCACATAAGCTACGTATAATCCCCTGAAAAAAGAGTTGGTTTTGCCGTAATGGATCCGTCACACTATGACAGTCTGGTCAGCGTTCTATGATGTTTGAGGAAACGTTGCTATTCGAAAATGGTTGCTTAAATAACGCTGAGCCGAAAACAAGTTTTGAACATACACAAAAATGTTCACTGAGACCAGCGTCCTTCAACGTTTAATTTTAAACGGTGAAGAACGTTTCAAAACGTTCGTGGAACGTTTTACAAATTCGCGTTCGGCTTTATTTGGTTACTACTTATCGTTTACTTTACAGTGGACGACTCACTGGCGACCTGTCAACGACTGCTGAACGGCCACAAGCGCACGCAGAATTTGACTAAGTGAAACGAACTTCCTTTGGCGTCCATTGAGCGTCATTCGAGCGTTTCCCGAACGTCTTTGCATAGGGATATATAAACGGATGCTTTGTAAGTAAGGTTCATTTAATTTTGGGCTTCCTTATAGATCACCTACTGTGGATGATCCAGAAAGAAAAAGGATTCGATATATGCTTGCCATAGCCCGGCATGAACTTGAAAATAGCTGAACAGATCGCGGGACCACGCCCACAGAGAGGAAGACGACAGTACTGGACTGAATCATGGATATTAATGTGTCAAGAGTACGACCTACTCATGGTTGAACTTCGTCAGGAAGTTTCCAGTATCTTCATGCACTTCATTCACATGCCACCTATGTTTAATGAGATCATTGGTCGTGCCAGAGCCTGATTGACCAAGAAGCACACATCTTACCATGAGCCCTTCGAACCTGGCCTAAAACTAGCGGTGTCACTGCGACATTTTGCCTCTTGATCGAAGTATGCTGACATAAGGTTTTGGGTGGCGCGCTCCATCCAATGCAATCTCTTTGTCCTTGTCCGTGAGTGTGACAAGCGATCTTTGACGAATATCTGGATGAGGTGTTGACCTCTTCAAGCACTCTTGAAGCCTGGCGTGATATTGCCAACCAGTTCATGACTAGGTGGAGCTTCCATCATTGTTTCTGCGCCATTGACGGCAAACTCGTGTCATATAATGTGTTACTTCTCGAACGTACTCTTCCCTCTGGGGTTCCTCTTCGTTCGAAGACAATGCTAATGAAAGAGGCCCTGTTTTCTTCTTTGCAGCGCTAGTAGCTGAATCCCCCATATAGACCTTCTGTTCCGTTTTGGCGGCATGATGCTAACTGCTCAAACTCATAAGAACAATTACAATTAAATGAAGTAAGAAATTTCCATTGTTTTGTATGGAAAGCCAGAGCTGTCTTATATTGTTGTTTTCGAATGTATTCAACCGCTTTGGTATTATATCAGTTCATTTCTATAATATATAAAACCAAAACATGTATTTATTGAACCAAAACTCATTATATTAATTCACACGTACAATATATTATACGGACACGTCGATATATGAAACCAATATACCTTTATATAGATTCAGTCTTGCTTTGTTTGTATTGGAAACTGTATTGAATGAAACCAATATGTTCAAATATGAATTCACATTTTAATATATACAACCAACTGCCTTTGTATACTGCCAACTTGCGCATATATAAATATATTTTTGAATTGTATTTAACGAATGTATTAATATTTAAAACCGAATTAGATATACATAAATCCAACTGTCCTTATGTGGAATGAGAGTATCATTATATTATATCATTTTCACGATATATGAAAGTAACTGTTCATATATAAAACCGAACAAGAAATATATATATTCGCTTCGTCCTTGTATGAAATCGAATAATACTTATATTATTTCGATTCATCATTCGTTGAACCAACCATTCAAATGTGTAACCAATGTTGCAATATATCAGTTCATATTGACATTGTATTTAATGACTGCACTTTTTGATCAAACCAAAGTAGACATATATGTATCAATCTGTCCTTGTGTGTAACGAGTGTAGCATTATATGATATCATTTTGACAATTATATATGAAAGTAAACTGTTCATATATAAAACCGAATAAGAAATATATATGTTCGGTTTGATATACAATAAGAGCAGCTATCATTATACTTAACCGAAATGCATTGCTTTTATTTCATTTAACATTATATTAACTGAAAACGTTCTTATATTAAACGTAAGATCAATGTATGGATACAATAATTCTTTATATATATCCGTTTCGACAATGTGTCGTACCGTTCTTCGTTATATGAAACCGGCTTGTCATTATATTGACGAGACTATTCGTTGGGAGATGTATTTTTCTTCGACACCGGCTAGGCATGCAGAAGACGCCGCAAAAGACAGTCCTGAACTTGTCAAATGCTAACAATCAAGCGAAAAAAAATGTTAGTGTGGTGTATAAACACGTTGCTTGAACACATCGAAAGTTATGTTTTAAATAGCATAGCTATTTTGGTTTAATATATTGATGAAGTTGTATCATATATTCCAAAAGCCATCTTATATATTGTTTAATCGGTTTCAGTTAAGGACACCTGATTTCATACATTGATTGTTTGTTTTCATACCATACATTATAACTATCATAGATTGTGACAATGATATTACACAATGCTACTCTAGTTCCACACAAGAACAGATCGATTTGCAAATCTTTACTTTGGTGTGATATAGAGATGAAGTCGTTAAACACAATATCACTATGAACCGATACATCGCATCTTTGTTTACATATAAGGAAGGTTGGTTCCATGCACTGATAAATCAGAACAATATAAGCATAACGTTATTTCATACAATTAAAAAACGAACATATATATTTCTTTTTCGGTTTTATATATGAACAGTTTACTTTCATATATCGTGAAAATGATATAATATAATGCTACTCTCGTTCCCCATAAGGACAGTTGGATTTATGTATGTCTAATTCGGTTTTAAATATTAACACATTCGTTAAATACAATTCAAAAATATATTTATATATGCGCAAGTTGGTTCTTTACAAAGGCAGTTGGTTGTACATATTAAAATGTGAATTCATATTTGAACATACTGGTTTCATTCAATACAGTTTCCAATACAAACATAGCAAGGCTGAATCTATATAAAGGTATATTGGTTTCATATATTGACGAGTCCGTATAATATATTGTACCCGTGGATTAATATAATGAGTATTGGTTCAATAAATGCATGTTTTGGTTTTATATATTATAGAAATGAACTGTTATAATACCAAAGCGGTTGAATACATTCGAAAACAACAATATAAGACAGCTCTGGCTTTCCATAGTTTTGCACCCGTTCGGCCGTAACATTAACATGCAATAATGACGCTCTGTCGTTATTCACATATTGATTTCACGCGCAGCACTCTCGTCTAACGTTGACAAATCGTTCGTCGCGCGGCAGTGACACGTTAGCAAAAGTTAGTAGTTTTTATGGCTATCTTACTTTGTCGCTGTTACACGTTTCCCGTGCGTTAGACAAACGCTAGTCATGCGTAAGACACACGGTTATCACATGCCAGATGTGTCATCCTCATTCTAGAACGCTCAAAATTGAACGATTGAAACGCTCAGAGAACGTTGGCCAGAAGGTCATAGCGTGACGGCCCCTTAAAATCAATAAACAGAAAAAAACTTTGACTGGTTTTCGAGATTATAAATCCTTTATTATGAAGAACTACAAATGCAAAAGTTAAAAACAAGAAGCACTTCCTTTGAGAGATTGAACAAAACCCAATTCTATATATCCAGCGGGTTCGGTTTGATTGAGAATTTTCATGGGCAGAAATTCAAATACACATTATATATTACGAGCGAAATTCTAAATTGTGCACCAGTTAACTGTACCATATCGATGAATGTCTGTTGATATGTCTCGTATGTAAGTGTCTTTATTAATGTATATTGTGCGCACCGATAAATGATGTTCGTACAATGAAACTACTTGTATCTACGGTTTAACTTTATTTTTGCACATTTATCACAAATAACGTAAAAAAGAAAAAGCCAAAATGCGTGTTTTAAACAATTTTTTATTTTTTAGAGGTCAACGTCATTTATTTACACTTCAGCATAAATTTTCGAACTGTTTGTTTTGTAATTGAAATGAAATTTTACCCATAAAGAAAATTGCCAGAAGAAAAGTGATACTAATTAGTATGCTTCTATATAAAGGGTGGTTAATTTTATAACAAACAAATATATCAGTGTAATTCACTAGAAGATGACAGCTCAAATTGAATCCGGAACTAGGAAGAAAAATAGATAAAATTCAAATCTCTCAAAACCATTTATTTGAAAATTTTAATTTACACAAGACTGAACATGTTGAAGAGCTATGTTAAGTGCCCATGAAACACACGCAAAACGAATGTCTTAATTTGTTGTCAAGATAATACTTTAAGGTCTGCAAAACGCTCGTTGGTCACAGTTAATGACTTTTATCACATGCAAAACTGAAGGGCCGAATTTCTACACAAATATAGCTAAATATAACAAATAAAAGCTGAAGGAAAACAGACATATACAGGGTTTAGATTTTTAGTAAGTCAACCTTGATGACATGCAAGTGCACATGCAATTTATGAACTCTCACGTTTTCAGTATCATTAAAATACCAAGACACTACAAAGGTATACAAGGTATTATTTTACTATTTTTTTTATCATTACACCAGCTTGACTAATACAATTTAATACACTCACCAAAAGTTCTAATTGGTCACTTTTTGTCCGTAATTTTTTATTAGAAAAACATTGAATTCACTCTTTATTTATGATCATAAGTCAACAACAGTCTTCAACATAAGCTTTAATTTTGTAATAATTGACTTTGGAACACTTTGGCGTGAGTCATCCTTAATTTTGTTAAAAATGCAATTCTTGCATAAAATGGCCAAGCAAACAGAAATTTTCTCTTATTCCTTGTTTTATTGTACTAGGACCCCTCATTAGTAGGAAAAACACAAAACATGATTAATCGACAGCACATTAATTTTAAAAATACCTACCTTTTAATTAAAGACTATTCTAATTTTGACTCTGCGGTGTAAGTAAATGGTATCGGATTGATTTAAGAAAACAATCAATAAAGATTAAAAATACATCAGATAATTGATTTCAATACAAAACAATTCTTTCTACAACCTCTCTTGACGTAGGGAAGAAACGAAACTAGCATACATTGTAAACACATACAATTAATGACCAATTAGAACTTTGGTTGAGTGTAAAAGGAAGTACTCCTGCACTAAAATTCAATATGTGTGATTAAAGGGAATAGCGTTATTGGCATAATCATGAAAGGATAATTATTATCTTAAGTATAAAGATAAAAATTGTGTAAGTTCACAATATTTTTGGTAAAAATAATAATAATAATAATAATAATAATAATAATAATATTAAATAATAATAATAATAATAATAATAATAATAATAATAATAACGATAATAATAATAATTAATTATAATAATACCTTTGAGCAGTTTTCTTGCATAGCTTATATATTTGAATATTTTTAATATATCGGTAAACACACTTTCCTACATGCAGGCTTGTTGTTGTCTTAGTTAATGAACAAGATCTTTACGAAAAAACTATATGGACTCAGTTTTATGGTTAAAAATTGCTTTCTCATACTATTTGTCAAAGTATTTTGAAAGGGTTAAGAGCAGCTACATTTACAACCACAGACCTTCTCGCGTATACCACAGCCCAATGAATAAAACTGAGAATGGAAACCAGTCTCAAATCTCAAGCAAATCAAATGTTTGAGATTTAAGGCCGTTGTCCATGCTCGGTTTCATAACCTTGGGCACACGTTTTATTTAAGGATTTAATCGATATTTAATGGTTTTTATTAAGGTATGGAAAACAGTTGGGTTGTTTGTGTGTGAAGCCCGAATATAATCCTAATACTAACACACATAATAACTCTCATTCATACAGAGATGTTGAGAAGAACTCGTGATATAACGTTTTTTGTCGAATGGATGTTGGAACCGTAATGTAAACGACAAAGTGAATGACGGAAACTTTTTCACAGCTACTCGTAGTAAAACGTGCGTGCTCCGCGACGTCACACGTCAAAATATTGTGCAAAGTCCAATAAATTATGAACAGTTCTACCGTAGCCACGCCTTTTAAAGTAATACGTCCCACTGTTTACCATCAGAAATTATGATTCGTAAGACTTCATTGTAGGTGACGAAGTTCAAGTGTAAATATAGTACAAAATAATCGTCTAACTGAAAACTATTGAGAGTAATGCTAACCGTTAACATATTTTTGATATTCTAGCAAACGCCCTTTAAACTAGAATTTTACAATGTCGAATACTATGGTGAAATAGTAGGACCTGATGTTCTATTAAAATAAATACATAAAATCATTTTCAATTTATTGTTTCCTATCAAAAAATACCATAAAGATATCAATTGCAAATTGTCACCAATGAGGTCTTTAATCGTATAGTATTACTTTATTTTTACTGCAAAGAATTAGTTAAGATTTTAGATAACTGATATCATTCAGTAATGATCTGAGATAAAGATATGACAAAACGATATGTTAAGCATGTAATATAACAAAAAGATTTTAACAATAATGTGCATTTATGGCTTCGTCTTAAAAGGTCTTGGTGTATCAAGGTAAGGTATGCTTATATATATATATATTATTGTGTTTGTCTTATAATCAGTTTCAAATGTGTTCTTAAGTCACAGCGGGATAACGTTTTAGAAAACGTAGAGCCATCATACAGTAAACTGCACTGGTATTTGTGTTATTCATCTGAAATTGGCACATGATAGTATTAGAAACTAATAACCAGTCATATCTAAAATCAGTAATTTAAATATCGAAACTAAAACTTACGTTATCAAGATAAATTTGAAAAATACGATATGCAGTTGGCCACAACATTGGCGTGATTACAATCATCACTGGTAAAAAAGATGTTATCATCACCGGTAAAATACCGGTAATACGATATGCAGTTAACCACAACATTTGCATGATTACAATCATCACCGGTAAAAAGATGTTATCATCACCGGTAAAAATACCGGTAATACGATATGCAGTTAACCACAACATTTGCATGATTACAATCATCACCGGTAAAAAAAGGTTTATCCCCCGCCTTCCCGTATCTAAGCGGTAAACTCTCGGGAGTCCGTTTTTACGGATTGTGTATGATTTCTTTGGAAATCGATCATATTACAATGCTCTCGTGTCACTGCGTAATAAGACTGCGTATGATATGGATATTGCACCATATATGTTCTACCTTAATGTCTTAAACTAAATCGACAGAAATGACGACTTGGATACTTGACTTTGCTGTGCTGATGATCGGGGTTCTCTGAATTAAGCCGCTAGCTTGATAATACTTACGAAATCAATAAACACCTGACAGTATCATTTTGGCGATATAAATAAGATGAAAATCATTAAGTTAGTATAATCAAAGCAATAAATTACCCAAGCATTAGCCTTCCCCGTTGTGTCTCCACGTGTTTTGTGTGTCTATTCAAATGCCTTACTGTAGTCTACAAAGGCAGTAAGGTAACTGGTAGTTTGCAGTTCAGTAACTATTTATAAGTTCACTGTTATCCGCGTGCATGACCAACCTGCGCAAACCTTCTCTAAAGTTCGCGGGAGTAAGGCGTTTCTTTTTAGAAACACTTCTTAAATAATTATTATTACGATATCAAACAAATAGATGAAAAGGGAACTTTGAAAGCAACCGAACACGACAAATATGAAAATACTGCAGGCTCGGTTTGACTGAGCCTGTTCATGGGCAGTAATGATAATGCATATTACTACCCATCCCCCTAGCCCCGGGTTGAGCGCAACTCAGTAATTACACCAATAAATAGTATAATTTAGATTTTCAACAAGAAATTATTTGATTATAACTATCTTACATCGGTCAAAAAATATTAATATTCTTCTATCAAATTATTACTGGTTGGAAATTTAGAATATTAACATTTCATTGATCCAGATAAGATCATAATTATTATCATTGTGTAAATACAAAACGGGCATTGTTGAATTAATTTCATTTAATTAAGTTTTTTTGAGTGCAATTTGATAGTATCGATTTAAAATATATAAAAATTTGTTGAAAGTAATAAGCAATTGCTTTATCAAATCATATTTAACTCTTGTTTGCATTTTTAGATTTTATTTGGAATTAGAACATATATATTTGAATAAATTCTGTTTAAATAAAATACACATGTTTTTTAAACGTATCCTTTTCATTGAAACCATGAATTTATTAAAGCAAATTAACTGCATTAATGAACTTAGTTATGCCTTTGTTTATCCTATTTTGATTCTTAATTAGTTTACAATTCACCTTTTGGATGTCATTATTTAAAAATAAAATATCCATAAATGCATTATTCTTACATTTTCATTGAACAATAAAAGTGAAGTACTGTTAAAAAGATCATGGTAACAGTGTATATTACTAGTCTATAAAGCATTATGCTTAAATATCAAGGATTAATTTTCTGCAGAACACTTTACGAAATAGGGAATGCACCGTTTACATCTTAAGCCATCAATGACTGATAAATTTTGCCTCTAACAGCTTTAAGGCGGTAAAGACCCATTTTCTATTTATCGTTTGTTGCTTGCATTTTGTTCTTCTTATTGTTTTCAACTGATTATATTAGAAAACCAAGTATGGTCTCTTAAAGTCTCTCCGTACTTCACTTCAGTTAAGTTATCTGTTTCAATTATCTCCCTTGATGTTAAAATGAATGCAGAGTGTCAATCTTTGTGAGTGACTGTATATAGGCATACTTGAACTATTCTTTTTGTAGGTTAAACAGATGATACTATATCATGTATGTTTGTCCAGATTCTGCAGCCTTTTGGTTGTCCATATATCTCTATCTCTATCTAATGGGGTCCTACCGATATACTGAGTTACCTTCCATTGAGAGTGGTTTCCCTTGGTGATTGGGAAGTTCCGGTTTAGAAGCTGTAATAAAGCGTAGCATTAAAAGTGTAAATAAACAATCTCAAAGTGCTTATGAAGTTAAAATGCATTGTCAAATTAACAAATAAAAGTGAAACAGACTTATCAGGAATAACCATCATCTTTGTAAATTGATTTTAAGTTAATAACTAAATCCAACTTTACCTATTTACGTTACTTCACGTATCATTTATGAACATGTTTTGGCTGGCATGGAAGTTATAGCTTTTTTAAACTTTCACTGAAGTATTCAGCCATTCACCGTTAAGTCATCCAAACAATGCTTAATAAGAAAAAGGCCTGGTGTTTTATGACCATGTTACGTAATCTTATTAGCAAGACTGGGTTTTACAAGCTGGAGGTGTGATAAAGGCCTTTTGAAGTTCAGTTGTAGATTTGTAAGACTAAGTTGAAAACGTTGCTTGTTGGGAGTAAAATTGTTGTTTTAGGAAACTGACTTGAGATTACATATTCTAATTAATTGTCACAATAATGTTTGAGACCCGAGACATTGAATATTTGATATTGGCAACTTAAAGCGCCCCGAACTGAACTAAATAAAACTCGGGAAGTTTTACCCAAACATTTATTTATTTAATGATACAAAATTGATTGTAAAACTAAATTAACTAAAAATTTTCAGAAATAAAGAAAAACAAACGTGAAAACATTATGAATCAATGTTTGAATATGTTCTTAATTGTATAAGAATAAGACAGAACTTGAAAATACCTCAATAGATACATGGCACAAATCTATTAACCGAATGGTGTGCATTCAATTTTGTAAGATGAAATTCAGTTGTTTAAAAAATCTTTTAAATTTCTAGCAAAAAAGTTGCATCGGCATGAAAGAACATTTAGCAAAGTGAACGGGCGTTTCATTGGCAGAGGTCAAACTTTATTTTATAG
Source organism: Corbicula japonica (assembly GCA_038501625.1). Classification (NCBI taxonomy): domain Eukaryota; kingdom Metazoa; phylum Mollusca; class Bivalvia; order Venerida; family Cyrenidae; genus Corbicula; species Corbicula japonica. The sequence goes on along the minus strand of JAZAYU010000664.1, from coordinate 21,910 downwards.
CATGTGTTATAAATTTAACTACCATTTTTTAAGGTTTTCTAACTTTTCTTTTCCTCTAATCTGCCATTTTTTAAGCATAAGAAATGCGTGTTTTACTCTTTAGTTACTGAAGGGGTCGAACACAACGATATTTAACACAAACCTCTTAAAATGATTAGAAGAGAACGTTTAAATATTATGCGCAGCACTATAAAAACTAACTATTTTTTCATTCAATGATAATAATCAAATGTTTTTATGCATTATGCTGATCTCTTACCAACCAGACCCTATTAAAACATATTTGAAAGGACCATGGATGATTACTTCAGGTCTGTTTTAATTGTCAATCTCAGACCGTAACTACCCAGTGACAGTTGCGCGCTACAAAGGGAGGTAAATTAAGACAGAATATTGAGATAACTCTTTATATCGGTAGGACCCCATTCTCTGTCTAGGACTGCATGTGGTTTTCTAATTTGCATATTCAACATTTTTAACCTCAGTTACACTCAAACAATAATCATTTTTGGTTAATGTTCACCATTTATGAACCTTCATAAAGGAATGTATCATACTGTCTAATCGTGCCAGATTTATTTAAGTTTGAATGTGTTTCAATAATTTGATATATTTAAACTGTATCATTCTCATGTAATATTCATTCAGCCCATCTGATTTAAATAATTTTCTCCAAACCGCTACTCTTACATTTTGTTAGATCTGACTTTAGTGAGATTGTTATTCAGCGCACTTTGAAACACGTGGGTTCACTGTCACAAATCGGAAATGGTGGAGGCATTTCATATATTTCATAATTTTATCATTAAGACGCATGTTATACAAAAACAAATTTATTTCATTATAATTATTGCAAACAGGGTTACATTACGTTTAATGATAATTATAACTGAATATAATTATTATATTGATTTAGTGCCAAAATAACGCGATATTCTCTCTAAGATCGATTACCATATTTTAACGTGAATATGAATAAATTTCCTTGTCTTGTTTAAAATTGTAACTTCTGAATTTAATGAAATGAGAAAAACGCAAAATATGGATCTATATCTATTTTTTATTTGTTAAGATAACACGTTTGTATGGAATTGGATATTAAAATAACATTTTTTTCTTTACTAGCAAGATAACACGTTTGTATAAGTATGGAATAGGATTTTAAATAATAGCATTTTTTTCTATACTAGCATTTGCCAGTTGTATTAAATTTAATCAATATGCTGCCGGACAATGGTTACTGTCTGATATTTACTTCCGTGTTTGTATATACCGACGGTCGTCAAGGTTTGAACGAATCATATGTTAGGTACTTGAAATCCGACACCTGTTTGTCCTTTGCTATTTACAGAGTTTTAATTGGCTGCACAAATTGTATTCAATGTTTGCTCACAATGATGGTGACACCTTGGTTGATACTCAAGGCTTTAAAGCGATTGCGAATTCTACGAGTACAGTTTTTCTCATAGCTTTCTACTGAAACTACCATTTTGAAGGGAGGAATTTGCTTTCTCAAGCAATAACTTATGTATCACATATATTATCTATACTTTATAGTTAGAGCTGTAAAAATGTAAAATGTAAAAAGCGAACAATTTGAATAGTTTAATAGTTTTAATAGTTTAATTGCTGCTGCCTTACTTTTAATCTCAAAGTAATTCCAACCATTCAAAGAAAAAAAAATACCCCAAATTCCTAAAAAATATTTTACAGTATCTCATTCTGATATGCGAGTACAGTATTAGCAAATAGGCACCTTAACACTAGAAGTACATGTTTCTTCGTTAGTGGCAAATAACGTTTGCAAAACTTCATTGCGCTAGTTATAAGGGAATACAATGTAAACTTTAAACGAATGATTTTTTAACATAAAGATTTGTATTTTAGTAGTTTTCACCCATGTTGAAAGAGTCTGTCATGAGAAATCTTAAGTTTCCCGCCTTAACATTTATAAAGGAGTGCGAAATTAAAAACATTTTTTTAAGATACATGATAACATAGAATAAATATATATGCAAGAACAAGTATCTATCACCTATGATAACTTTGGTTAGAAACCGGACTACGAGAAACTGTAAAGTAATCATAGGAATTTTATACGCGCATTTGCTTTATTAAGAACAGCACCGGTCACAAGGGCAAATGATAAATGCTGATCTAGAGTGACCCCATATATTTTACTGACGTTGTAGGTAGAGTAGAGGTGCCATTACAATTAATATCAAGAACTGACTGACTAAAATTGTGAGCGCCTGGATACGGTCTTGACAGGTCCATGAAGTATAATTATCATAAGAACCATCTACAAAAACAACAACCTATGTTCATTACAAGAGATAAATGTTTTATTTTCTCTAGCAAAATGTTTTTCAATGAAGCTGGTTACCATTTCTTTTATTTAATTATGAGGAATTAAAGTACATAGAGTAGAGAAATCAGAGAAATCATACGTAGACGATCAGGTTCCTTAAAACGTCATTTGAATTTTTATAGACCAAAATAAATTTTTGCCAGTGGCTTTAAAACCTTTTTCACCTTATTACATTTTATTTTATAGTTGTAAGACATAAGTACGGATAATTTAATTGTTGTACAAGCACTAGAGTTTGCATTAATTCTTGCTTTAAATGGTATTTTGTGCATTTTAGGCAACCACTATATAGTAGGTACTTTGTCTTGTTTCGGCTCAACACTGATTCTTAATTTTGTAATTTGTAGATTGCGTACAGTAACACTATCACTCTTAGATAAAGAAGTCACTGTGTAAGCATTAGTGCTATTAAGCTCTTCAGTGTGAACATTAATATAGTGTATAAGTCACACTATAATTACATTATTTGAAGCCTTATCAGCATGTGTTAAACAAATATGTTGTGAAAGTCTTGAATACACTTTTTTTTCAAATAACGAAAGTTAAAACGATGTCGAGGGAGTAAAAAGATATGTTTCTTTTATAGCAGGTGTAAATTATTTTGAATATTTGTTTTTTTTCCAGTTTGAAAGAGCATCGGGCACAGCATGTTCCGGTTTACACCATTAATTGTAAATGCAGTTTAAAGACTGCAATTTCTGCACGACGTGTATTAAAGTCCATGTCCGATGGAACCCTATATTTTTGGAACTTTTGAAATTAAAGTGAAACTAAGTATCAAAACGGTTCAGCCATTTGTCATGTTTGTCATGTTTATATAAATGAAATGCTTATCTTTGTTTGCATCTTTAGCTTTGAGACTGTGGGAATCCATTCATGGTTGGGACCTTTCCTTGATTATAATTTGCTTTACAGGTGCAATACTAGGGTGATAGTCTCGAAGGTCTTGTAACTCTTACGACGTTCGTTTCTCTGTCGTAAGACCACCGTAGTAATTTTTCTATTTGTCTCGAAGAGTTCGTAATTTACACAACATCTTAAAACTCTCGCAAAGTTTCGGTAAAAATATCGACCCCATAACTTTTTTTTCATAAGATTACGTGATGATAAATTCCAATTATTTCTTAAATAGGACAAGGTCTTTCGATGTTACATGCAAAAATAAGTTCCATACTTAAGTCATTTGAAGGCGCATAACTCAAAACATGAAACAAAAGTTTTCATTTTTGTTTTCATAGATGGCTGTGTTTATGCAGAGGATATGTTTTAAGTATTATGTTAATAGGACAAGTACTTTCAAAGTTATAGGCAACATTGTGTTTCCTATTAAAGTTGGAGGACTACTGAACGCCGCCGCCGCCGACGACGACACCGACGACGACGACGACACCGACGCCGCTGCTAGGCTGCCAACTTCACGAATATCTTTTTCAACGTTGCAATGTCGTAATCTTTGTCGCAACTTTACTTCGAGAAAAACACCCTGGCTTGAAGTTTTTCTTGGTTGTAGTTTTAATCAGACCTTTTTGTGACAGTGTTGCGAGAACCAACATAAGATTTTGTTAGTTTTCTAGTACAATAAACCAAGAAGCTATGATCACTGAAAGTTGTGTGAATATCACCAGACTGAGATATTTTGACACTATCTGAAAGAAGGATAAGATCTACGGCTGTAGAGCTGATTGAGCAGTTTCTTAATGGTTCATTGGTTACTTGTGTGAAGTTAATCATAATGATTTAGGGCACTGTATAAGAGGGTTAATTAGAACGTATAGATGGCTGCAATTATCTCATCTAGTATTTCATGATTATGCATTCATTTATCAAAGGTATCAATAAATTTAGATTTTAAAATATTTAAGATCAAAAACATTATTTACATTTTATTAACTAAAGTTGAAACCAGAGCTGTTATTCTTAAAGATGAATGATAATTACTTTTTTAAATATGATTGGTGGTCATTCGGACCTTTTATTTGTGACAGTAATATGCTCGCAAAATGTGAAATCAGGGATACCGATGCATATCTAATGATTTTGTAATTGCCAGATTTAAATGCATAATCGTGCGTCTACGGCTAGTTAAAGGTTTTGCGGTTCAAATTCTGTGTACACAGGATACTTCCTGTTCTATCTATTCGAAGTGTCAAGAGTTTTAAATGTAAAGGATTATATATGTAACTCAATATATGCATATTTCACCTTTTTTCTCAAGACATTCGGAACAGCATTAAATGACAAAAAATTAGCTAAGGGTTTAAATGTGCACGCTTATCCGGTTGCGAAATAAGCGTGGCCCAGTTTTACCCTAAGACGCATATCAGCAGGAAACCAATGCTTAGGCCTAAAGTTTAACACTAACAACAATAATAAACGACAGGACAATACGACAAAACCGTTATATTATGTACATAATGTTTAAGATGTTGTTTTTGAATCCGAATAGGCACTATGAGATGAATATAAAGTGTGTCAAATAGCTCCCACTACAAAGCAGCTTGAGTTAACTTTTAATATTTCCTATCACAAGTAAATAAAATTAGGTATCATTCTGAAGAACGAGTAAAAATGCTTGCTTAGCCACAATGAGTAGCATTTAAACTGAACATTTGAAAACCTTTTTCTGTTGTTAAACTCCGTTCAAGCGCAGCAATCTACACACACACTTCCAGCCTCTACTTTATTTACTAGAAACTCGATTTGTTTCTTTTATCCTTGTAATCGTGTTCTTGCTGATTTTACTCCAGGTGCACTGGTCTCGGTAAAATCATTGAGTACCCGCCATTTGGCTTTGCAATGCTGTTAGCTTCTTATGTTTTATATGTTTGTGTGCTTTTGCATGCAACATTGTTGAGCCGATGGGTGGGTTGGAGTTATTTCACCAAGAAGACTTGTACTTGTTTTGTGATACGAGAACCTGTTGGGGCAAGTGTAAGGTTGGTGCACCCTAGAACCTGGTTTAAACCCCCAGTGGCAATTTGTTTTGCCACTGACCGTTCCAGGCGGTAACCCATCGGGTTCTCACTTTCTTTAATTGTTTGTGGAATCCATTTTCAAACTGATTATTGTAATACCATGCTCTCTTTTCCTCTCTACTTTTTGACTGTGTGGGGAGGCTGTGTCTGCTGGATGTGGCCATTCCTGATATTCATATGTCATTTTGTTTGCAAAATTGGGCAACGCGGTGATATTTAGCCTGACATTCTTCGCAAAAACTTAACTGTTTTTGCCCGAAAACGAAACAAAAGTTATTTGCAATATTCTGTTATGTCATTTCTTTACTTTCACAAGCGAATTCGTGTGCGTAAATATTTTCATTCTGTTTTGTGACGTTTTTTGAGACGCATGCGTTTTGAACAAATTGAGTCTCAGTAATTCTGGATAATCAGGTACACAACATTGTAAGTACATAATTATAAACTATTATTATTATCATTATTATTATTATTATTATTATTATTATTATTATTATTATTATTATACTGAATTATAATTGAAAAGTGATAAGAAAACTACCTTTCTTTAATAATTATGGCGGCTGTAAAAATTCTCGTCGTGAAAATACGTCGGCTCTATTTTATGTATTATTTTTAATTAAAACGGATCATATTTATCAGGTATAACATTTCTAGTGGTTAAACTGAAAACCTCAGATACTAATGTGTTCAGTTTCGTGTGTCTAAGTCCGATTCATGGACTTTGCCTTTATCATTCTTTATTCATTACTCAGAATTGAAAAAAAAAGAAAATTATTACTCATTTTCAATCTAAGTGTAGACTTTCAACCAACTGTTCGGTTTACCGTTTAAGAAGCCTAAACAGTATCGCAATCCATGAAATAATGTATTTCAAAATTCAAAAAATGACAATAATTACTGCTTACCATAACAAAAGCATTGATCTAAATAAAAAGGATATAGTAATGTAATATCTTGAATAATTAACAAATACGTATATAGAATGCATTTTACGACACCTATGGCTAAAAACGTTCTTTCGGACATTAGATATATATTTTCAGTAAATTTGATAATGATGCATCAGACTGATTAATGCTAAATCTTGCTGGATCGACTATGGTTATTCAAATCTCAGACTGGTCATCTTGTACCTCCCATTATCGCTTGAAAATGCTATCAGCTTCTTATGTTTATAAGTATGTGTGTATGATTCGGCATGCAACTCTGTTGAGTAGATCGGCAGGTTAGAGGTATGCATCAAGTAAAAAGTTTGTTCATATTGGAATCTGTAGAAATTTGGGAGATGTTGGTGCATAACAGAATCTGTGTTTTTGGCTGTTTCATATTTATTATTTATTTCTCAAATTCACATTTTAGTGTTGTTTTTTTTCAATTATTTCACTGTTTCATGTTGCAAAAGACTGTTATACATGTATTTATCATGCCACGTAACTTTATTTCAACACATATTTGTCAAACTGTCAAATAAACGCGTGTATGAAGCAACTCGTATCTGTTGCATTGTGGTGTAAGTTGGTTTCGTGATAGAAAACTTGCTCCACCAAATTTAAATAATGCAACCGACTGCCAGTGGACAGATTAACATGCAAAATCTTCTCTTAACCGTTTTTATTTACATCGTAACAAGCTCCTGGAAAGCAAACACGCTGTGGAATATATAAACCTTAACCTTATATGATACACATGGACCATCATGGCCAAAACAATAATAACAAGCAAATTCGTTGAATTTATATCCCCCGCCGAGTACTGGTTATTACTAACACAACAGCTGAAGTCATAGGGCTTTATTTAGATATTTATTATGGATGGCAAAAAAGGTGGAAAAAAACTTCAGATGGTGAAAAGGGTTGGGCAGCTCACCAGAATATAAAAATGAGACAAAAAGTCTTCAAGTTGTTGAAATGAAGAATGCAGTAGTAAAAATATAGTGCTGTATTTAAAAGTAATCTATGCAGAAGTTGCATAGAAGTAGCATATAAAAGAATACTACTCTATATGCATAGTGCATAACTTATCAAAGGGCCATAACTCTGTGTTAAACGGTCAGACCAGAACAGGACAACAATATGGGCATCTTGTCTTGGTATTGATGGTTTCCATAGATTCCTGCTGAGAAATAGCAAGGAAACAAATACTGCTCTACAAGCAAAATGCATGACTTATCAAAGGGCTATAACTCTGTGTTAAAGGATCTGACTGAATCAAGATGACAATATGTGCGTCTCCTCTTGGTATTGATGGTTTCCAGAAAGTTTCATTAAAATCCATCCAGTAGTTGCAGAGAAATAGCGTGGAAACAAATTCTGCTCTATTTGCATAAGGTATAAGTTATCAAAGGGCAATAACTCTGTGTTAAACAGTCTGACCGGAACAAGATGACAAAATGGGCATCTCGTCTCAGTATTGATGTTTCCCAGAAAGTTTCATTTCAATCCATCGAGAAGTTGAAAAGAAATAGAGCGGAAACAAATACTGCTCTATTATGCATAAGTCATCAAAGGGCAATAACTCTGTGTTAAACAGTCTGACTGGAACAAGACAACAATATACACATCTCTTCTTGGTATTGATGGTTCTCAGAAAGATTAATTGAAATCCATCCAGTAGTTGCAGAGAAATAGAGGAAAAGAATACTGTTCTATAATATGCATAATGCATAAGTTATCAAAGGGCCATAACTGTGTTAAATAGTCTGACAGGAACAACAGGATGATATGCACATTTCCTCTTGGTATAGATGGTTTCAAGAAAGTTTCATTGAAATCCATCCAAAAGTTGCAGAGAAATAGCGCGGAAATAAATACTGCTATATATGCATAATGCATAAGTTATCAAAGGGCAATAACTCTGTGTTAAACAGTCTGACTGGAACAAGACCATGACATGCGCATCTCTTCTTGGTATTGATGTTTTCCAGAAAGTTTCATTGAAATCCATTCAGTAGTTGCAGAGCAATAGCATGGAAATGAATACTGCTATATATGCATAATGCATAAGTTATCAAAGGGCCATAACTCTGTGTTCAACAGTCTGACTGGAACAAAACGACAATATGCGCATCTCCTCTTGGTATTAATGGTTCTCAGAAAGATTCATTGAAACCCATCCGCTAGTTACAGAGAAATAGCGCGGAAACGAATACTGCTCTATATGCATAATGCATAAGTAATCAAAGGGCAATAACTCTGTGTTAAATGATCTGACCGAAACAAGACAATGATATGCGCATCTCCTCTTGGTATAGATGGTTTTCAGCAAGTTTCATTGAAACCCATCCGCTAGTTACAGAGAAATAGCGCGGAACAAATACTGCTCTATATGCATAATGCATAAGTTAATGAAGGGCAATAACTCTGTGTTAAATGGTCTGACCGAAACAAGACAAAGATATGCGAAACTCCTCTTTGTAAAGATGGTTTTCAGCAAGTTTCATTGAAATCCATTCAGTAGTTGCAGAGAAATAGCGCGGAAACGAATACTGCTCTATATGCATAATGCATAAGTTATCAAACGGCAATAACTCTGTGTTAAATGGTCTGACTGGAACAAGACAACGATATGCGCATCTCCTCTTGGTATTGATGGTTCTCAGAAAGATTTGTTGAAATCCATCCAGTGGTTGCAGAGAAATAGCTCGGAAACGAATACTGCCTATATACATAATGCATAAGTTATCAAAGGGCCATAACTCTGTGTTAAATGGTCTGACCGAAACAAGACAGCGATATGCGCATCTCCTCTTGGTATAGATAGTTTGCAGCAAGTTTCATTGAAATCCATTCAGTAGTTGCAGAGAAATAACGTGGAAACGAATACTGCCCTATATACATAATGCATAGGTTATCAAAGGGCCATAACTCTGTGTTAAATGGTCTGACCGGAACAAGACGACGATATGCGCATCTCCTCTTGGTACTGATACTTCCTACAGAGTTTCGTTGAAATCCATTCAGTAGTTGCAGAGAAATAGCGCAGAAACGAATACTGCCCTATATACATAATGCATAAGTTATCAAAGGGCCATAACTCTGTGTTAAATGGTCTGACCAGAACAAGACGATGATATGCGCATCTCCTCTCAGTACTTATACTTCCCACAAGGTTTCGTTGAAATCCATCCAGTGGTTGCAGAGAAATAGCCCGGAAACGAATACTGCCCTATATACATAATGCATAAGTTATCAAAGGGCCATAACTCTGTGTTAAATCGTCTGACCGGAACAAGACGACGATATGCGCATCTCCTCTTGGTACTGATACTTACCACAGAGTTTCGTTAAAATCCATCCAGTGGTTGCAGAGAAATAGCCCGGAAACGAAATTCGGACGGACACCGTGACACCGTGACACCGTGACGACGTGACACCGTGACGACGTGACACCGTGACACCGTGACGGACGGACAACGCCAAACAATATCCCCCTCCCGATTTCATCGGCGGGGATAATTAACAATACTAAAATTGAAAGCGTCTTTTTTAACATATATTTCATTAAATAAACATTTTCAATGGAAAGATGTAGATAAAAAAATTAAGTTGCTTTTCTAAAGTGTTTGCTTTATTAAGCTGCAGTTCATCAGGTTATATTTTGTTAACCAGAGACGGAAAATTGTTGCTTTCTATATTTGAATAATCATCAATGATATTGCCTCTACCTGGGTGCAAACCCGCACCGTCACGGCGACGGTGCCTAGCCCTGCAAATCCGACGACGCAACGGATTGAGCTAACCGGGACAACCCCAAAAGAGGTTAATCGGATAGCCCTGATCATAACTGCACGATATCGGTAACGGGTTATTTGACTGATAACAGACCGACTATATGTACAGGGAGAATCTTATAGGCCGTCAAACTGCACAAATAGCGCTACTGTGATTTTCAAATGATATTGCCTCTACCTGGGAGCGAACTGCAATTCAAACGACGGAACTAATTGAGCTAACCGGGACAACCCCGAAAAAGGTTGATCATATAGCTCTTAAAATACCTAATCATCACTGCACGACATCGGTAACGGGTTATTTTACTGATAACAGTACTGACTATATAAATGGGGAGAGTATTGATGAGAGGTAGTCGAGGTATTGAAAAAAAGGTGTAATATGCATGATATTATCAGGAATTGAATTGCCACATTCAGAAAAAAACAGCTTTCCCACCCAGTCAAGTAGAAGAAGTAAAATAAGAGAGAGAGAGAGAGAGAGAGAGAGAGAGAGAGAGAGAGAGAGAGAGAGAGAGAGAGAGAGAGAGAGAGAGAGAGAGTAAAGGTATCGAATCTAACATAAATATTATCCATTAAAAGTTAGCGACTCTAATAGGTCTTGACAGGTTCTCAGAGTATAATTATCATAAGAACCATCTGTAAAAATTGCTCATGTTCATTATAAGCGAAAATGGTATATTTTCTCTAGCAAACGTTTTTAATGAGACTGGTTAGCTTGTCTCATATTTAAATATGTGGGAGCAAAGTGTATGATGTAGAGGAATCATAAGTAGATAAACAGAATGCCTGAAAATTAATTGATTTAAGCTTCTTTAGAACGACATTTGAATTTTTAATCGACCGAACTGAATTTTGCCAGTAGTTTCAAAAACCTTATCACAATAACTAATTTCATGTTCTTATATAGCTCTAAGACGTTAGGAGCACGGATAGTTTAGTAGATGTACAAAAACTAAAATTTGCAATAAATCTTGCTTTGTACGGTGATTATGCATTTAAGGCAACCAATACATAGTAGGTACTTTGTCTTGTTTCGGCTCATTACTGATTCTAAATTTTGTAATTTGTAGAGTGTGTGCAGTAACAATATCACTCTCAGATGAAGAAGTCAGTGTATATAAAAAAGTGAAATATGCATATCAGGAATGGACACATTCAGCAGACACTGCCTCCCCACACAACCAAAATGTAGAGAGGAAAGAGAGCATGGTATTACAATACTCTGTTTCAAAATGGACGCCACAAACAATTAACGAAAGTGAGAACCCGGGGGGTAACCGCCTTGGAACGGTCAGTGGCAAACCAATTTGCCATTGGGGTTTTAAACCAGGTTCTGGGTGCACCAACCTCACACTTTACCCCAACTTTAGTGCCTTTTAGTTCTTATTTAGAAGGTTGTTATAATGTCATCTTGATATTTGATATCAAGAGCTTATAAAACGTCTTTTCCATAGCAGTATAAAAAAAGATTAGCAACAAGTGCATTACAATGAGTACCATGAAAGCCTATTACTTGTTTAATCTAACACGAGTATTATCCACTAAGAAAGAAGAGCGATTCGATTCGAGGACTTGACAAGTCATAAAATATAATTATCTAAGGAACCATCTGTAAAATATTGCTCTCTATGTTTATAACACGCGATAAAGGTTTTCTTTCTGTTGCAAACTTTGTTTCATAAACTATTAAGCTTGCATCTTGTTCAAGTAGGAATGAGTATATAGTGTACACAGTTGAAAAAATCACAAAGAGAACGACTGCAAATTATACGATTTAATCTTTTTTTTTCAAAATTTCAACTGAGAGTGGTTTCGAAACCCTTTTCGCAATATATGGTAACATGTTCTTTTTCGGCAGCAAGACAAGACCTTATAATAATTTTGTAGTTGCGCAAGAATTAAAGTTAGCGATGGATTTTGATGTTTATTGTGTTTGAGTATTAAGGCAACCAATACATATTAGGTACTTTATCTTTTTTTCGGGTTAACACTGATTTAAAACTTTGTATTTGTATTCAGTACACAATAGAAGTTTCTGATGAAGAAGACGGTGTATATCATTAGTACTAGTTAATATTTTGTCAGTGAAATTATAAAAAAAAAATTACCCTAAGTTATTTGTTTAAATGGTCGCTTCTGTTTATCGTTACTCTTGAAATGCAATTTAAAATGCAGCTAGCATATTTATGTACATTTAAGTACATTGGCTCTAATATCAAAACGTACAAATTTGAATAATTATTACAAATAACTTATTGACTTTGTTCTCGATTTTTGGTTTATGAAATCTTTTTTGTGTTATCGACCAAAGTTTTCACTTCTTGACAGTGGAAATTCTAATTTACATAGCTACTATAAAGTGTAAAGAAGTAGTAAAAGTATGGCAGCAAATAGCGAAAGTATAACCATGCGTAGACCAAACTAATTTTAACAGATCTAATACTTGGTGTTGTTCACTTTTAAAAATTCAGTTTGGATGGGAAAGTAAGCCAATATTCAAAATATTTTTTTCTGAAGAATCAAAATTGAACGTTTTCGCATAATTTCAAAATTGCATAGGAATTCAATTTTCCATTTGAACAACTGAAACCGAAAACCGGCCTGCGTGTTCCTATCTAGTATATTGTCTCTTTTCCGTAACTTTTAGCCTAAGAAATAGTATGTCCTTCATTAGAATCAATTAAAAGACACAATTTTTCTTATCTTCAGCCTTGAAGCGCATTACGACTGGTATTGTGCAAAAAGGGAAATGATGATTACTAGAGCGCATTCGATTGTTCTGTGCGTAATCATTTTATCAGTGACCGAAATCGGTAAGTAGTAATACAATATTATGTCTCAATGATATTTTGTTTCTATTATCTGATTATATATATCTGGTTTTCATTTACTACGACAGCCTGGTACAAGTTTGAGAGTTCTATTACGCCTTTATCTTCAGCGCGTGTTACAGCGACGTAAAGCTAACAGAAACGCGTCAAGCGCAAGCCTTTATGGTTTCAACATAGCAGAACAATTAAACATGTTTTCTTTCTTTAGTTAATTCACACTGAATAACAGTTATTGTGTTATGTTCTGAAAATGGTGAAAATCTGATATTCTAACTAACTTTCCTTCCCTAAATTATTTGTTAATTATGCATTCTATTGAAGTCCATGTGTTTTTTATTTCGTCCATCATAATGTGCTCATGTAAAAATCTTCCATTTGGTAATAATCTGCATATGTGTGTTTGGGAATCGGCGAAAAATGAAATCCTTCCTTCATACTTATTTAAGATCTGCACCATACTGTAATTTTTCTAACCACAAACTTTTCTTTAAGTATTAGAAAGGGCGGAAATAACTCATGATGGAATTTTCTATGTATTAAAACAAGAAATTCATTTGGTTATAAAACATTTTGAGTACATACTTTGCTGAGTATATATGAAAACAAAATGTAAGACTTGAGTCAATTATGATGACCTATTTTTAACTTTTTCCTTACACTTTAATAAACAAAAAAGCAAAATAAACCCTGCAACTATATCAGTTAGATAAAAAAAGTAACAATATGTTTCTTTTTACCATTTTGTAATTATAGATTTTCACAGTTAAGTAGTGTTGCACTGTGTGGAAGCTGCACAAAGTCTCCCAGTACATTCAATTACCGTTGTTATTAGTTACGTCATTTAAATTTCGTTGAGCACGATACTTAGTTAATACTATGTTTAAAGTTCTTTTAAATATTGAGTTGCGCTCAATCCGGGGCCAGGTGGCGTTGGCAGTAATATGCATTTTCATTACTACCCATGAACAGGCTTAATAAAAGCCTGCAATATTTTCATTTTTGTCGTGTTTTGTGGCCTTCACGGCTTCTTTTCATTAAATGAACAGACACTCATATGATTTACATAATAACTTGTTTTCACTTATTATATACATGTACATGAAACATTTTTGTTGTGCATTTTTGATGATTTAAGAAAAATACGAGAATGTTTTATTGGTATAAAGAGTATAACTGCTATTTAATGGTACTGACTTGACCAACAACACGCATGTTAAACATAATTACTTTAGCTGGTAAATGTTGTGCCAAGGATAATATTTAAGTGATTTTTTTTCACATTTAATATGTCTAGAGCACTTGTTTGTGCCCTTTATCGAAAAAACCCTGACATGTATTTACAGACTCGCAATATTTGAATGTATCTGAAATTCGGCTTGTCGGAGGCGTTTGGCCATATGGTGGAAGAGTCGAGCTAAATGTAAACGGAATATGGGGAACTGTTTGTGATGATACGTTCGATATCAATGACGCTAAAGTGATGTGTAGAATGTTAGGCTTACAGTAAGTTAAAATAAATTGTTACATTAAAGTAGTGCCACACATAAAATATTCATGATTTCATGTCAGGTTCTTACAAGATCGGCTATGTTATTATTTTCTGTAGTAAAAAAATGAAATATGCATATCAGGAATCGCCACACTCACAAAACACAGCCTCCTTATGCAGCGAAAAGAAGAGTGGAAGAGAGAGCTTGTTTGATATAAGTTTGTCAATTAAAATAAGACGCTTCACACAATTAACATTAATTGTATACCGCGTTGGAACGGTCAGTGGCAATAAAGCGTATATAAACATTTGTTTTAAATGTGAAAATGGAAAAAAAATGCAAGTTGAGCAAAAAGCCCGATTATGTTGACAGTTATTACTATAATTTTACTGAATTTCTATATTTGCATATTTTAGGGGATCCACATTTGTTAAGGGTGCATATTTTGGCCAGGGAACAGGTCCAATCTTTGCCCAAAGGTTTGGCTGCAATGGAAATGAGCAAAGTCTACGGTCGTGCACATACGTATCAAATGCACAATGTAATCACACCAGAGATGTTGGCATCATATGTACAGGTTTTTTTTTTACTCTAGTTCAAGTACCTTATTATAAGGGTATGACTTAAATTGAATTCAATGAATAACAGGTTCAAACCTTTAGAAAATGCTCCTACACACCACGGGATGTGTCTACTGATTATTGATCTTTCGTAAATGTAAGCATATATTTTAAAGATTGTCATTAATTGCGCCGTGAGATCTAATTCAATTATGTTTGATTTCTTAACGAACAATATTCTTGTGAAGTATAAACAGCATTTCCACTGAAACAATGTTTCCTTATCATTTCAGAATGTGGAGAAATAAATACCTTACACACTAAACCAAATATATCGGCAAACGGAAAGGTGCTTACTACTTCATGTGAATCTGGCTACACGCAAAATGTGACTCAAAGCCTTTGCAATAATGGAACTTGGACGGTTTCATCATTGGCATGTTTATGTAGGTGATTTCAATGGATTTTATTGCAGTAACATATAAGTCAAAGTTTTTTCTTCTTTTCTTTCTGCGAAGTTTTTGATTAATTTTATTTTCGTTTTTGTACATTATAAGCAAAATGTTTCTTATGTATTTATGTGAATAACATATGCAAATAACATATGACTTTAAGTTTAAAAAGTCATCAAGGTATAAATGTTAGTAATACATAAACAACAGGTACTTAAAAGTCATTATTATTCGACAACGAGATTGTGGCAATGTTTACATTGGCTTGACATGTAAACAATGAACTTATTTTTTATTCTTGTTTTATTTAAAGCGTCACATTCTAATGCGAAGTAAATAATTATATGTTGAAACGGCAATGCTAGCAACGGTATGATAGGTTGTAGGTTCGAAACCTGTATTTGTTATTTAAGTTTTCTACTGAACAATTATTTTCAAAAGCTCCTCGAGAAAAACGAAAACTTCGTGTTCATGAATTTCTGCATTTTCTCTCGGTTATGCGGTGATTTTCAACGCATAAACACGACGACCGCGTTTATACGGCGACGCTCAACGCATAAAACAGAATGTCAATTATTATACAGCTTTAAAACAGAGTTCTAATATTTAACAAAAAAGATGGTGATGATGTTGATGATGGTCATATCCGACCGTTTCGAAATTTTATAACACGGGAGTCTCCAAAGATGTATTCTATTCATTGTTGTAGGAAACTGTTATCTGCTTTAGTTATTTTAATTTTATTTTTTCCAGTTACGACACAATTATGGCCCTTCATTTAGTCAATATTGAGAAATTCCATTCGGTAATAAACACGTTTATTAATGACATGCTTGTTGGCGTAGTCAGTACAATTAATTAATTGTTATTTTGTGGCAATCATTGCCCTTCGAAGGTTTTACAACCTTGTGTATTTTACGTTATAGTGCCTTAATCCCGGTATGGCTGGGTCTTTCCTAGGGATTTTTTCAAAGGCCTCGGTATTTCCCGGGATAGGGACATTGGTTACAAATCGCATGATCATAATTTTCCATGCTGCCTTTCTACGGATTGAGCGTTCCGCACTATTTACACAAATACATGTACCATTACCGACGGCTTTCACAGATGGTAACTGGTTACTGTTCTGACTGAATGCACGGAAAGTCTAAATGTTTTATACTGCTATACTTAGATAATAAGGCATTTTTCTTTAACTGGCATATCGAATGTATATAACGTTCGTAAAAAGGGTAAGTTTAATTGCCTTTCTTCGTGAAAATAAAGTTTCCATGACATTTGTTAGATATTAATGGTGTTAGACTAGTGGACGGTTTTGGACTCGCTGACGGAAGAGTAGAAATATCTATCAATGGTACCTGGGGAACAATTTGCGGCAACTTGTTTGACTGGAGGGAAGCAATCGTCCTTTGCAGAATGCTCGGATTCCAAAGGTAGTGTACCTTTATATAATGAAAAGTACAAAGGTTTAAATGTTATTACTTAATGTGTTTTACAATGCACAATCAGTTTAATTTAAATGGATGATCATAACACAACGATTACATGTAACAGCATAAAGACTACGATGCTTTAACTTTATGACTTTTTATATCGGTTACAATTATATACATGCACTGATAAACGAGTGAAAATAATACTTTGCAAGTTTCTGAACTAAATATAATGATTTGTTAGATATTAGAAATCTTACAGCTATTCGAGTTATTATGGAGGATCATTTTACACTGGACAAGGGATCGGTCCAATCTTCATTAGTGATTTACAGTGCACATCTGCGGAAACGCACATTGATGATTGCCCGTACAATACAAACCACACTTGCACGCATGCCCAAGATGCGGCATTAGCATGTTACAGTAAGTGTTATTCTTAGCCATAATAATGATTATAATAATAATAATAATAATAGTAAATTCAAATATTTATTCAGGGTTATACTCAAAAACTATTCAAAAACTATTCAGAAAAAAGATGAAAACTTAGAACATTTTCAGACGTTTCAGACGCCTAAAGCTGCCCAATACCTGTTTGTCACTGTAATTTATAAATGAATTATCTTGCTGTGTACTTTGATGTTGTCTTCCGTAATGCTTCAAACAAATACACAAAATGACAATATTGAAACCTATACACAATTATAAGAAATGTTTTCAATTAAAACTATCGTAAAAAAGAGACAGTCTCCTAAACGTGCTTCTAAAACTTTCGATAGTATATTTCGAAAAATCTAAAACATATGAAGCATATGTGAAATAATTACATATACACATCTATTATCATCGTGCTTCCTCCTTTTTTATTTTTGAAGGTTTTTTTATGAACACTATTGCTGTAGACAGAGACATACACAATGAAAGACAGCTGGATCCTTCGAAACACTGAATTAAAGATTTATTAAGTAAATAAGAGATAATTCAATTAAAACAACTAACTTTCGAATTAAGGGAACTCCGAAAGGATTCAAGTTTGTGGCAGTAAGATACATATGGGTGAGATAAGTAACCAACGAACAAACCTTCAGACATAAAGGAACAGATCTAAGCACCGGGTACGGCGACATCGCCTACCCAAGAGTACTGTTCATGGTAATAGACGTGCCATCCAAGTTCTCAATAGATATTTTTTCCGGCAACGCCTATAAACCATAACTATCCACAAATGACCCTCTGACTGCCTAGACATTTACATTCCCTTTTTTACATATACATACATGTGAAACAATTAGTTACAAGTAGTTATGTCCCTTTCAAATGAAACTTCAACATAAATGTTGCTAATTATTTTGAAAGAGCTTGTCACTTTATACTCGGATCATCTGATTGGACAGACTCATCTGTGCAAACAACAGCAATCACTCCTGTTTCGCTTTAACATCAAACTTAATGTTGCCTATTTGTTTGAATGCACTTGTCCTATTCACTTAAATCGTGGAAAACATTGTCTGAGTGAAAAAAATCAGCTGTTATGTCAAGTCTTAAGAATAGGGATGGCAACGAGTTGTAAAATTGGTGCTCGAGTACTCGGATAATCTTCA
Source organism: Corbicula japonica (assembly GCA_038501625.1). Classification (NCBI taxonomy): domain Eukaryota; kingdom Metazoa; phylum Mollusca; class Bivalvia; order Venerida; family Cyrenidae; genus Corbicula; species Corbicula japonica. The sequence continues at coordinate 3,459 of JAZAYU010000664.1, read as the reverse complement.
GATCGAGTACTCGAGTACTCAAAAAGTTATTGCCGATTTTGGAAGAGATCGAATTCATTTTAAGTATCCGTTCGTATTCTTTCAATTTCAGGTTACATGCATGAACAAACTCCATATAAATTAAGATTGATGAAAAAATATTATATATGTTTTATTTGTGTTTGGATAGTTTTATTATATTTTTTAAAGAAATAAATAAAAGTAACCAAGTTACAGCACACATATGCGAGAAAAAATGTACATGCATACGGTTGTAATATCATGTCGTTAAATAATCAAATCAATAAAACGAACTTAGCACACATCAATACTTAAACCCTATCATCTTTCATGGAGCTCATCTTTTTTCTTTTAAGAGCAGTCTTAGTTACACATTCCAACCTAAGTAAGTAGTTCTGCAAAGTAGGCTTAAGTCGGAACTACATTGTGAACATACTGTCTTTCCGTCTGCTGCCCATTTGAAGTAACTCTACGCAGGCATGTAATTGATATTATGGAGTTGTTTGAATTCGATGTTTACTTTAAAAACGTGTTCCTGTATCTTTTAATGAACAACAACCCCGTTTTACTGTTTTATTTCATTAATATTCATAAATTGCTTCGTGTGAATTACTACTCAAAATGTCAAGATTATCCCCTTTGTACAAGTTTTAACCCATCAATGATTTAAGCGGGCGTTCCGTAATTTCTCTTCAGTAGCGTCAAAATAATTGGCAAACAACAGATCTGTGCATTGCTAACTGACATTAGTGACAAATGCAAATTGGGACCCTGATTTGACATTTTGAAATCTCACACCAATTTCAAAGCGTTAAGGTATTGCCCCTTCGCTATTGCTTTGCCATAGACAAAAAAGAAAAATATATAAATCTCTCAAACGGCACAATGCACTTCCATCAAACTTTGCACAAATAAATGCTATTAGGGTATGATTATTTTGCATACGTTAATAAAAAGCAGTAGACAAAGATAGTTAGACCTAACAAATCAATAAAATTCTATTTGGAATTTATCACAAAAAGGAAGCAACAAAAACAACGATTCAAATGTTAACATGTGTGAAATGATACTGACAACTCCATCTAAGATCCTTATAGAGATTTCAATTGTGAAGAGAGAAATCAACATTTTTTATGTCATCCATTTTCGCGACCAGGAAATTGAAGGTCAAACACAGTTTAACAAATAAACCAAATTGTATACTTTTGTTAGACCAAAGGGCCTTAGGTATCGTTGCCTTTAACTCATTACTCATCGAGACATTAAAATTGATGTTTAGTGTTGCTTCGTATTTTGATATATTGCAATTTTTTTTTTTGGGGGGGGGGGGGTCTAACTATTTTTCTTCACTGTTCTAACTTTTCTTAGCATATGTAAATTAAACATATATTAATAACATTGGTTTGTGCAAAGTTTGATGGATCTGAACTGTGAGATTCTTATAGTTTTCTTTTTTTTGTCTACGGCAAAGCAATGGCTGAAAGCGCAGTACCTTCATTGCGTCACCTGTGGAGATTAAATGTATCGCACATTGCCTAATGGGCGCATGTATTCTTTAACATCGTATATCACGCGAATTTAAAACAAAAATGGATTTCATTATTATTTACAAATATATCCGAGTACTCGAGTTGTAGATTTAGTATTCGATACTCGGACGATCGATCACTGGGCTACTCGAGTACTCGATGCCATCCCTATTTAAAAATAATATTAACTGGTTCAGTATTTTTGAGTTTTCAAGTGAATTTAATATAAAATTTATCGTGTCTGTAATTTTTAAAGTACTTGATCTATTCTATTAAAAACTAATTTGTTCTAATTTTGTTCTTACTGAGTTGACTCCTCTTGTCCCAGTAAAGTTTTTAAGTACCCGCTTATTTGCTTCACAATTCTCATAGCTTCTTTTGTTGTACATGTTTGTGTGCTTTTGCATGCACCATTGTCGAGTGGATGGGTGTGTTGAAGTTTTTCACAAATATATATTATACTTGTTTGTTAAAATGAGATCATATGTGGGCAATTGTGAAATTGATGCACCTTTGAACCAGGTTTTACCCCAGCGGAAACAATTTTGCTCCTGACCTTTCTTATACGTACGTTTGTGCTGTCTGCTTTTAAATTAGTTCTTTGAACGTACTTTAAACGTACTTTAAAAGTGACATGTATAGGATATCAACCGAGTACGAGGTGTTTCTGTGTAGGAAATACCTGGTCAGGAGCTTCTTGTGACACCGAGAGCTCGTGGCCAGGTATTTCCTACACAGAAACACCGATGTACGAGGTTTATATCCGACTTACACACCTTAGACATATACAAGTTCTAAGATTTGGATGAAAGTTTGTCCCAAGCATCGGATTTGTTTGAAGAGTTGAGCAGTCGAATTTTTGTGACACAAAATACATACCGGTTAGTGTCATTATTTACGTATCATATTATTTGTTGGGTCTAACACCCGTTTTCAACAGTAATTTAGTCATATTCATGCGGAAATTGAACACTTCACGCACTCATTAATTCGATCACTCGTCAATTCAGATAAAATGCTGTAAAATATTTTAAACTGTATACTTCAAAACTACCCAAGAATAGCACTAAAATACTTTTTTCAAGCCTTTTACAAGGCCTATAACTTATAATAATAAGAACTAATTGGTTTTCCATTTGTAAATTGAAAAAAATGCACACTTTGGTAAAATTATGTGCGCAGTTGCACAACATTCCTTAAGGGCAGTCTTTTAAGGGAATGTCTTCATTATTTGCAATAACATTGAATTTTGCACATCCCCGATATCCATTTCAAATTCAAAATAAACCCCGTAAACACATTAAAACAAACATAAGTCAAATCAGTCATTAATCAGGTGAATTAAAATGAATTAAAAAATAAAACCTATAACGACATACACCAGATGACATGTACAAAAATATTAAATAAGTGTCAGATTTCAAGTTTTCTCCTCTGTCAAGCGACGAAAATAAAGTGCACAAGTGCTAGAAAATTAACAAGAAAAAATGTGTTTTACAACTTCGAATCCACTTTAATATAAACATGATGTTTGAATAAGACTAAACAATATTTTATAAGGATCTTAAAATCTCGGCTTTTTTTCCCCAAATGGGAATATTGTCATAAATGTATATGCATTTTTCTTCGATTTATACTTATTGAAATCTTACTATACATAATGACAATAAGCTACTAAAAGAAATGCACATTTGTGATCAATATATATGGTACTGTAAGTGTATCTAAATTGGGTTATAAAAAGAAAATAATATAAAATGAAGTGGTGTTTTAATTTTATTTTATTTGTTTTAGTGCTTAAAAATATTATGCATCTTTTTGTATTGTTTTAATACTTTTAAATATACGCACGAGACTGGGTTGTTCCATGCACGTGGACGGGTAATTCTTTTCGGAGAAAAACCCGTTCACGTGCACGGAACAACCTGGT
>JAZAYU010000663.1:0-191759 GCA_038501625.1 Corbicula japonica | reverse complement strand
AAATGGCTTCTTAATGACAATTCCCATCTTAAACTTGCATTAGGATGCGCGCGCACATATTTTCAAAATACACGTGATTTTCTCAACCAATAGAGTCATTTGCTTTATATAAAATAATAGTCTTTATTGACAAGTGGGCGGGGCTAGAGCCATGGCTCATGAGCCATCTCGCCATTGTGCCTATACCCTAACCCTAACCCTAACCCTAACCCTAACCCTAACCCTAACCCTAACCCTAACCCTAACCCTAACCCTTGTTGTAGTATCATGCATAACGTACATGTACATTATGTTTTGTGTCCGCTTATAAAATAAATGCATTATTTTATGTCTAACAAATCATATTACTGTTATCTTTTGAATGGAATCATAAATCCAGGTTATATAGTATTCAAATTGATAGCTTTAAACAATCCTTAGCCATTATTCTGAATTTAAACTGTGATTTTATCTCTAACATGTCGTGTATTTTGCATGCTGGCGGTCATTTTTGTTTATGTTCTACCGCATAGCATCTTGGGGCGGTTGTCTAGGTTATGTAAACAGTTTCTTCAGCAACTAAGAAATGTAACAAAAACTTTGACAAATATTTACCTTATATTCTCCGATAATCTGATTTATCCAAATCACTTGCAATAATCAAAATACTTTAAATGTTCTACATTGCTCTGAAAAACAACATAACAGTTTCAAAATGGCTTCTCAATGACAATTCCAATCTTAAACTTCCATTAGGATGCGCGCGCACATATTTTAAAAAAACACGTGATTTTCTCAACCAATAGAGTCATTTTGCTTTATATAAAATAATATTTTTTATTGACAAGTGGGCGGGGCTAGAGCCATGGCTCATGAGCCATCTCGCCATTGTGCCTATACCCTAACCCCCCCCCCCCCTAACCCTAACCCTAACCCTAACCCCTAACCCCCTAACCCTAACCCTAACCCTAACCCTAACCCTAACCCTAACCCTAACCCTAACCCTAACCCTAACCCTAACCCTAACCCTAACCCTAACCCTAACCCTAACCCTAACCCTAACCCTAACCCTAACCCTAACCCTAACCCTAACCCTAACCCTAACCCTAACCCTAACCCCAATCTTAGTGATTCCTGGGCTCTAGGTTTATGTCCAGCCATTTTTAAGTGATGGGTATAGCTAAAAACCTGCAATTTTTTTATATATCGCGTTGTTTCGATTAACATTTTTACATATAAAATGATTATTTATTGTGCTATCTTGGTCAAAATGGTCTCTTTTTAAAGGGAATTTATAGTAGAAGAAAACTTGATATCAATCTTAGTGATTCCTGGGCTCTAGGTTTAAGTCCAGCCATTTCTAAGTGATGGGTATAGCTAAAAACCTGCAATTTTTTATATATCGCGTTGTTTTGATTAACATTTTTACATATAAAATGATTATTTATTGTGCTATCTTGGTCAAAATGGTCTCTTTTTAAAGGGAATTTATAGTAGAAGAAATCTAGATATCAATCTTAGTGATTCCTGGGCTCTAGGTTTATGTCCAGCTATTTCTAAGTGATGGGTATAGCTGAAAACCTGCAATGTTTCATTTATCCGCTTGTTTTGATTAACATTTTTACATATAAAATGATTATTTATTGTGCTATAATGCTCAAAATGGTCTCTTTTTAAAGGGAATTTATAGTACAAGAAAACTAGATATCAATCTTAGTGATTCCTGGGCTCTAGGTTTAAGACCAGCCATTTTTAAGTGATGGGTATTGCTAAAAACCTGCAATTTTTTATATATCGCGTTGTTTCGATTAACATTTTTACATATAAAATGATTATTTATTGTGCTATCTTGGTCAAAATGGTCTCTTTTTAAAGGGAATTTATAGTAGAAGAAATCTAGATATCAATCTTAGTGATTCCTGGGCTCTAGGTTTATGTCCAGCTATTTCTAAGTGATGGGTATAGCTGAAAACCTGCAATGTTTCATTTATCCGCTTGTTTTGATTAACATTTTTACATATAAAATGATTATTTATTGTGCTATAATGCTCAAAATGGTCTCTTTTTAAAGGGAATTTATAGTAGAAGAAAACTAGATATCAATCTTAGTGATTCCTGGGCTCTAGGTTTAAGTCCAGCCATTTTTAAGTGATGGGTATAGCTAAAAACCTGCAATTTTTTATATATCGCGTTGTTTCGATTAACATTTTTACATATAAAATGATTATTTATTGTGCTATCTTGGTCAAAATGGTCTCTTTTTAAAGGGAATTTATAGTAGAAGAAAACTTGATATCAATCTTAGTGATTCCTGGGCTCTAGGTTTAAGTCCAGCCATTTCTAAGTGATGGGTATAGCTAAAAACCTGCAATTTTTTATATATCGCGTTGTTTTGATTAACATTTTTACATATAAAATGATTATTTATTGTGCTATCTTGGTCAAAATGGTCTCTTTTTAAAGGGAATTTATAGTAGAAGAAAACTAGATATCAATTTTAGTGATTCCTGGGCTCTTGGTTTATGTCCAGCCATTTCTGTGTGATGGGTATAGCTAAAATCCTCCCATTCTTCATATATCGCGTTGTTTCGATTAACATTTTTACATATAAAATGATTATTTATTGTGCTATCTTGGTCAAAATGGTCTCTTTTTAAAGGAAATTTATAGTAGAAGTCAACTAGATATCAATATTAGTGATTCCTGGGCTCTAGGTTTAAGTACAACCATTTCTGTGTGATGCATACTTGTCGAAATGAACATTTTTCAATTTTTTTACCTAATTTGAACAGCAGTTTGACCCCTAAAAGCATTATTTATTGTCATATCTTGCTCAAATAGGCTTTGTTTTAAAGGATTTGTATTTTAGAAGACAACTAGATAGATATTTTATGGGTTCTGGGTATCTGGGTGTCATCAAGGGGTTTTCTGTGTGATGCATACTTGTCTTAATGAACACTTTTTCTGACACTGATATTACCTTCTTGTTCCACTGGTTGTAACATTATTTGAAATGATATTACATTTCGTTTTTTGGATGTATTTCAAGACAAATTATTCTATAGTTATGCGAAAACAAAAAATAAATATATACAGAAATAAGTACGTGGTATTATGTTGAAATAAGAGTTTTTTTAACCAGTTATAATTACATAAGAAAATGAGAATTCCGATTTTTTTCCAAAATAGTTAGAAATATTTGAACCACATTCAATTATTATATTGATACATCGATATCATTAATATTTATAACAAACCCTATGGGAAAACTTGCCGAAATAACCATATATAGACAAATTACCAAAATTAAGGGGCGACCATAACTCATGCGTCAGTGTCCCCGAACAGGTCGAATTTTAAGTAAAAATTCGAAGTTTATAACTTTTCAATAAACTGATCTTTTATAAGGTTTTTGCCAAATTTGGGTATAAAAGTCTCCAGATTATATGCATTTTTAATAAAAATAATAAAAATTTAATAGGAAAAAAATGAACAGTGGTAAACCAATAGCATAGCATACCCATTGGAACTTTTTTTCTAATAAAGATAGACAAATTTAAATCAGGAGGAACAGCTTAACTTGTGGTAAAACGAAATAATAATATTAAATATAATTAAATAATATGTAAATAAAAAAGTTTTTTTTTTTTTTTACTCAGGGACACTATCGCAACGAGATGCGTTGGTGTCCCTCGTTAGGGACACTAACGCAGCGCGGAGGGACACTAACGCATTGAGGGACACTAACGCAGCAAATTTCGATTTTTCAGGGACACTAACGCATCGCGGAGGGACACTAACGCACGTCGACCCCAACCCTAACCCTAACCCTAACCCTAACCCTAACCTCTAACCCTAACCCTAACCCTAACCCTAACCCTAACCTCTACCCCTACCTCTACCCCTACCCTTACCCTATACCCTCACCTTATACCTCTACCCTCACCTAATATAAGGGAAGTAAACGATGTCTACAATACGGAATAAATTATAAGGTTTATCTCCCCTGCATTATTAAATAAGCATAGGTTTCATCAACTTTGGCAGATGTCTGCAGATTATGATAAATACTTATTTATAGCAATAATTGATACAATTTATACTGAATTTTATCAATAATATAATATAAAATAGTATAATATCACTTACAGTCTTGAGCCTTTATAAACGACATCAGATACCTATAAAATCATAAGATAAAATGTATTGTTGTTATTACTGTTGTTGTTGTTGTTGTAGTAGTTGCTGATGTTGCTGTTGTTGTTGTTGCTGCTGCTTATGACTGAGCTGATGATGACGATATATACAACACAATAGAAAATTAATAGGTACATAACTATTATTGCGGCTTTCCGCATTTGTCATATTTCAATAAGGATAAGATGATAATTGTTGTTGTTGCTGCTGCTGATGATGATGCTGCTGATAACTAATGATGAGTATTCACTATTCTATGTTTTTTTGTGTTTATATTGAAGTAACTATGCTTAATTTGTGAGGAATTGAGTAAAAACGGAGCGACTACGCGATACGAAAGTACGCGCAGTGGTCTACTTTGAACAACAACAACAACAACAACGCCGATAATGGCAAACAGTCTTAAATAATATTTTCCGATAGGTATTAGTATGGAGTACTAATTAAAAGTTATTTTGTACAGATATAATACCTAATAAGAATTTGATAGCATTTTAAAATTGTAAAAAAAAAACACTTTAAAAATGCGTGAAAATGCCGCCGTCCTGACCTTTGAACTTAAATTCTGACCGTACGGACGGACGAATTACATCCAATTTTTTTTATTTGATAGAAAATATGTATATCCTAAAAAGCAAAGTACTTTAAAGGTTACATCTTGTACAGTTTTGACGATTTAATTTAAAAAACCGGCTGTCGGAGACTGATCTTTAGTCCCAACATGGCATCTAAGTTCGAACCCGGAAGGGCCTTAGTGCCAACCTGTGGTCCTAGCTAACTCCCGGAGTCAAAAGAGCTAACATTGCTCTACACGTACATATATAATTCATAAATTTATATTTATTACTTTTAAAGATATTTATGTCTAAAGTTGACTAAAAACGTTAACCGCTATAGGGCGATTTTAATGTACGCACAGTGGTCTTCTCTCTTTTGAGCAACAACAACAACAACGCCAATAATGGCAAACAATCTACAATAACATTTTCCGATAGTTATTGGTATTGACTACTGGTTAAAAGTGATTTTGTACAAATATAATAACAAAGAAGAATTTTACAGGATTTTAAACTATGAATATATGTAAAAGCAACCTTTGGGCGACATAGTCGTTATACTTGGTAAGCATAGTGTTGGTATTGTTCAAACGTCTATATAATAATTCTTTACATATTCTTAAAGATGTTAAATTAAGGTTTATAATAAAGGAAAAATCATGAAAAAATCTTAATTTTTCATAAAAATATTAAGGGTCAAAGTTGGGTCAAATTGAGCATATTTTATATATATTTTATTGATTTCAAGGGCAATAACTCTTATAATAGGAAAGGTATGGATTATCGGACTTGATATGTTTTAGACCTGATATCTAAGGGGGAGACAACTATAATAAAAAAATAACAATAGTGCTGAATATGTCCTTAATATTCAATACACATCCACAATATAATAGTCTCCAATCTCAGTTTGTTCAAATTCAAATGTCACGTGAACAAAATCAGCCAATCATATTCAATCTCAGTTTGTCCAAAGTTTGTCCATTGGACATCTTCGTAATTCATCTCTTACCCTAACCCTAACCCTAACCCTAACCCTAATGAGCGGTCGCATATATTTGCATTAGAGACGCCTTTTGCTAACCCTTTAATGGCCTTGACCCTAAGCTCGTTGTTTATGAACTCGTTGGGGTCGAATGAAATTAGTGACGGACGTTTTTCATTCTGTTTGCGCAGAGCGGTCTTCTTTATCGCCCGGCCCAACACTCTCCGAACCCCTTTAGTAGAATCGGAGAAAGTGTGCCGAAAACCCTCACTCACCTCCCCAGTATACTGGAGGTAAGAACAGAAATTTATAAGAAAGTGGTAAGTGTTCTTCCTCCACGAGTCCCCCTTTCCGGACTGAGCGTTAAAAGCCTGAACGCTTTCCACATTTAGAGCCTTCTTCGGCTTTGCATGGCTCTTAGTGAACCTTAAAAATTTCTCGACACGCCTTGCGTAGTGAAGTGCGTGATGTTTCTTCGCCAATCCCCCAACATCAGACGTAGGTAATTATACCATCTGTTTGTTATGTCGCTGAGGCCATAGGGGCGATGAGCATCTTCCTCTCTAAATTTACCATTCTAGAGGGCGGGCGGGCAAGCTTACTCTTTGCCGTATACTTACCGGCCATGGGGCGCTTCAGTACAGGGGGTGGGAATAGGGGATGTTTACTGGACGGGCGGGAGGGTATGGGTCGGGAAACCCGGGCCCCTAACTCTAACTCAGACCGACTGGTATTGGGGGAGGGCCGGGCCCCTAACTCTAACTCAGACCGACTGGTATTGGGGGAGGGCCGGGCAGAGGAACTAGACTCAATGTGGGTCAGGCCAGATGATTGTTGATGTGATTCATTATCTGAATACTCAAATACATCATGTTCAATCACCGGGCTAGGTGGGTTTGATCCTGCGGCGGACGGCATGGACCAGTCCATATCCTTAACCTTCACTGATTGTCTGGCTGCTCGGCGAGCCTGCCTACCGGTGTAGCAGTGCACGTTTCTCAAATGCACTGTGACTTCCGCTATAATAGCCGGGCAGCCCTCTACAGGGCATACCCTGTAGTCCAACCCACGGTACTGAACACGACCGTCTAAATGGGAATAATTTGCCCAAAGCCGGCAGTTGTAACTGTCACCTAGCTCGGCCATATGCATATGCCTTATGTGAGGGGTCATTCTTTTCACCCGCTCACCGCACACAGGGCAGCTATGTATCGTTCTACCCATAGCAAACAAACAAACTACAAAATGCGATAAAAATGATCTCTATTAATTATTTCGAACTGAACGTCTTAAAATTCTGACAAAGACTGATTTTTCTTCTACAATTTTCTATAAAAAGTTCCTTTTTATTCTATAAATATACACGGTTTTGCGCGCCCGTACAGCTTTGTGACAGCTTGGTGACGTCAAACAGTAAATTGTTCGCACAACGAACCTTACACATTTGTATTCATAAATTGACAGATCACGCACAACGTTCGTGGCAGCGATGTATTAATAGATTGCAACGTCACTCAGTCTTATGATCTTGTGCCAACACATTTAACTGTCGCGCGCGCAACTGAGAGCAAGTTTACTTGAATAAAATAGGTTTGCACTAGAGCCCTGCCTCATATTAGTTGAGACATCATTTACCGAGTTGAACGGTATATAAAACATGAAAACTGCTTGTGAAATGGCAAAGTTATAAAAAGTCGGGAGAAAAATTGCCGTAACGGCAAGTTACGGCGGCTCACATCTTTACAGTCTTTTAAAGTGACCCAACTTGCCATACATGGTTGGAACGGCATTTTTATCAGCTACAAACATATGTGACAATAATTATGGAATGTTTCTATATCAATCAAGAAAAATAAGACTCCGAGACCTGCCTCGGTCTCTAGACACACGTTTTTTGGGTCTCCACAGAATAGCTTTGATACGATCTCTTTAGACCTTCTCAACATTTGAAGGCCTCGTTATTCCGAGTCGAACGGTATATAAAACATGAAAAATGCTTGAGAAATGGCAAAGTTATAAGACGTCGTAATTTCTACACAAGGCCAAATTTCCGTATATTATATAACGGCAAGTTACGGCGGATCAGATCTTTACAGTCTTTTACAGTGACCCAACTTGCCATACATGGTTGGAACGGCATTTTTATCAGCTACAAACATATGTGACAATAATTATGGTATGTTTCTATTTCAATAAAGAAAAATAAGACTCCGAGACCTGCGTCGGTCTCTAGACATACGTTTTTTGGGTCTCCACAGAATAGCTTTGATGCGATCTCTTTAGACCTTCTCAACATTTGAAGGCCTCGTTATTCCGAGTCGAACGGTATATAAAACATGAAAAATGCTTGAGAAATGGCAAAGTTATAAGACGTCGTAATTTCTACACAAGGCCAAATTTCCGTATATTATATAACGGCAAGTTACGGCGGATCAGATCTTTACAGTCTTTTACAGTGACCCAACTTGCCATACATGGTTGGAACGGCATTTTTATCAGCTACAAACATATGTGACAATAATTATGGTATGTTTCTATTTCAATAAAGAAAAATAAGACTCCGAGACCTGCGTCGGTCTCTAGACATACGTTTTTTGCGTATCCACAGAATAGCTTTGATGCGATCTCTTTAGACCTTCTCAACATTTGAAGGCCTCGTTATTCCGAGTCGAACGGTATATAAAACATGAAAAATGCTTGAGAAATGGCAAAGTTATAAGACGTCGTAATTTCTACACAAGGCCAAATTTCCGTATATTATATAACGGCAAGTTACGGCGGATCAGATCTTTACAGTCTTTTACAGTGACCCAACTTGCCATACATGGTTGGAACGGCATTTTTATCAGCTACAAACATATGTGACAATAATTATGGTATGTTTCTATTTCAATAAAGAAAAATAAGACTCCGAGACCTGCGTCGGTCTCTAAACATACGTTTTTTGGGTCTCCACAGAATAGCTTTGATGCGATCTCCTTAGACCTTCTCAACATTTGAAGGCCTCGTTATTCCGAGTCGAACGGTATATAAAACATGAAAAATGCTTGAGAAATGGCAAAGTTATAAGACGTCGTAATTTCTACACAAGGCCAAATTTCCGTATATTATATAACGGCAAGTTACGGCGGATCAGATCTTTACAGTCTTTTACAGTGACCCAACTTGCCATACATGGTTGGAACGGCATTTTTATCAGCTACAAACATATGTGACAATAATTATGGTATGTTTCTATTTCAATAAAGAAAAATAAGACTCCGAGACCTGCGTCGGTCTCTAGACATACGTTTTTTGGGTCTCCACAGAATAGCTTTGATGCGATCTCTTTAGACCTTCTCAACATTTGAAGGCCTCGTTATTCCGAGTCGAACGGTATATAAAACATGAAAAATGCTTGAGAAATGGCAAAGTTATAAGACGTCGTAATTTCTACACAAGGCCAAATTTCCGTATATTATATAACGGCAAGTTACGGCGGATCAGATCTTTACAGTCTTTTACAGTGACCCAACTTGCCATACATGGTTGGAACGGCATTTTTATCAGCTACAAACATATGTGACAATAATTATGGTATGTTTCTATTTCAATAAAGAAAAATAAGACTCCGAGACCTGCGTCGGTCTCTAGACATACGTTTTTTGCGTCTCCACAGAATAGCTTTGATGCGATCTCTTTAGACCTTCTCAACATTTGAAGGCCTCGTTATTCCGAGTCGAACGGTATATAAAACATGAAAAATGCTTGAGAAATGGCAAAGTTATAAGACGTCGTAATTTCTACACAAGGCCAAATTGCCGTATATTATATAACGGCAAGTTACGGCGGATCAGATCTTTACAGTCTTTTACAGTGACCCAACTTGCCATACATGGTTGGAACGGCATTTTTATCAGCTACAAACATATGTGACAATAATTATGGTATGTTTCTATTTCAATAAAGAAAAATAAGACTCCGAGACCTGCGTCGGTCTCTAAACATACGTTTTTTGGGTCTCCACAGAATAGCTTTGATGCGATCTCCTTAGACCTTCTCAACATTTGAAGGCCTCGTTATTCCGAGTCGAACGGTATATAAAACATGAAAAATGCTTGAGAAATGGCAAAGTTATAAGACGTCGTAATTTCTACACAAGGCCAAATTTCCGTATATTATATAACGGCAAGTTACGGCGGCTCAGGTCTTTACAGTCTTTTAAAGTTACCAAACTTGACATACATGGTTAGAACGGCATTTTTATCAGCTACAAAAATATGTGACAATAATTATGGTATGTTTCTATTTCAATAAACAAAAATAAGACTCCGAGACCTGCGTCGGTCTCTAGACATACGTTTATTGGGTCTCCACAGAATAGCTTTGATGCGATCTCCTTAGACCTTCTCAACATTTGAAGGCCTCGTAAATGAAATAAATTACGTGTTGCCTATAAGCGGCAGCGCTCGGGCAGCAGCGGCAGCAACAACAACAACAGCAGCAACAGCAGCAACAGCAGCAACTACTACAACAACAACACTAATAACAACAACACATTTAACTGTCGCGCGCGCAACTGAACAACAAAACTTGCCTTTGTAACTAGCAAGAGAGCAAGTTTACTTGAATAAAAGAGGTTTGCACTAGAGCCCTGCCTCATATTAGTTGAGACATCATTTATTGAAAAACAAAAAAATTAAATATAGTTGAAGTTAAGATCAAGTATAGTTGAGGTTAAGGTTAAGTATAGTTGAGGTTAAATATAGTTGAGTTTTAAGTATAGTTGAGGTTAAGTATAAGTAAAGTTGAGGTTAAGTATAGTTGAGCTTAAGTATATTCGACTTGGAGTATATTGATTGATAATTGAGGTTAAGTATATCCCAGTATAAGTATACTTGAGGATAAGTATAGTTCAGGTTAACCTGGAATGATCTGATTGGTCTATTAAATCACGTGATATTTGCATTTTCAATCCTCAGCGTACGCCATCTTGAATTTGCCGAGAAAAACAGTGCCTTCAATTCGCTATTTTGCATATTTTATAGCACTTTCATGAATGAAAGCTGAGTTATTTTGACATATTTTCGGTTCCGCCATTACCCAATTGTGTCCATTTCTTCTATTTCTGTCATTTCGCTTAATAATCCGATTCTGTATTTCTTAACAAGCGCAGCTTCGACAAAGAACTAGGTCAAATATGTTTGCTTTTCAAACCATCAAAACACACACAATACACGGATTTCAAAGCGGTTTTCAGGTTTTTTTTGGTCAAATTATTGCATTTCCTGTTGACGCAGACCGCAAATCTCCTGATAGAGTTCTTATTAAGTGATTTGTTGACATTCGATCCGGAACTAACTGTTAAGATGGCACAATGAATAATTGTTGTATAAAGGAACGCTACTCAACTACTACTATGAACAATAAGTTAAATGTATTACTTCCCTTTACTCAATAACGTGCAACATGGGTAAAATCCCTGGTAATTCTGTGTAAATTTTACATTTATAATTAAAATGAAACAAGTGAAGCAAAAACCATGCATGAATATGCTTCTAAAATATATAGATTACAGAATATCTTTGGAAAGAGAGATTGTACTGCGTAATGACAAGTTAGAAATTCATAATACTAAATGGCAAGATTTAAACAAATTAATAAATGGATTGGAGAATTGTAGTTTGTAAAACATCTGGAGTTGAGCCTACAATAGAATAACATACTAGTCTACAATGCAATAGCAAAGGAAGCCATGGAGTTCAGCATAGAATGGGATAACTGTTAACGGACGACTTATATCAAGTGATCGGGGGGTAAATATAAAAGTCGGTTGAAAACGTCCAGTTATTACAGACTATAAACCCATACCTTTACCTTTACCTTAAAGAGAGAGAGAGAGAGAGAGAGAGAGAGAGAGAGAGAGAGAGAGAGAGAGAGAGAGAGAAGGAATATAAATATCTAAATATGAGGCAGGTAAACGATGTCTACAATACTGAATAAATTAAAGGTTTATCTCCCCTGCATTATAAAATAATAATCATACGGTAAACTGGAAGCATCACTTTAAATTGGCAGATGTCGGCAGATTTCGCAACAGTTCGGGTATCAGAAAATAACAGAACCGAACATATTATTTAAAAACAAATTTAAGCATAAGAAATAGTGGTATTATAGAACCCTAAAATTATCTATCTAGATGTCTTGTACAATGAATATCCTTTAATTCTATATAATCGTGTACCAAAGTATTCAGGGTGTCTTGTCAGGTATGGTTTTCCATAATATCTATTAAACACGTAAAGTTATGAACTTGAAATTTTGCATACTTTAAATAGCCTGTATTTAAAACAGTCTTTTGAATTTTGATTGTAGTCTGCGCTCTTACAATGGAGGTACACTACCGGCAAAGTTTTTCACGTGACATTGACGCAAAGACTCAGTTACAGTGAAATTGACGCAATACAACAGTAATTATGCACATAATTTCCACAGCGGCCCTCCTGCTTTCTCACCCGAGACTTGGGACTCGGCGAAGGCGCAGTTACCGCTGAGTGTCCTTGAGTTAAGAGGCACGCACAAATTAACACAATCTTAGTGTCCTTGAGTTCAGAGGAGCGCACATATTAACACAATACAAGTGTTCATGAGTTCAGAGGCTTGCCCATATTAACACAATCTGAGTGTCATTTAGTTCAGAGGTTAGCACGTATTAATACAATATGAGTGTACTTGAGTTCAGAGGCTCGCACATAATTAATTCAATCTGAGTGTCCTTGAGTTCAGAGGCTCGCACATATTAACATTATTTCCACAGCGGCCCTCCTGCTTTCTCACCCGAGACTTGGGACTCAGCAAAGGCGCAGTTACCGCTGAGTGTCCTTGAGTATAGAGGAACGCACATATTAACACAATCTGAGTGTCCTTGAGTTCAGAGGCTCGCACATATTAACACAATATGAGTGTCCTTGAGTATAGAGGAACGCACATATTTACACAATATGAGTGTCCTTGAGTTCAGAGGCTCGCACATATTAACACAATCTGAGTGTCTTTTAGTTCAGAGGCTCGCACATATTAACACAATCTGAGTGTCTTTGAGTTCAGAGGCTCGCACATATTAAAACAATCTGAGTGTCATTGAGATCAGAGGCTCCAAGATAACTGTACAGAACAACAAAAAAGATTAATTTAAATATTAAAATAGTTCGTGGATTAAATCACCAGTGTATGCTCTACATTTAACCATAGGAGGCTTTAATTCTTCATCTTTTGGTTGTATTTAGAAGGAAATATAAACAGTGTTGTTAAGAGAAAAAATTAAACAAATATACTATAGATGACATTTTTTGAGTTACAATTTATATGACTGAACATATCTTTCTTCAATGTGATGGCAAATATATTTATGTTTTAGTATGCATGAATTGAATAAGAACGTTTTGTTCTTGAATTTTAATGTATAGACTTAGTATTATGTAATTCATTTCTTTCTGGTTAAAAATTTACAGTGTCTGAAAAATGTGTTATCCAAAATCGTGTCTGTTAGAAATCTCATAAATATTTTTTTATCAAATGGGTAAATGATTTTTATTGATAAAATACAGTTTTGACATGATGTAGAAAAAATACTATATACACTTAAATCATTCACAGAAGCCAAACAATGGGTGAAAAAGATCGGAGCAACAGACGCATCGTTAATCATTCTCTTAAGTTGAGGCATGTTTGAAGATTTTCGTAAGCAATATAAAATTCAGGAAAATAAACTGAATAATGCAGTGAAAATAAAGTGAAATGCCACAAACAACGCTGTGTAAAACAAGTTCTCGTCATATTATTGTAAATGAAACAACAACAGGAAAGGTGTGTGTTAGGTATTCGCACTACAGTAAATAGGAACAAAGACTTGAAACGTTTTTGTAGGCCCTTATACTGACATAAAGTCGCTGTGATAACATTTTTCCTGGTTTGAAAACGTATTTCTTCGGGTTTTATTTCGATGTCGACACTTAGGCTATAATACCTTGAGCTATTGTTGGTGTGCGTTGATCTTACAGTTTTGCAGGAAAATTTGTAAACCCACTTCTAATCATTTTATATTATACAAAGTAAATACAAAATAATTTTCAAAAAATGTATACCCTTTCACTGGCGGTTTTCAATTTTGGTTTTCGTTCCTACAGGCTTTTATTCGTTTCTGAACTTCCCCCACTGCCAAAAGCAAGTCTTTACAAATATGAAAATATCTATCTAGTTTTTCATCATTTTCAAGTGTGTCCACTTCTGCAATGCAACTAAACAGATAGTTTTTTAAGTCACAGTGTGATTCACACGTTAACAATTCATCGTAATCAGTTTCAGAAGATGATGACGATTCTTCACTCAATTTTTGATCATGGCATATATTAATCAAATCATCGGAATTATCGGATTGATCACTGAAAAAAGCTGAATAGTCAATTTCTGGTGACTTTGCGATTGTATTTAATTCTTCTGTTTCAATTGGTGACACATGTCCTTTAATAAACATAAACTCTGTCTCTTCGGCTTCATCCACAGCACCATCAATAATCTCTTTAACTATTTCCTTGCACATATCATACACTGTATGCTCCTGCTCTGCCATTATTTCCTGTAAAGATATGGGATGTAACATACATAATTCTAATAAACATTTTCGTGTACATAACAGAGCAGTAACTCAAAAATGCGAAACAGGAGTTTGATAATAGTATCAAGATTGGTTAAGTTATGAATTATCTGCAATTCGAGCCATTTCAATCTGTAAATGTAAGATTTCGGGTTCAAAATGGTAGTAGTACAATAGCAAAACATGTTTCTCCCAGTGACTACAAAAGGAAAATTTGACATTCATGATTGCATTGTTTATAACTATTGTTCTAGTAAAGTTTATTGAACTAAATTCTAAGACTTCGTTAACCTTGATATAGACAACCTTCCTGTGACTGTAGTTTAATAATATGGTGGATAATTTGGAAGTTTGGACTCCCGGCAATAAGGCTACACTCAGTGAGAGAAATTGTTTCATATTTCTAATTTTTTATAATTATTGATTGACCTGTAACATTTATATGCCCTATAAATGAAGTAATAAGAAGATTTATAATTATTAAATAACATGAAATTTTATGAAAATAGGAAACCACACTCCCCCCAAATTTAACAGTATATTGTGACAAATGATACCACCATAATACAAATTTCACAGATGATTCTACATGTGTAAATAAAATTAAATCAAAAATAAAGATGTGAATATTACATTAAATCCAAGGAATCAGAAACTAGAAATTAAATCAGGAGCGTACTTTGGTGAAGCAAAAAGGTGGGAGCACAGGAAATATCAATCTGAGTTCAGATTCTGTCTATTCTTATCTTCTAATGAAAGGAGATATCCAAAAAGGGCAAGGAAACATACAGATCGTTTTACATTGTAGATAATTTAAGTCATAACTGAGACAGTTATCACATGCATTAATTAACATATTTTATGACTTATCAGCAATTATTTCTAAACACAAGGGGTTGATGTTTCGTTTATTTTAAAGCAGCCCATTCATGTTTTGAGAAAATGTGTTTAGTGAGAGTTTTTACACGTACGAGTTTAAAATTACAAAAAAAGAGTCTTATGTTTATGATAGCATATAGAGTATACAGCACTTGAATGTAATATAAACTACTTAACCACACATCTTTACATATCTATATTGTATTTTTGTTATAGCAGACATGTTATTGCTATTCTAGTATTGCAGTATTATGTGCTCTTTAACACAGTAAAGGTGTTGATCATTTTCTAAGTAAATATATTACAGATTAACGAAAACTTCGTAGACAAGTTTTAATTTTTAATTTTGTCTGGCTCTTGAAACGTTACTGAACTTTTCTGATTATTAGAATAGTGTAGATGTGCAAAACGTGTAGCGCACATGAAAAACTGCAACTGTTGTTTTCTTCATGAGCTGTGTTGTAAAAACAGAGTAAAAACACCATATTATCTCAGTTACGGAAGCTCGGATTTGTACAGTCTTCTAAGCTGGACAAACTATCCATACATGGTTGGAAAAAGGAATATAAAACCTCGCAAATATGTTTGAATACCATAAGAATCTTTGCTTATTTGAAAGAAAATACATCAGAAACCGAGACCAGACTAGGTTTCGAGCACTATATATTTTCGATTCAATATTGCATCGCTTTAGTTCAATTTCCTCAGGCCAGCAGAACAATATCAAGTTCTGGTTATTGCGAGTAGAGCGGTATATAAAACTTGATAACTGTTAATTAAATGGCAGAATTATAGGACTTTGTAATGTTCCAATTTCAAAGAAAACAATCAGAACATGAGACCAGCCTGCCATGTTAGGAATATAAAATTCCTCGCAGATCGCAGTTTTCTTTCAAAAATCGTCAAAAATATACAAGATTAAACAGTTAAAGTATACTGCAATTTAACATCGGCCCTTCTGCTATGCTATAGCGGTTCTTCACAAACATTAAACATTTATTTTATGTATTTGTGTAATAGTGACATGAACTGTGAGTGCAGCAACGAATAACAATGGTTTGTTAATAAAAATGGTTTCAAACATTTAACAGAGAAGATTGAGCTAAATAAAATTCATGAAACGTTGTTGTGCTATTTTCCCAACAATATTAGTGTAGGCCATAAAAATCCCATATAATTAATGTGTGTACACATACATAATAATAAAATATTTTATTCAGCTAATAAATATTCAAATAGAAGACTACTTACATGAGAAATAACATACACTATCACTTGAATATTTCAATATAACATTAATATTTAATTGATACGATGCTTCCAGCGCAAATAACTGGGCGGATGCGAATTTATATAAATGTATGTTTACTAAGAACAGTATAAACGAGACATAAGCTATGAATATTTTTAGTAGGCGGTGCTACTTGAATGATGTAGAGAATATTCATCTAACCATGTAGACGACGTAATGTACAGCTAAAAATGTATCTATCACACAGATTATACAAATATATTATTTATATACCCAAACAATATTTATATGAAGGTATTTTAAATAATTCAAACTATGTCTTTTTTTTCAACTGATTAAAAACTCTTTGGATTATGGCAGTATTTGTATAATTTATTTTGCTTCATATTTATTGTACTTAAATGGAACTTTTCAATAAATTCAGACACCTTGAAAACATAATATTATTACAGTTTTTAATAGTATTAATTTTTCATAAATACTGTTAAAATCATCAAATCAGTGTTACTTAGAATACTTACGCTGTAAAAAACTGAAATATGTTTATGAGGAAAGAAAAAAATATGCAAATTAACATTTCAGTGCGAAATTATGTGTGTAACTGCTAGACATTAGAGGTTAAACATGCACTATTTAACAAACTTTAAAACAAATTTTGTGTCTTCAGTGAATTTTTAATTTCCATAATTATCAAGAAATATTTCCTTAATCACTGTTTGTTATGAAACAATTTGCTGTTAGTCACCCTATGCAGCATGCTAATATATGGTGTTCCGCTACATATTTTTTTTTTCATTTAAATAGGAATTATGTACTGATAAAATGTTGAAATCAGAAAAATTATCTAAAACATTAACGACAAGAAAGTATTGATTTTGAAAAATTGCATATTAAAAGGATTACAGTTGTGTAGAAATGAGCAGGGAGCAGGTAAAATCGCAAATGAAAAGTTTACAATTCTGGAGAATAAACAGATTAACCCCAAAAACAAAGGATAAACATATTAATCCCCACTGGGGCAGGGGGGGGGGGGGGGGCTAAGAACCACCCCAACTACTTTGGGGATTTATGCCGCTACTTTAAAACAGTTCTAAACCTCTGATACAAGTATATTATTCAACATGCAAGGGTCATAATATTTAAATATAAATCTGATGCAGAAAGAAACGGTCATGATGGCATGCAAGAGAGCGATATCAATATCGCAGCATGCTAATATTTGGTGTTCCGTTGGGGCCATCGTTGTTTCGCGGCACTTTCCACTATTTGGTCGAGACAAGGAATACGCGAAAACACAATGCGCATAGTGGTTTTGAGACCTCGCATAGCGGTTTTGCGCTTTCGCATAGTGTTTTCGCGTTTTTTGTGGTTTATCTGTCCTTAGGTCGAGACAATGACAACGCGAAATTACTATGCAAGAACGCGCAACAAAGACGCCAGGTCGCAAACCACAGGACCACATTGGAAATAAGAGTCTCTCTTTTTTGTGTTATCCTCGGTGTTGTTGTGCATGTCATGGCTAATATATACACATGTGTGTTATATATATTTGTACATGTTGTTTCAAATGACCATGTATATGTATTCCATACCGAAATAAATCTATCTATCTATCTACTGCAGTTAGATATTGTGTAAATATTCATAATGTTACTTTCGTGAAATCGGTGTCTTTTATTTGTTTCCAAGGATTAACATTACAACAAGCAGATGTGAATTGTTAACATTTTATCTTATGCTACAAGTGAAAACTACTCTAATTAGCTTTCATGGGTTGATAAACTTAGCAGATGAATATAATGTGCCTGCGATGATAACCAGATCGACAACCTTTGCACATTGTTGGAGATTAAACCAATTATACTACACTTATCTACAGGACAACATCCAATATTTCTTACATTTTATCATTTGAGTAATTACTAGAAATTTCGTGGGAAATTGTGCTATTCAATGAAATACCTTTTCTATAAAGTATACTTCATGATTTTAGTTTGTTACCTTAAGTAAAGAGTGTTTAAAATTTTATTATTTTCATTTTTTTTCATGAAGAGGGAGATGTTGTATGATATGCTAATAAAGAAACACTACTCACATACAACAATGAACAATAAGTTAATTGTATTACTTCCCTTTACTTGAATACTATATTGCATGTATTGTTTCTTAATTCTTATATACAGATGTTGTTCTCTTTCATAGCACTTGTTAGTCAGAACTTGAACATTAAACATGTAAACCAAAATTATCGTTGTTACATATCATACGCATTCCTAAAGAATATAACACTAAAAATCAATATATCTTACAAAATATCAAAAAGGCATACTAGTAACTAGCAAAAGTATAAATCCTATTTCATACAACGTCCGGGCAAATGATGGCAAATACATAGGAAACAGGCGAAATAATATTCAATCAAGTGAACATTTTGGCGGAGAGAGCTTTTCAATTTATCAGTTTGAAGATGTAATAGAAAATGAAAATATGCATGTAAACCAATAAACAAACATCATGGGACTGACAATCAAAACTATGTTACAAGGAGAGGCAGAGCATTATTTGGAATAAGCACAAGTACATGTATGTGCCAAACAAAAACAATAAAAACAAAACCTGTTTAATTTATGTATCAGTGTGTTTTCATTTTTTCATACATACATAAATAGATTTCCAAGTTTTGCTAAATCTCAAAAATTGTATTCAAGTCAGTAAGAATAACTTAATTAACAATATCTCTTTTTATTAGGGTGTTGTTTTGTTTCATACTCTCTTAATTGATTTTTTTTTCTCAAACAAAGAAATAACGGTTGTACTTATCTTGACATTGGCCAGTACTTGTTTTTTATGTCAGGTTTGAGGGAATTTATATCCAACAGAACTGTTATTCTTTATAAGTGAGATGTAATTATAATTCCACTGACCGGATCTTATCAGGAATTTTATGGCGTGTCAATGTTTAGGTATTTGTATATCTTGATTTGTGTAGCTCTGTTTTGTATGAGAAACAAACTAGCCCATAAACAATCTAGCTTACCATTGGTCAGTGAGATCTAATAAGCACCGCCTCCTCATCATGCATTCACACAATTGTATTACGATATCAGTTTTACGTCCCAAAGTAATAGGAACACAAAATAGAAATAAAAGTATAGAAACAATCCTTTAAATCTATGTTGATTTAACCATCCCTTTATGGGTCTGTCACAATACAAATATTGTAAAATACAGGTAAACTCCAAAATATTACATAGTTCTATGATTATGATATAAAGTGCACGCAAGAAGTTTTTTGAAATCAAAGTCTGCACTAGATTCTATTTAGCACTTGTCCTCCACGCTACCGCCCGTGCAGTCAATAAGTATATAAATAAATCCCAAACTCACCTGATGAAAATTCGCAGTGGGGCGGGGGTGGCTACATTTCTTTATCAACATCTCATTTTCTAATTACTTAACAAAAAAAAAGAAAATTCTAGCTCTATGTTTGCGTTAACTCAAAAACACGGTTAACTCATTTCGGGTTAACCCAATGTCGGGTTTACTCAATTTCGGGTTTGCTCAAAAACTTCTAGCTCTTTCAAAATGTATTATATTTATGGCTTTAAACAATGGCAGCAATATTGAATATTTATTGCCGGTGTTATGGTTAAATAATCAAATTAATATTATCTATGAGCAGATGTTTGCACAACGGGACTTTGAAAACGCTGTTATTGAAAAAAAAGCTCAAAATAGCATGTATTTGGTGGAAATGAATACACAAGTATAAAAGGTAGAAGGCACCATCTGCTTGTACTTTATACCGCTTGAAATTTTGTAAAATAAAAAGAAAACTAGCGAAAATACACACACACACACACACACACACACACACACACACACGCGCGCGCGCGCGCAAATGTAAGACTGGAAAAATATGCTTAGGACTCGATCATATGTTTTCAGCACATTAAAAAGTCTTGATCAAACTAAGAACAAGTAAGTGTAGAGTGATAATAGTTAAAAACAGGTCCCAGTCACGATGTAATATTGCAGCACTTACACAAACAATGCCTGTGTAGCGCTACCTCTGAGCAAAAATCACAGAAAGTTTCATCAGTTTTTATGGGGTATAATAACTAATCCGAGCCTCCGTAAAGGCGCTAAGTGGTAAAATGGCATTTTCCTTTGTGTACGTGTTTTAACCTAATAAATTCACCGAGTCTGATTCTGAAGGGACTCGTACCAATCAGATCTATTCGTCCAGATTAAGCAATCGTAAATAAATGCATGCTATGGCACACGATAAATCATTTTGCTGAAAACTTTGACAGTGTGTGATTGTATAATTCGGATATAACTGTTGGAAATTATTCAGTAATTCAGGCTCGGATCGGGATAGGGTTGTATTTTATTGTCAATTTTGCAAATCAATATCTTTAGAAGTACTGAAGACAAAAATATGATATAATTATATATGTATGTGTAGAGCAAGGTAAGCTCTATTGATTCCTGGAATTAGCAAGGACCACAGGTCGGCTCTAAGGCACTTCAGGATTAGATCTTATTTAGATGCCATGTCGGGTATATGAAATTGAACACGATCGCAGTTTTTTCTTGCATTAAAAAATACAAAAAATACAAGATATAACAATTCTGCATTCTTAGCTATACATTCTATAAAAAAATGGAAGTGTTTTGTCAGTCTGTACAGGTAGATTTTAAGTTAAAAGGTCAAAGCAACGGCATTTTTTCGCTTATTTGTATTTTTGAAGTTTTAAAACGTTGTAAAATGCTGTAGATATCAGTACAAAATAACTTTTAACAAGTTGTCCATTATAATAGCTATCAAACATTATGAATTTAGTTCTTTCATCGTAATCGTTGTGGATGTTATTGTTGTTGTTGTTCAAAGTTGACCATTTCGCACACTGAAAAATATCGCAGTTGTTGCGTATTTGCTGTTAGCTCGCAAATACGGCTTGGCAACTTCATTATTTAGCACATAGTGTTACACAGAAATTTTAACTCACGACACCAGTTATTAGCAGCGGCAGCAGCAACACTTGCCATAATATAATGCTTATTAAAATAAGAGAATTGCGGACAGCTGCAAATATGTACGATCATTTTCCTAACCCTGGCTGTACAGCCTATAATACATAATGCTCATTAGCTCGGTCAGCAGCAGCAGCTTATTGGAATAATTTATAATATTCTTCCTAATAAATAACTATATGGTCGTCTTTTCATCAGCAGCGGCAGCTCTGCAGCAGCAGCAGCAGGACCACCGTAGGCAATAGCAAAACAACAATAGGAACATTCTCAATTGTGTTGAGTTAGTGCATTTCTGTAGGATGGGGGTTGGTAAAAATCTGATCTGTTGGTGGCAGTCAAAAATAATAATGGTTAAATAATGGCTAGTATTACTGCATGAATGCTTTGCAAATTCTGTGACTTTGAAACTATGTAAAAATAGAGTTTATTTTTACAGAGCCCTGTCATACAAAAACGCTTATATTAATTTCCAGACACCTAGTACCCATAAATTATTTATCTAGATATCTTGTACAATGATTATCCTTTAATTCTATGTATCTTTGAACAAGATATGACAACAAATAATGATTTTATGGGATAACATATTTGTAAAAAGAAGCCGATAAATAGGAAATTATCCATTTTGATTAATACACATCATACATGACAAAACCCTGACACAGTCATTGCATTCAAAAATTATAGCTAATGTAAAAAATAAAAAAAAGAAGGGGATAGCCAATAGTTTTGTACTTGAAGACTTACTCAGTAGAGCTGTAACGAATTTGGTTTGTTCACAATATCTGCAAACAAATTAAAAAATGGAGTGGAGAATTGTCTAATTTGAAAAACATTTGTATCGGAGTTATATGTTTCGTAGCAGTATTTAGAAAAATATAATTGATTTTGCTGTAGTGCAAATTGGTGACTGAAAAAGAAGTATGACATAGCTCCTTTAACGGTTATGTTTGTTTTGCATGATTGTAAGGTAAGTTAAGCTGACCAATCAGAATCGATGAAGTGGATATTATGAATGAAATTTACACACGATTGGAATGCCATTGACTGTATCATAAACAATCTCAAATCTCAAGCATCTGATTGGCTGAAATGGCAATTTCCGGAAGTCACGTGGTATTTAGCATATTTTTAAT
Organism: Corbicula japonica; assembly: GCA_038501625.1. Lineage (NCBI taxonomy): Eukaryota > Metazoa > Mollusca > Bivalvia > Venerida > Cyrenidae > Corbicula > Corbicula japonica. The sequence continues at coordinate 169,102 of JAZAYU010000663.1, read as the reverse complement.
CGCAGCATACGCCATCTTGAATTCTGCAGGAACACAACAGAGCATTCAAATAGGTATTTTGCATGTTTATTAGCACTTTCATGAAATAAACTGATTTATTTTGACAGAATGTATGTTCCTACAGTACAATATCGTGTCCATTTCTTCCATTTTAGCCATTTCGCTTAATAATCAGTGTCTGTAATTTTCGGCAAGCGTCTCTTCGATGCAGAAGCATACTTGGTATATGTCAATTTTGTTTGCTTTTCAAACCCTCAAAACTCACATAATACATGGATTTCAAAGCTGTTTTCAGTGTTTTTCGTTAAATTATTGTCTTCGCTGTTGAAACAGAATGCAATTTCTCTGATAACATTCGTATTAAGTGATTTGTTGACATTCTGGTATTCGATCCGGAACTGACTCAAAAATTAAATTAGGCTAAATACTAAACAAGAAACTCTTCTATCCGCCCTACTCTTAGGCTGTGTCATCTACAAGTGCACAGACAAGGCTTAACGGAACTGGAAGGGTTAAACAAACAGTAACAACAACATTAAGTACCCCATGCAAAGACCAATAAACTGGTACTGAGCAGAAGCCAACAGATCTGCAAAGGAGCAAGAAATTGCATACTCAGACATGTTCACCCTTCTTCGGCATAGTGGAGAAACTGTTTGAGAAGTACCATGCCAGACCTTTCACTGGTTTACTTAGAATGTTATCGGCTACGCTTGATATGCAGTCATGTATGATGCATCATATAAAGGAAGTACCTTGTACACACTGCTCAGTAATAACAGGTAAGAATAAAGGTACATAATGTAATCAATGCACTGTACATTAATTCATGTTCATTTTAACCGGTTAAAACCACCGGTTTAAACCAGGGGCGGTCGATTGGAGCCAACCCTGCAAAGATTTTCCCTTTTCACCAAGATTTCTAATAGTCACTATCTGTCTCTTTTATTTTTAATCTTTTATTTTGAAAAGGTGGGGCTTAAGGCCCATGTGATATATTTTGCATAAATGACATACAGGTTACAACATAAATATGGAAACACATTGTGATTTCATACAGACATAATAATTAGTTGCCAAAAGTTTTGACATGTACACTAAGGAAGTGGGCAGGGTATAGTTTCGCACTTTGGTCCCGGTGGATTTTTTAGATATTTGGGGTAACCCAGAATAAAATGCATTATAATTAATGTTTGAAATAAAGATGAAAGATTTTGTTTAAAATTGCATAGTTGACATGATAGTTAATGGGATGCTGACTGCTAAAACATGTATATATGCTAGCTTTGCATGTTGTAAGTTGAGCATTTGTCGGATGGGAAAACAGCTTTCAGAGACAAGCACGTGAAAAACTTGATAATCAGGTATTTCAGTGAAAAATACTGAAAAAAGTAGCTGGATGGGAGACACTTTCCTGGTGCTTGGGTTATAAGGGATAGTTGAAATATTGACCAGAAAGGGGTTAGATGAGGCAACTTCCTGCAGGAAAAAAAAATGCAGGCTTTCAAACATGCATGAATTTTGATAGATTTTCATATGAAAATCAGGGGGTGGGGGTTAACTTAAATATTTCCATATTTTCTGAAGGATGTGTATTTTAGTACAGTTGCCAATAATTTGAAAGCCACTATTCTTATGTAACACAGAAAATATAATAACAACATTTTATTAATGCAAGTGTATTTTTTTCAAACAGAATAACATTGCACGCACTGGCAAAGCTTGGAAAACTGCTCGGAAACTGTACCCTGGGCCCTTAAGGCGAAAACAATATTTTCTCATTTGGGAAAATTGATTTCATTTTAGTGAATATTGCATCTTTCTTGGTGTTTTAATTAATTTGGAAATATTATTTGCTGTTTTTTGACACAAGTTTAATACCATATGATGGTATTTTTTCGCGATGGGGATGAATTTATGAACATCAAAAATACGTAAAAGTTCCCATGGTATTCACTGAATTGATGTTGATAGCAGTTACAGTTGCAGACTTTTTATATGCGTTAAATAGCAGATAAATATTTTGGGTTAATTTTAAGAAATTTGATTAAAAAAACTACAAAAAACACTGAACCATTTTACGGTATATGAACATTATCACATCATATAAAGTAAGCATATATGCAGGTGCACTTGTCATGCTGAACAATGTTTTTTCACAATTTAAATAATGTTTTTCAGTGTATTGTGTTAAAATGTCCATGGAATTTTTCCGTTGTTCATTAAATCCTAGTGAAAAGTCTAAAATTGAGCGTTCTGTAAGAAAACACACTCGGTTTGATGGTCATTGTTTTATATGGACTGGCCAGATGAGCCGGGACGGCTACGGTCAAATAAGATTTATGTTCCATGCAAAACGGATAAAAGTTGCAGTTCATCGGCTTGTATTTTTCTTGCATGAATCAAGATATTTAAGCCCAGAAATGCATGTATCGCATGTAAAAAAATGCATAACATACACACATTTATCATAATTATGAAAGCCAAACAATAAATAACAATAGAATGAAATGTAGAAATGACGGTTATTGCCATGGTCATTTTGCATATCCAAGCTGTTTCTGTGAGGTAAGATCCAGTTAAAAACTACTGTTGTGTTTTCTTCTCTTTCCATTACAATTTGAGTTTAGTGTTAGTTTGGATTTAACGCATATGGGTGCTCTTCTGTTAAATCTGTGGCGTTCCAATAAGCTGACTGGGAGATTATGCTGCGGTTTGAATTTCTTTTTCGTTTCAAATGAAGGAATGTCTTATACTTTAAAGATTTTTTCTGTTCATATGATATTTGTCATTTTTTGTCGGTATCAAGTGCATACCGCTGTAATGGGTCATGGTCTTATACTGGCAATCCAAGGTTTTGGGCTATTTTTAACAAGGTACTTCTTCTGCCTATACTTGCTCCCATGGTAGCTTAGTGACAAAGTCCGCTGAAGTTGCGACTCCATACTGTGTTTTTTGGTGTGTGTGAAAATACCCGGTTGTGAAAACTTTCACATTGGTTGGTTGTTTTCAGCTGGCTTATATCTTTGATCATTGCTGGACCACAGTATTTTGATATTATGGATTTAATTTTGCTTATGTCAGAATCAGGAAGTTTGAGATATTTGCCATATGGCAAGTAGCTGAGTTTGAAACATTTTAGATGAGATTTACAAACAACAGAGTATCTTCAACAGTTGATATGCAGGCCCTTGAAACATGGCAGTATATTTTCAATTGATAACTGAGCTTTTTGTAGAAATTCTTAATATGTTTTGGAGCAATTTTTAAGTCTTTTAAGTTCTAAGCGGACTCTGACGCAAATACCTGAAGATAATTTTGATGCAAACTATTTTTTGTTTTGATCTGGAGGAATTTTATTAAATTTAATTGCCTTTAAATGTTTGTTCATGTTCCTTAAATTATGTACAAAACACTTATAATGATTAATTTTAGAATTCCTTTCACTATTTATTTCCCGTAATGATTTTGCAATTTGGAGGGAGGCGTCTGTTGTAACAGAACGGATCTTGAGTATTTTCGAAGACTCCACCGACTCGATCGCTGACTTTATAAACACAGCCTCTGTACTTGCGATGGAATCTTCAGTGCTGTACGACTTTTTGCAATTTCGGTTATTATGATTACACTTATGCTTTAAACACAATTTATTAGCTGTTGACAAAGATATAGGTAGATGTCTGGATGTTGTCTGCTCAATGATGGGAGCAAAACTTTGACTTGATGTTTCACATCCAGACTGTGGCCTGCTGGTATAAGCAACATCAAACTCAACATCAGTCCCTGATGTGCCGGATAGTGACTGGATTTTTTTAACATAATGTTGATTTTGTATCATTTGTTCTTTTCCAAGGTTTTCATTTTGTCGGATAGGGTGTTAAGTTTTTTTTGTAAGCCACGCTTGTTTGGTGCTTGAATATTAAGTGCCGATAACATAAGAAGAATGTTTTTGATGCCAACTTTTTAAAGTAAAACCGGTAGAAGAAGTGCACTGTTTAAGCAGCCAGCATCCGGCCCCCTTGTTGACTTTATGCTGTTAAATAGTTTTGAAGTATCCGTGATAAATTTACAATTGCTGCATTTAACTTTTAGCGATACACATAGACCTTGTCTGTCTTCGAATGTTAATTTTATATTTGGATTGTCACATGTATGTGCTGCAAACTTTTGGAATAGACTTTCAAGCTGTTTTAAATTAACAATAATGTTTTTATTTTCACCAACATGTTGCGGTTCATTTACATCTTTTGAGCTTTCTTTCTTCTTTTTAGGTCTAAGTTTTACGGGGGAATTGTAGAGTGTAAAGTATCCAAGTTGAGCATTGCAAACATCTTCAGCAACTGAAGCTTCAAGTCTAACCACAGGTTCTGCATAGTTTGGTAAGTCCTCTTCATGGGATGGTCCTGGCTCATTTATTTCATTTTTATCACTTTTTAATGATTTATTCCACACTTTATGGCACTTTTTAAATTTGGGTTTACTCCATTTAAGTGAATTTTTGTAAGAAAGTCTACTTTTAGAAGAATTAGTCCGCATTTTCACTAATTTAGTATATGTTGAAAGATTTTGTTTCTTTTTGCTACAAAGACCTCTAAAATAGTGACAAAATACTTCATTTTCTGCACTGGATGTTTTTCTTTTCAAGAAGATGCCAAAATGAATTGTCTGGATAGATACAGTTTGCTTTTTTTTAATTAAGCATAGTAATGGTCATTCATTTTATATTTGGATTATCTCCCTTGTATTGACAAAGGAGTTTTGTAAAGACACATTGTACCATATTATTTAAGAGGTGGTAGTCTTCTGTGTAAGAAAAGAACAAAATGCACACTGTTTGATTCAGAAATTATGTTTTAATCATTTTCAAATGTATATCACCATATTTTCATACATGAAACTCAACATTTTAATGAAAAACATAATAGAAATTGATAAATGTTCTTTTTTTTTAAACAAAATTGAAATTAAATACACTTCTTGATGTGTTTTATTGCACAGCTCAATATTTAAATGATATCTGAGCTTGATTACAGTGGATAATGGTATTTGTAAATAGTTTGAAAGTCACAGAATTTGCAAAACATTCATGCAGCAACACTACCCAAATCAGTAAAATTCTTGTTATTTCCCTTGGTAATGAGTATAGTTGTAAATATGCTCTACTGACTACATATGACATTGGATACATGATTCAATCTGTTATTTCAATTGGAAAAAGATCAAATTTGAAAAAGAATAGTTAAATATTCAATAATTAAGCAAGACCCCAAGTTCTTAAGTGGGCAGGGTATAGTTTCGCACTTTGGTCCCGGTGGATTTTTTAGATATTTGGGGTAACCCAGAATAAAATGCATTATAATTAATGTTTGAAATAAAGATGAAAGATTTTGTTTAAAATTGCATAGTTGACATGATAGTTAATGGGATGCTGACTGCTAAAACGTGTATATATGCTAGCTTTGCATGTTGTAAGTTGAGCATTTGTCGGATGGGAAAACAGCTTTCAGAGACAAGCACGTGAAAAACTTGATAATCAGGTATTTCAGTGACAAATACTGAAAAAAGTAGCTGGATGGGAGACACTTTCCTGGTGCTTGGGTTATAAGGGATAGTTGAAATATTGACCAGAAAGGGGTTAGATGAGTCAACTTCCTGCAGGAAAAAAATGCAGGCTTTCAAACATGCATGAATTTTGATAGATTTTCATGTGAAAATCAGGGGTGGGGATTAACTGAAATATCTCCATATTTTCTGAAGGATGTGTATTTTAGTACAGTTGCCAATAATTTGAAAGCCAATATTCTTATGCAACACAGAAAATATAATAACAACATTTTATTAATGCAATTGTATTTTTTTCAAACAGAATAACATTGCACGCACTGGCAAAGCTTGGAAAACTGCTCGGAAACTGTACCCTGCGCCCTAAAGATAATGCACTTCAGTATTCTTAGAGACAAAGACACAAAGATGGTCAATTAGGCTAGAAAGGTAATTACAATTTTTAATTTGATAAACATTTTATGTAGAGTTTTTGTTGAATACTTGAGATGCAAAAAAAATAGAATATTTTGCAGCATAATATAAGAGTTGAAGCGATTATATATGATACTCACTGTTCCTAATTTTGGTGAATTATTTTGTTTGTTTGTGGACAGTATAACTGTAACACAGTGTTTAACTTGTATACATATATAAGTGCTGTGACCAAATTAAACATTTACAACAAATCAATGTACATTTTCAGTGTCATAGTACTGTTTACATGTTGGTCTATTTCATGTTAGGTCAGGTCTAGTAGATTTTCAAAGTAACTGGACCACTGGCCATGAGCTATTAAAAAAATTAACATTGAACCTTGAGATTGAAATACGAATATTCTTGAATTATATGTTGATCGGAAGAAGATTTTTAAAAAATATATAGATTATAAAAGTCACTTTGTCTGTCCGTGTTAAGCGGACAGTTGAAAATGTGTTAGATACTTTTTGTGTCGCCTGCGATAGCAGGTAGACACATAGGGATCCTATTGTCTGGCTGCGGTGCCGTCGTCCGGTAGTACCCAATCTTTAACCTGAAACTTAATGTTGCCTATAACTTTGAAAGTACTTGTCCTATTCACTTCATACTTGGAATATATCATCAGCATGAACACTGCCATCTGTGAAGACAAGAATGATAACTCCAGTTTCAATATTTTGGAGTTATGCCCCTTTCAAATGCAACTTTAACCTGAAACTTAATGTTGCCTATAACTTTGAAAGTACTTGTCCTATTCGCTTCATACTTGGAAATTGGAATACATTATCAGCATGAACAACAACATTGGTAACAAAAAGAATCATAACTTCTGTTTGATTATATTTTGAGTTATGCTCCTTTCAAATGCAACTTTAACATGAAACTTAATGTTGACTTTAACTTTGAAAGTAATTGTCCTATTCACTTAATATTAAAAATAAATCATCTTCATGAACAGCGTCATTATGAAGCAAAAGAATGATAACTCCTGTTTGACTATTTTATGAGTTGGGTTCCTTTAATATGCAACTTTAACATGAAACTTTATGTTGCCTATTACTTTTAAAGTACTTGTCCTATTCACTATTCGTTATATCATCTTCATGAACAACAACAACATCGGTTACAACAAGAATCATAACTCCTGTTTGACTATTTCTTTTCAAATGCAAATTTCATATGAAACTTAATGTTGTGTATAATTTGAAAGTACTTGTCCTATTCATTGAATACTTGGATTGTATCATCAACATGAACTGTGCTATCGAGAACAACAAAAATTATAACTCCTGTTTGAATATTTAATGAGTTATGTCCCTTTCAAATGCAACTTTAACATGAAACTTAGTGTTGCCTGTAAAATCGAAAGTACTTGTTCAATTCACTTAATAATTTGAATAACTCATCTTCATGTACAAACCAATTTTTGAAGATGTTAACTCAGGTTTCACCATTATTTTAGTTATTCCCCTTTTAAATGCAATTTAGATGGCACATGACTTGTGTTCTGTGGTGTAGTGTTAAAATCAACTTAAATAAAATATTTTTATTATATATGATTAAAAATAGGCCAACATTTCAACTTTTTGCATGCAGGCGACACATGTGTTTCGCGGAACACAACATTCTAGTTATTTAATGTATTAATTATTAAAATTTATATAAATATATTGTATATGTGTACAACAGTCTCATAGGCCACTTTCTACCGATCGCCCTTGTAGTTCAGTGGTAGAATACTTTCCATTTACATGGAGAGAGACCTGGGTTCAATTCCCAGCAGGGGCTCAACTGAATAAGGCATTTTTGAGACTGACTTTATTGTATTTTTAAAATTTACAATCCATAAATAAAGCATATAATTATACATTATATGCTAAGTGCTATTTATTTATAAAATTTGAACAGAAACACTGGAAATAATAACTGCAATCGATAGAACGTTCATATTCACAAATTTCAATTCTTCTAAATTTTATTAAAATCGACCTAGTAGGAGAGTGGCAATTGCAATAATGATCTCACATAGAAACCTTGTACTATGATTTTAGAAATATAATCACATCAATTGTCATACTAAGATGGAAAGTTGCAGAATTATAGTAGTATATGCTAAGTCTTTTGTAATGGCTCAAGAATAATCTTCATCATCGTCTGACATAAACAGCAGCAGCAAATGCTTCAGCATCAGTAACAAAATAATAATCATCATCATGCCAAGTGAAATTAAAATATGCTATATGAATATAGTGTCATCAGCTGCTTACTCATTAGCAAGAACAAAAACAGGAGCAACAAAAATTAATATTCATCATCATTTAATGTTTATTAAATATTTTGTACAACTGTATATATATATCGTCATCATCAGCTAAGTCAGTGGCAACAATCTGCAGCTATACTTCAAAATCTGCAACTGAACAACTATATAGTTTATATTTATAATATTGTTCGTTTTCTATGTACTATGCACCCTTTGGTTATTAAAAACCCTCTGCTTAGTGCTAATTGGTATTGTAACACATAAGCAAGGTGAATGGTGTGATGCATTACCATATTAATGCAAGCATCATGCAACCTGGGGGTTCCAGCTAGTATAGAAATTTAACACACACATTTAGAACTTATATGCTGCTTGTGATTCTTGTATCTCTTCTTGTTACAAAAAGACATCAAGACTACAAGTCAGACAAGCATTTTGTGATGTTTTATTTCTTGGTCATAAAATAATCTAATTCATATTACATGTACAACATTTTAATTATCATGGTGATATTTCATGAATGTTTATGCTCACCTGATATACACTGTTCACAGTAGAATATAAGCTATATTCACGTTATTATAGATACCAGTATGTTTGGGGCGGAGGAATACATGTGCGTTAAATATTTGGGAAGATAGTTTGCGTTGTCAAGATAATTGAAATGATTGATTGTTTTATTGTATAACATGATCCCTAGGTAATATTGCACTGAAGGAGCCTAGCTAATGGCTGGTGTGCTGTAGCACTAAACATGCAAGCTATGTTACAGAGCAGATTAACCAGATGCAGAGGGTGAAAAACTGCAAAAGGGAAAATAACAAGCAGTTTTTTAGGAAATATTTCTCCTAACCCTTTATACAAATAGCAAATTCAATATAGTAACAACATTTTTAGCTTCACATTTCATACTCTATATAGTTACCCTCGCCATTCTATGTACATTCTAACCCTGTATCAAGTGTAACTGATACTAGGAATGAAGATTCTCTACAGCATTCAAGAAGCACCACCTACTTATTAATATTCATAGCTTATGTCTCTATTATTCTGGATTAATTATCAACCTAACATATAAAGGCATTCTTCTCATCTGCCCAGTCATTTGTGGTGGAAACGTGTTGGTATTGTCTTTTTGTTACAGTGATTTTTGAGATTATTTGTATTGTAAGTAGTTTTCTGTTGTTCATATTTCTTAAATGAATAATATATTTATGTATGTGTAAAGCAATAATTTGAAGGGATACAATTTTCCTATAAGAAAGTAAGTTAAGCAAAATTTATGTAGAAAATTTGATGTTTATGTACGCAGTCAGTAAATTAGTTTTTAATTTTATCAAGCTGATATTTACATATGCGGTTGTATGATTTATTAGAAAATAACATAAAATATAAATCAATAATATGTTTTTTATTTGACTCTTTCTCTGCAGATTTTATAGATAAACAAATAAGTCATTACCAAATATTATTATATTTCACGGAATGAAATTAAAATTTGGAGAATATTGTTCTTTCAACGTTTTTCCCCCAGACACAATTAAAAAAAGAGAGACTAACCAGGTTTGCAATTATTTTTAGTCACGTGCATTTGGGGGTATTGTTGTAATCATTTTATTGTAGAGATTTAATATCTGCTACGTTACATTAAAATTCCATGATTATATATCGGTATATGAAGTCTTGATAAAGGAAATAATAACCTGTCTACACACTTTCCGGATATGGAATATTAGTTGTATAGCTATATTTTATACTCGCTAAGTTGATGTAGGTATAAAACATTTATGCAAAGTCATTTTTGTTCAATTAAAATGATTCAAAATTCATAATATAAGAAAGTTAATTAAGCAATATTAGGTTTTCAATGCCTGCTACGCTTCTGTTTTAAAATTAATCAATGTTTTTACTTATCTTTAAAACTGATTTGATACTTAAAATAGTCATGTATAAAACATTTTTTTTGGCATATAAAAAGCTCGCAAATGGGTTAATTTCAAGTTTGTATTGCGGTTTTGTTGGTAACAAAATGAAGCGGTCAGCTGATAACAGTTCCTTCATAAAAAGAATTATGAAACAACGCAATTTCGCACAGATTAGAACTCACAAGTGGTGAACTGTATCATGTTATTATAAACTTCCTTAATTGCTTTTGCTATCTTGTTTACCTTAGAGCTGTTGAGAGAATTATTATTTTATGAATAAAAGTTTTGCAGATAACATTTACATTTATTTAGACATACTTCATTACACTTTATTTAGTTTTGAATTTGTTTTAAATGTTAAAATAAAATTAACTTTCATAATTGATTATTATTTAAACAATCAAGACAAATGAGGGGGAAACCGGGAGCTATTATTCATAACTATAGCTCCAATTCTAAAAAAGAAAGTTCGCTCAATTACTGTAGTATCATTATATTCAGCACATGTTTAAAAATACCTGTATTTCTGAGCTATGGTAAAAGCGCGAATTTATAACACACGCGAAAATACACCCATTTAAAAATACATAAGAAAGCAACATACAATTTAAGCTCGCTCGAAAATAACCTTTGCAACTTTAGCGCGAGCATTCTTCCCCGTGAAATTTAATGATACCAGAGTAACAAAAAATAAATGTATATAAATTCAAAAGCGCATGTAAGCGCGCCAGAATTAAATAATCATACAACAATTTATGAGCGCATAGAAAATTATACACACAAAAGCATTTGAAATAATATCAGTTGATTCAAAGCGAGAATCAAGAAAGCACTACAGCAAACAAAAGTGGTGAAGGAGCAAAATCATAGAATCACAGGGGAAAGGTAATGTGAACATAAATTAAGGTGCGCAGTTTGATTGCTTGTATAAATGAAATTATTAGGAACTTAATTCTATTTAAACAAACCACCAAAACAAATAAAAATATGCGCATTTCCGCGTTAGGGTAAAAGCACGAATTTAAACCGCGAAAATACACCCTTTAAAAATACATCAGAAAGTAACATGCAACTGTGCGTATTTAAGCACGCGCGAAAATAACTGTTAAAAAATGAATATCATATAATAGTGTCAGCAATTGTATTTTGTAAATAAATAAGTACTGTACAGAACAACAAATAAGAGAAAGATTGTATATTTCCCTTGATTTCAAAGTATGGTGTAATATAAAATTTTACCACATTTCCTATTACTGGTAAAAGATATTCTATTTACTTGGAAATAAATATTTTGTTTTTATATTATTACTGCATATAAACTAGCGCGCAAATAATATTTCAAGTTGGTATTGCGGATTTGTCACAAAATGAGGGATGAGCTGCTTTAATTAAACCTCAGTTTCTTCAGATATTAGATATTAATCGTTAGTATATTGTAATAATTAACTAACATAATTATCAAACGTGAGTAAGACAGACAAAAATACATGCAAATCAGTGAATTATACGTTAGTTATACCATTTCCAATTGTTAATTAAAAACGTGAATAATAGCATTCGTAGGAATTTCACAGTAGGCATTGTGTTTCTGAATTCTATTTGCTTCTTATGTGAATATGACTAAATTGAAATGCAGTGTATAGTTAACATTATAGCAAACAGAAGCATGTATAAAAAGTATATTTCATACGCCTTTTGATGCAAATGTCAATGTGTTAAGTTTGTGCAGGACAGATATTTGACAACACATAGAGGGATGGGCTGATTTGAACAAAAACACTTTTATTTATAGACAAGGTCCCAGGATCATAAAACTAAATCTGGATATCAGACAAATCTCAAGCATCTGGTTGGCTGAAATGGCAAACTGGTAGCAATCAGGTTAAGAGTTACACAGAGTAAGGGGTTAGAGATCAGGGTAAGAGTTACACAGAGTAAGGGGTTAGAGATCAGGGTAAGAGTTACACAGAGTAAGGGGTTAGAGATCAGGGTAAGAGTTACACAGAGTAAGGGGTTAGAGATCAGGGTAAGAGTTACACAGAGTAAGGGGTTAGAGATCAGGGTAAGAGTTACACAGAGTAAGGGGTTAGAGATCAGGGTAAGAGTTACACAGAGTAAGGGGTTAGAGATCAGGGTAAGAGTTACACAGAGTAAGGGGTTAGAGATCAGGGTAAGAGTTACACAGAGTAAGGGGTTAGAGATCAGGGTAAGGGTTATATGGAGTAAGGGGTTAGAGATCAGGGTAAGAGTTACACAGAGTAAGGGGTTAGAGATTAGGGTAAGAGTTACACAGAGTAAGGGGTTAGAGATCAGGGTAAGGGTTACACAGAGTAAGGGGTTAGAGATCAGGGTAAGGGTTATATGGAGTAAGGGGTTAGAGATCAGGGTAAGAGTTACATGGAGTAAGGGGTTAGAGATCAGGTTAAGGGTTACACAGAGTAAGGGGTTAGAGATCAGGGTAAGGGTTACATGGAGTAAGGGGTTAGAGATCAGGGTAAGAGTTACACAGAGTAAGGGGTTAGAGATCAGGGTAAGAGTTACATGGAGTAAGGGGTTAGAGATCAGGGTAAGAGTTACACAGAGTAAGGGGTTAGAGATCAGGGTAAGAGTTACACAGAGTAAGGGGTTAGAGATCAGGGTAAGGGTTATATGGAGTAAGGGGTTAGAGATCAGGGTAAGAGTTACACAGAGTAAGGGGTTAGAGATCAGGGTAAGGGTTATATGGAGTAAGGGGTTAGAGATCAGGGTAAGAGTTACATGGAGTAAGGGGTTAGAGATCAGGTTAAGGGTTACACAGAGTAAGGGGTTAGAGATCAGGGTAAGGGTTACACGGAGTAAGGGGTTAGAGATCAGGGTTAGAGTTACACAGAGTAAGGGGTTAGAGATCAGGGTAAGAGTTACACGGAGTAAGGGGTAAGAGATCAGGGTAAGAGTTACACGGAGTAAGGGGTAAGAGATCAGGGTAAGAGTTACACGGAGTAAGGGGTTAGAGATCAGTATCAGAGTTACACGGAGTAAGGGGTTAGAGATCAGGGTAAGAGTTACACAGAGTAAGGGGTTAGAGATCAGGGTAAGAGTTACACAGAGTAAGGGGTTAGAGATCAGGGTAAGAGTTACACAGAGTAAGGGGTTAGAGATCAGGGTAAGAGTTACACAGAGTAAGGGGTTAGAGATCAGGGTAAGAGTTACACGGAGTAAGGGGTTAGAGATCAGGGTAAGAGTTACACGGAGTAAGGGGTTAGAGATCAGGGTAAGAGTTACACGGAGTAAGGGGTTAGAGATCAGGGTAAGGGTAAGGGTTACACAGAGTAAGGGGTTAGAGATCAGGGTAAGAGTTACAAGGAGTAAGGGGTTAGAGATCAGGGTAAGAGTTACACAGAGTAAGGGGTTAGAGATCAGGGTAAGAGTTACACAGAGTAAGGGGTTAGAGATCAGGGTAAGAGTTACACAGAGTAAGGGGTTAGAGATTAGGGTAAGAGTTACAAGGAGTAAGGGGTTAGGGTTAGGGTTACACAGAGTAAGGGGTTAGAGATCAGGGTAAGAGTTACACAGAGTAAGGGGTTAGAGATCAGGGTAAGAGTTACACAGAGTAAGGGGTTAGAGATTAGGGTAAGGGTTATATGGAGTAAGGGGTTAGGGTTAGGGTTACACAGAGTAAGGGGTTAGAGATCAGGGTAAGAGTTACACAGAGTAAGGGGTTAGAGATCAGGGTAAGAGTTACACAGAGTAAGGGGTTAGAGATCAGGGTAAGAGTTACACAGAGTAAGGGGTTAGAGATCAGGGTTATATGGAGTAAGGGGTTAGGGTTAGAGTTACACAGAGTAAGGGGTTAGAGATTAGGGTAAGAGTTACACAGAGTAAGGGGTTAGAGATCAGGGTAAGAGTTACACGGAGTAAGGGGTTAGAGATCAGGGTAAGAGTTACACGGAGTAAGGGGTTAGAGATCAGGGTAAGGGTAAGGGTTACACAGAGTAAGGGGTTAGAGATCAGGGTAAGAGTTACAAGGAGTAAGGGGTTAGAGATCAGGGTAAGAGTTACACAGAGTAAGGGGTTAGAGATCAGGGTTATATGGAGTAAGGGGTTAGGGTTAGAGTTACACAGAGTAAAGGGTTAGAGATCAGGGTAAGAGTTACACAGAGTAAGGGGTTAGAGATCAGGGTCTTTTGGGGTTAGGTTATGGTTTTTATGCATTTGGTACATAACTTTGTAGCTAATACAGATATCAACTTCAAACTTGAAAAAATTTCCCACCATCATAATCTACATCACTTTCATCAACACTTTAAATTTTAAATTATGTAATATTATAAAAGTGAGTAATATTGAACTAAGAAATAACTGTTCCTAATCATAAATTGCAAACAACATTTCCTATTCTTCCAAAAATATTTCAAAGTTATTCCTCTTTTTAGTTCATTATTCATGGTATTTTAAGGAATGATTTCTGTTATTTAAAATCAATTTCCTCGCTAACCATTTACTTCTGAATATTATTCCTGGTTGCACATGAATGTTTGGCAATATTTTTGTTGTTCTTTTAATCTTTAAATTGCATTTATTTCAAATTATTCGAATAGTAGAGTGCGCTGTCTCCGCTGACAGCTCTTGTTTTATGATTTATCAATAACCCTAACTCCTAAAATTATTATTTTTTATTCTCTTTGTAAAAATGGTATAAAATAGTAGACAATTTCTATTAAAACAAAACTAGATACATAACTGAATCGTTATGTGTCTATGGGTATGAGAATGGGTAATCCAGTGTGATGAGATTTACAAGTTAAGAACGGGTATAAGAACGTACATAGTTAATGTTAGTAAGTCATTTTCAGTCAAAATTACATTTTTATTAAATAAACTTGACTATAACTTTTTGTTGTAACATAACAGGAAATGAGTGCTGTAGATGACACAGAGTTTGTAGAGAAGCTCCTTGACAAAACAGAGAAATTCGTAGCTGATGAATTGGCGAAGGTGAGAAAAGAATTGGTAGACGTCCAAGCAAAACAATCAAAACAAGAAAAGAAAATTAAGGAACTAGAGAATGAAAATGCCACACTAAAAAGTCAAATGGAGTACATCGGAAATGAAGTTGCAGCTTTGAATACTGTATTGTTGGAAGTTGGACAGCATTTGTCATCCGCCTCAGTGGCACTTATTTCCCTGCCGCCAAACACAAATAAAACACAGGAGATATACCATGCAGAGGTAGCCAGGGTTCCACATAATTACCATTCAGTGCCCACAGTAGCAAGCATTCCAAATACAGAGACCCGGAAAAGGAGTGCATCAGCCATGACATCACAGTAAATAGATTTTATAAACATTTTTCTTTTGCGCATAGATTTGTTTTGTATGTCTGTCTGTCTGTCTGTCCAGACGTCTGTCTGCTAACCCTAACACTGTATAAATATCAGTCAGCTTGCGAACTAGTGTCATTTTTCAAACCTGCTAATAAAAAACTGTAAGAATTATTGTGGGAATATATATTTTGTAAAATAATTTATTTTATTCTAGAAATTATTTTTATTCCTCACACCCACTATTTATCCCACACTATTTATATGACCTTGACCACTTTATAACATCGTTTGTAAAGGTCAAAATACACCTTTTGGGGCAGTTGTCATACGTAAGCGACATTATTTGCTTATTTTTCAGGATTGCAACAACGATGAATGACCTAGATGAAGAATTTAGACACAAAATTGAGCCCTTCTATTCTGATAGCAAGTTCGCCAAATCGGACCTACTGAACCCTATCCAACGAGCTTTCATCAAATACAGATCGGATCAATTAAATCGAACGAATGAAGGAATTACTACAGCCTTGGTCACAGCCATAATCAGGGAAGGGATAAACGAACATATATGGGATGAGAATTATGCTCCCGGACATAACAATGACATGACAACTTATATTGGAACAAGATTGAAGAATGAAAGGAAACGATACAGGTTAACTTTGAAGTTAAATACTTCAAATGAAAGACTGAATTCCTATGTACAACAGTCAATGGAACAAAAATCAAGTAAGTCTGCAGATGACGACGATTGCTGCGTTTCACAGGAAAATAACGTACTTTAAACATTACAGTTTTTTGACTTCTCAAAAGCCGACCCTGATTTATTGGAGGATTTTAAACGTATACAAATATTCACGTTTCAAAAATAGGCACCGATTTGTTGTAGAAAACATGTTGATTTTTATGATCGGTGGTTATTTAAAAGAACACGGAATCATCAATCAATAGTGCTTTGAATGCATTTTATATTTTATCTCCATATAGTTCAAAATTGATTATGTGTAACATATACAACTGGATAAGAAAATTACTAATTGAATCCCAAATTGGCTCCAAAATAATTAACCAATATTTTAGAAAATATCTACCGTACATTATTATTACATGTAAAACACAGTTTGGTTTGCAATGGCATAAAAAATTAATGAATGTTTATTAGATTAATTGATTTACGAATTTTTCTGTTACAGTATTTCAGCGATAGCACGATTTTTACTATTTGACACAAAGCGGGTATCACCCGCAAGGTAAAAGAGCATTGAGATTCGAGATACATATTTCATTTTTTACAGAAGAAAGATGGTAATGTTAAATGACAAGTTTTACGGTTATTAAATAGGGTTTCCAAACATGTTTAAAATACAGGATTTTATTAAAAGGAAGAAAACCTGTTCGGAATAAAGAAATAGTATATGCTTTATTCAAACATACGCTTTTCAACGGGTATTTTAAAAAATAGATGCATATTTAAATTAATGGTTTAAAATCGTGAAAAGTATACGAATTTTTACCTAACGGGTTTACGACAAGAAATCAGTGTCGGCTTTTAAGAGCTCAGAAATTCTGCATGTTCTAAAACAGTGTTTCTGTACAAATTGTATTAATAAAAAGCACTTAGCATATAATGTATATAGGCTTTAAATAGGCAGTGTAAACTTGAAATATACTCAACAAAAATAAAAAGTATCCACTTTCCTATCATAAATTTTGTAAAATTTGAAAACGAAAACTGAGAAGTCTGTATGTGGACAACTTTGCATTTCTGTTATCATTGCAAAAAGAAAAAGTGTTCTTGAAAATCTGCAGCTACAACTTAGTTATCTTTCCCTTTGTTGTAATGAGAGTTCCAGGAAAAAGTCAGTGATTCTTTGAAGTATTCAAATGTTTGAATAAAATCAATCTTTCCAACTCTTGTGATCAATAAAATCATAAAACATTCATCAATAAAACAAGTAGTCCTCGATAAACTACGCTAGAAAATCCGACCATTTCCAATTACCTCCCTTTAAATTGAATATGTAGTGTTTTGTAATCCATTATTAATTGTTTTTTGACTTGCCATTGCTTAGGTCTTTGTGTGGAAGATTATGTTTATGAACAATAGAAATTGAAAGCAACTGAGATTTACAAATTAAACAGCATTCAAAGAGTACCTGATTAAATGAAAATATGTTAACGAGAATATAAGCATAAAAAGTGGATACTTTTTATTTTTGTTCAGTATACAATAAAGTCAGTCTCAAAAATGCCTTATTCATATGAGCCCCCGCTGGGAATCGAACCCAGGTCTCTCTCCATGTAAATGGAAAGTATTCTACCACTGAACTACAAGGGTGATCAGTAGAAAGTAGCGTATGAGACTGCTATACACATATAAAATACAGTAATTGGAATTTTAATAATAAATACATTAAGCAAAATGAGAAACAATATGACTTTTTATGTAATGCAGTTCTTGGCAAATTTACAAATGTTCATTTCTTTTTTAATCTAACAAATAAAATTAGCCCTTAAAATTCAATATTAAGAACTTTATTTTTAAAGTTGAATTGCACTTTTCTTTCATTATCAATTTGATACTATTTTTATTCAAATTACTAAAAAAATCATTATAATGTTCTTTTTAAAAATATATTTTCATTTTCTACCAATCAGACTTCACTTCCTGTTAATGGCCCGCAAATTCCCTGCAAAAAATTATTTAGAGGCCTGATCACCAATATTTAGTGGTCTATAACCTAAACATGCATCTTTGACTTTTTTTTTACTTTTTTATATTTTATCCAAACAAAGAAATTATTCTGTGCACAAAAATACCATTTTTGTATGTCATTCTCCCCAATTCAGCCCAAAGGCTTAATTTTTAGACAAGCACTCACTGCTCATTTGCATGCAATAAAAGTACTAAAGATTTTAATAGTGAAAAAAATTCACAACAAAAAATATTTTTCCCACATATGCCTTAAAACTTGCACACATGAGATCTTAACATGTGTATTACAAGTTGCACTAACATTTTTTGGCTTGGCCTTATTTTTCTTTTATATGGAGCAATTTGTTTTACCCCACCCCCTACAAAAAATTGGAAAATTCAAAATGTTTCACCATTTTTCAGCCATTGTAATAATGCCTTTATGAATATGAAAATGAATACAGAAATGGGGCGAATTATTTTTAAAAGTAATGCATTTGTAACAGGGTTCTGCTAGTTAAGAAACTCTCTGGATGTAGTTCTGTATTTTATTTTATATATATCACGAAGTCTGAAACAAAAAATACAATATTCATAACGAATATAATTGAAATTCAAAATGCATTTCATACAAATACAATGTCAAATCCAATTACAAATTACAAATGTTAAAAGTAAAATTAAACAAACCTACCAGAACTGCAGCTGAGCACACACAAAAAAATAATGTAAATAATATCTTTGCAGAGTTATATCTTGTTTTAATTGGTTTTACAACCCGTCTCATCCAAGACAAATGACTGACTAAGGATTTGGAGTGAAAAAACCAAGGAAACTAAAAAAGGCAGGAAATGTCATGTGACCACCCATTCACTCATGCATACATCACACTCAAACCAGTTTTCACAAGTCATATGACAAGATATGTTTAACACACAATTGACAGGACAATAACTAGGACAAGACGGGACAGTATCTAGGACATGTCAGTAACTAGGACATGACAGTTAACAAATAATGACTGATGGAATAAATTATAAAATAAGACATGGTTACATATGGCAATCCCGGCAGGACACGAACCTGCAATCTTCTGAAATTAGCATTATTTGTGAAATTTGTGCATTAAATTAAATTAGCATTACTAAATTTTGAGAAAGTAATGCGATTAAATTAGCATTATATCAAAAGTAATGCATTAAATTGATCATTATTTTATAAATACTAATTAACTGTGACGAGAGCCACAGTAAAACACTATTTGTTACATTATGGCTCCAATTGTCCAATAGTGGCTCCGTCCAAATGACAGTGTTATAATTCCAGAGCCACTGTCCGGCAGAAGATTATTACGTGTACACAATGGCTCTAAGGAGAGCCACCATAAAGCAAAGCATGCTATACAATGGCCTCTCATTCCGTGGCTCTGATAAATGACAGTGTAAAAATTACAGAGCCCCTACCGGGCTCTACAGAGCCGGTTTAAAGCTAAACCTTTAACAACAGAAAACTACTAACAATACAAATAATCTCAAAAATCACTGTAACAAGAAGACAATACCAACACGTTTCCACCACAAATGACAGGGCAGATGAGAAGAATGCCTTTATATGTTAGGATGATAATAAAGCCTATGAATATTAATTAGTAGGGTTAGCTACTTGAATGCTGTAGAGAATCTTTATTCATAGTATTAGTTACACTTTATACATACATGTAGAATGCAGAGTTTTCTCTAACTATATAGAGTATGAAATGTCAAGCAAAAGATGTTGTTACTTTATTGAATTTGCTATTTCCATATCAAGAAATATTTCCTTAAAAACAACTTATTTTCCTTTTTGCAGTTAGTCACCCTCTGCATCAGCCTGGTAAATCTGCTCTATATTATAAACAAATCATTGTAAAGAATTTAACTTTATATTCATCCATATAACTGCTTGTATACATTTATGAGCACCATTGCATTATGCTTTTGTAATCAAGTCATTGTTTGCGATGTTATCATAATCACAACTGTTGTAAACTTTATATAAAGATGTTACAATAAGGGAAATGTTTTACAATCACAAAATAAAATAATTATTATTAACACCATTTCTGCACATGATATTTTCTCCCACGGTATTTTTTCAAATTGTAATTCCCCTTGTTATTTTTATGGTTTTTCATCTTTTAATTTTCAGGGGGTTTTTTTTGGTAACTTTTTTGTCAGATTATGGGGACTATTAACACTTTATGTTTTGTAAGTAAACTGTTGGTAAACTCACTATAAAAGGGACAGAAAATTGTAATTAATGCACTTTGTAGTTTTCATTTTTTGTAGTCGTTTTCAACCTTCTATAAAAATCATCTAATTTAAGTAAATTATTGCTATTTAACTGGTATTATTCAACTTAATAACTTTTGCATAAATATGTTGGTAAAAATCATTAGTTAACTGTGTTTTATTTAATAAAAGCAAGCCAACATTACGGTTTCTCCTAAGAATTATCATTTTATGTAAAGTTCACCAACTTTTAAGCACTTGTTTAAAACACTTACTTTATTCATTTATGTTCTCAAACATCTTGTTAAGGTTTACATGAATAAAAGTCATCAAACAGTTTGAGTTATTATGTTTTGGTTTTAAATTCATATTTCCCATACAATTTATGTGAATACTAACGGCTTTGTCTGTCAGAGCCATTGTACATAGTGACGCTTTGTTCCTCTGTCTGTCCTCAGTACCATTGTAAGGAGAGTGTTGTGTAAAGCATCAGCTGTCCTTCTTTCCTTCCGCCATTGTGAAGAGTTTTTGCATTAATTTAACTGTACCGTGTACTGTCCTTGATATGCAACAATATTTTCGGTAACACTCCATGACCAAGTTCACCCATCGAACAACTTTCCTAATATTATTGTAGCGTTATGCTACCGCATAGAAGACACTAACAAAGTGTAAGTCTGTTTCGGCCAGGAGCCCTCGTCGTGGTCGCTCGGACGAGTTACTAAGACTACCACACTCAATTATGGATAGCAACTGCCTTGCTACTCCAGTATATATAGACCTATACTGTTTACATAACTACCGTTATAAACAAACTTAACGATAACGTCTGCAACCAAAGCGATACACCGGCTGACCCTATCCGCAGGCTTTGTGTCAAGTGCAAGCTTGCATACAGAAATGGCCAGCCTTAAACCCAGAGCCCCAGAATGACTAAGTTTGATATCTAGTTGTCTTCTTATATAAAAATGCTTCAAATAAAGCAGTTGAATATCTGGCAAAGTACTTCTTAAACGGTTTATCCATTATGCCAATGAAGGGTGAACATGTCAGGGTATGCGATTTCTTGCTCGTGGGTAGATCTGTTGGCTTGAGCTTAGTATCTGTTGACTGATCTGTGCAAGTGGGACTTAATTTTGGTGTAACTGTTACCATTTCAGGCCTGTTCAACCTCGTCTGTGCAGTTGAAGACGATACAGCCTAAGATTAGAGCGGGTACAATAGTCTGTTGTTCACTAGGCCTAGTTAATTTTTTGATTCAGTCAGTTCCGGATCGAATACAAAAATTTCAACAAATCACTTAATACTAATGGTATCGGGAGATTTTTGGTCTATGTCAACAGCTAATACAATAATTTAACGAAATATAACGAAACACTGTAAATATCTTTGAAATCCGTGCAATTATATTACTTTTGATAGTTTGCAAAGAAATTTGACCTAGTTCTTCGTCGAAGAGACGCTTGTCACGAAATACAGAAACGGATTATTAATCGAAAGGGCTAAAACGGAACAAATGAACACGATAGGGTACTGGTGGACAACGGCTTCCTTAAGGGAATTTTTAACAATCAAGAACAACGAGAACAACGGTCACTTTGCCACACTCTGTTTCCTCAGGATTTCTTAATTGTTAACTTAATATACACAAACTATAACGTAAGGTAGGTAACTGATGTAAACAATACATAATATATTATAGGGTTTATCTCCCTTGTATTATTAAATAATCAAACTAAATATTTGAATAATAGCCCCAATATGTATAAAAACAATAAATAAGATAATAATTGAATTCATTATTTAAGAAACCATGCCTTATTTGCGAGATACCATACAAATATGTAATAAAGGAGCGATTTTAAAGTGTACGAAACGGTCAACTTTGAACACAAACAACACCAACGATGACAAAGACGATGATGAGAATGACCGTACAAAAATTATATCGTTGATAGATATTACAATAAATTATTTTTTAAAAGTTATTTTGTATAGATATCTTATTTCACTATTTATAAAATTGTTAAAAACAAACACACATTCATGCAAAATGCGAAAATAAATGCCACCGTCGTGTACATTTCTTCCATTTCGGCCATTTCGCTTAATAATCCGTTTCTGTATTTCTTGACAAGCGTCGGTTCGACAAAGAACGAATGTCAAATTTGTTTGCTTTTCAAACCATAAAAACTCACATAATACACGGATTTCAAAGCAGTTTTCAGTGTTTTTCGTCAAATCATTGCCTTTGCTGTTGACACAGACCGCAAATCTCATGATAACGTTCTTATTAAGTGATTTGTTGACATTCGATCCGGAACGGACTGTTTCAAAAACCAACTTGTTTTTTAAAGCAATATTTCAGACAATAACGTGAAAAATTGAATATTGTGCCCGTCCTACTCTAAGGATGTTTAACCTTTAAGTTCAGAGATAATTCTAAACGTGCCTTATGGGGCGTCCGTGGCCTAGTGGTTAAGGCTTCCGACAATCGGGTGTCAGACTATTCTCCCCCTTGCCAGTTCCTCCCCTGACGTTTCCTCCCTGACTGTTCTCCCCCTGTTTTTGGGGAGAACAGTCTGCATATAGATATATATATATATATATATCATATTTAGTAATAATGATTATATCAGGGCTTTTAATCAGAAAATTGGGAAGAGGCCCTGGTCTTTCCAATTGGGAAATGTATGCGCAAGAATTGTTTACTTAGGGAAAACAAAATTAATTGAAAAATGGGTTCTGGATTGTTTTCGCATTAATTGATGATTCATTTATTATTCACAAAAAATTTCTGAATAATTACACAATGTGTCATATAAAGAACAGTAATTAAAAATGCTAAAACATTGCAGAATGCAGAATAATCTTTGTGTGGTTTGATCATTAAAGCCATAATTATTCTCATAACTGCAATCTAATAAAACGTGTACTGCGAATAGATTTATTTAAACACTGCTCCCGCATAAATATGAGTGAACATTTTACCCCTGTCAGTGATATATACAATTATCCTACTAGGTTCAGGGTAAAACTCAACACTAACCTTGATACAAGTATTTTAACAGACAGCAAGAGGTATACTGTTCCAGTAGTCAAAGGGTTTGGCATTAAATCATTTGCCTACAGCGGGTGTACCTTATGGAACAGTTTGCCTCAATATATCAGGGATTCCAGAACACCATATTCTTTTAAATCTAGGGTCAAGGAACATTTAAAAAAATATAATGTTTAAAAATGAAGTTATCTTACAGTTTTTTTGTGTAATTATATCATGTACTGATAGATACTCTTCATAAATAATTCATGGCAATTTCCAGTTTAATTTATTTTATGTAAATCATAATTATCTTAATTATTTAACTTATTCTTATATTAGTTTTCTTAAGTCAATGATTGATTCTGTGATAGTTTGTTCTTGTGATAATCTGTTCCTATCAATTATTATTATTTTTTATATATAATATGTTTACACAATCTGTTTCTTAACAATTTTTTAAACATTGACTAATTGTGATCCTTTTTTAATCTCCCAATGTCATACAACACTATATCTCAAGGACCACAATGGAAATAAGAGTAAATTACTACACTTTTTTTGTGTTATCATTGACATTTATTGTTGAGTGACATGGCTGTATGAATTCATACTTTGTTATATTGTTTCTGTATGTCTTAATATTTTATGCCATGTTATTACACATTTTGATGTTGAAATAAATCTATCTAGCATGATTTTTAAAGCACAATAAAGGTAATTTCAAATAAATGACAAACTTGAATGAAACCACCAGTTAATATAACTTAATTGTGTTTGCAATATTTTCTTATAAAGGTTCATAGACATTTCTTTTCTTTAATAATTGTTTACAAAATTAATGAATGTTCAATCAAATACAATTAAATAAATAGAAACTAACACTTCTAGCTGGTGAAAGTCAAGCCAATAAACTGTTAATGTGTCATTTTCACAATTGGAAGGATCTGTGATAATATTGTTTTATGACAGGAAGTCCATAGATTCCTACTGTTAGTTAACTGTGTTGTAATGTTTTCTTGTAAGTCACAACTTATAACAAATTCTTGAAATTAAAATTAAAAAAAATATTTTTTATATAAATTTTATGCACAAAATATTTTATCTGATTTTGAAAATGTGTTTAATGGTGTTGTTACTTCTTTAAAGTAAAAGAACTGCCTTGTTATTATTTTTATAATATAAATGTGAGGGTAGAATAAAATAAATATTTTTAATAAGTACTTTATATAAATGTTTTGTCTCTTTAAATGTGTTAAATATTTAAATTAAATCTTATATGAATATAATGATTTAGTGTATACTCAGCTTGGCATTTACATCTTTCAAGTAAGATCATTGTCATGTTCCTAACCAAACAAAACTATTTTGAAAGTAATGATTTGGCATGATACTGATTATCTTTGGTAGATAACAAATTCATTATTCAGTCTGTTTTCAACGTTACTAAAATATATTTCCATTAATTTTTTTTTATAAAGTGTCATAGAAATAATGCAAATCATGAAATACTGTTGATATCCTAAATGCAATTTTTTGTAAACGGATGGCATAGATGTTCCAGTTAATCTGGATCTACACTGTTGGACCACAATTCGAGGAGTAGAGCAATAATTTTTGGCTGTGACTATAGTTAACTGAAAATAGCCTTATTTATTCCACATTTTAAGAAGGAATACGGACTAAGTTGATAAATTGATATGTGGCTTCTTGGATGTTTTGTAGTGTTACATTCATTTTAATAAAACAATGAATAAAAATATAAAGACTAAGATATGGGCTAAGTTGATATATTGTTATGTGGCTTATTGGATGATTGTGTTGTTGTGTTTCATTAATTCTAATAAAAAATGTATTAAAATATAACATATCAAGAAAATATAAAGAAATACAATTTAGGATGTGTTGAGTTTTTTTTATTTAAAGTCAAGTTTGATATTCCTAATACAATATTTAATCACCCATAAATATAAATCAATTAAAGTCAACTTCAATCAAGTCAGTTATTAATTTAAAAGTAACACAAATATTGATTAACTTAACTCCCAACAACTGCAATTAAATCATACTAGGTGTTGATGAGATTAAAATACCTGTGAAAATGTTATACAAAATATTGGGGGAGAACCGTCTGCATAATTTCAATTTGGGGGAGAACTGTCAGGGGAGGAACTGGTTTGGGGGAGAACAGTCAGGATGAGGAACTGGTTTGGGGGAGAATAGTCCGACAATCTCACTAAAGTCAGATCTAAAAAACTGTTAGATCTGATGATGGACCGCAGACACCCTATATAAGCTATAGCGGTTTTCCCCGATTACTATTTTTACTCAGGTTTTAAACACTTTCCATGGTTTGAAACACTGTGTTTACTTTCACTCTTGCGATTTTGTAGGCGAAAATCTGATTGCTTGAAAGAGTTGTTGATAAAACATGTTTTAGTTAGTCGTCGTCAGATCCTGATAGCGTAGCGGTTTTCAGGGGATGATTTTAATCGTTGGGATTCCAACTGATTACTTGCCCCTCACCACTGTGAGTTCGAGATCTACCAGGGTTAAGATCTTTCATGTGAGGAAGCTAACCAGCTAGCTTGCGGAATGTCGGTGGTTTTACCCAAGTGCCCGCTCGAGCATGAAAAATTGCACGCAGGGGCACCTGGGGTCTTCTCTACCATGGAAAGCTGGTATGTCCACACTATAATGTCCTTGTAAAGAGGTGGGAGGGACATAAAACTGGGAAATGTCGGGTCAAAAGCTGTGTAGCTTATGTTTAATATGTTTACAAATACCGACAATAAATAAAATGTTTATTTATGTATTTATTTATTTATTTGTGCCTAGAAGGGTAACACCAACAGTAAGTACACCATGCACAGACCAATGAACAGGTTCTTGGTAAAAGCAAACAGATCTGCCAAGGAGCAAGAAATCGCAAACATGGTTATATTCACCCTTTGTGGCATGATGCAGGAACAATTTGCGATGCAGTTTGAGTATGAATTGTCAATTAATAGTGTATTTAGGGATCAGTTTTTTGGTTTGCTGGAATGAAGAAAAAAAAGTAAATTGTGCAAAGAAATTTATTAAATAAAAAGTCATACTCTAATTTTGGTTAATATATTTATTATTAAAATTTCTATTACTGTATTGTGTATGTGTACAGCAGTCTCATTATGCCACTTTCTAACTGATCGCCCTTGTAGTTCAGTGGTAGAATACTTTCCATTTACATGGAGAGAGGCCTGGGTTCGATTCCCAGCAGGGGCTCAACTGAATAAGGCATTTTTGAGACTGACTTTATTGTATTTTTCAAATTTACAATGCATATTTAAACCATATTATGCTAAGTGCTACTTTCAATTTATCGGCTTGTTTCAACAAACATTTTCACCACTAAAATCATTATTTATTGTCATATTTTGCTTAAAGATACATAGAATTAAAGGATATTCATTGTACAAGAAATCTAGATAGATAAATCAGAGGTTCTATGTGTCTGGGATTCAGTAAATGCATTTCTGTGTGACAGGGGTGGTCTGAAATGAGCACTTCTAAATTTCTCGGCTCATTTTTCCAAACATTTTCACTTCTAAAATAAATATTTATGGTCAGATCTTGATCAAACAGGCATAGAATTAAAGGATATTCATTGTACAAGAACTCTTCATAATTAAAATAAAGGTTCTATATGTCTGTGTATGAGTAGGAGCATTTCTGTATGAATGTTTCCACCTTTCCACCTTGTGTGTTTTGACATACCCCTATCATACAGAAATAGCTATACTGAAACTCAGGCACATAGAACCACTGATTTATCTACCTAGATTTATTGTACTATAAATATACTTCAATTCTATGTATATATAAGCAAGATATGACAACAAATAATGATTTTAGTTTTGAAAATGTTTGTCGAAAGAAGTCGACAAATAGGAAATTGTCCATTTTGAACAACACCCATAATACTGGAATCCCCATATTATTTTCCAGGCACCTGGAACCCCTGATTTATCTATCTAGATATCTTGCACAATGAATATACTTTAATTCTATGTATATTTGAGCAAGATATGACCAAACTGTTTGTTAAAAGAAGCCGAGAGATAGAAAAGTGTTCATTTTGACAAGTGTGCATCACACCAATGCATTTATTTATTCCCAGACAGCCAGAGACTCCTAAATTATCTTTCTACTTGTATAGTTGTCTTTTAATCTAAATATCATTTAAAACAAAGCCTATTTCAGCAAGATGTGACCATAAATAATGATTTTAGGGGTCAAACTTTTGCTTTAAGGATATTGAAAAATTGAAAAGTGTTCATTTCTACAAGTTTGCATAACACAGCAATGCATTTGTTCAAGTACAGTCAAGTAAGTCAAGTAATATTTATACCCCCGCTTCGAAGAAGAGGGGGGTATACTGTTTTACCCTTGTCCGTTCGTCCGTCCGTCCGTCCGTAACAAAATTTCCGTCGCAGTTTTCTCAGCAACTATAACATGCAGCAGCCTGATATTTTGCATATTGCTTTATTATATAGTCCCATATGGTGTAAAGCAATTTCATGCTCCTTGCTCATCTACTTCCTGTTTGCCCCATATTTTTTTATTTTGTTACTAAAAAGGTGCATTACATCGACCAAAAGGCATGTTAATTTTCCGTCGCATTTTTCTAAGCAACTATAACATGCAGCAGCCTGATATAATGCATATTGCTTTATCCTATAGTCCCATATGGTGTAAAGCAATTTCATGCTCCTTGCTCATCTACTTCCTGTTTGCCGAATATTTTAGGTTTTGTTACTATTAAAGGTGCATTACATCAACCAAAAGGCATGTTAATTTTCCGTCACAGTTTTCTAAGCAACTATAACATTCAGCAGCCTGATATTATGCATAATGCTTTATCCTATAGTCCCATATGGTGTAAAGCGATTTTATGCTCCTTGCTCACCTACTTCCTGTTCACCAAATACTTAGATTTTTACACATAGTTGACATACATGCACAATTTCCGTCGCAGTTTTCTAAGCAACTATAACATGCAGCAGCCTGATATTTTGCATAATGCTTTATCCTATAGTCCCATATGGTGTAAAGCGATTTTATGCTCCTTGCTCATCTACTTCCTGTTTACCAAATACTTAGATTTGTGCACATAGTTGACATACATGCACAATTTCCGTCGAAGTTTTCTAAGTAACTATAACATGCAGCAGCCTGATATTTTGCATAATGCTTTATCCTATAGTCCCATATGGTGTAAAGCGATTTTATGCTCCTTGCTCATCTACTTCCTGTTTACCGAATACTTACATTTGTGCACATAGTTGACATTCATGCACAATTTCCGTCACAGTTTTCTAAGCAACTATAACATGCAGCAGCCTGATATTTTGCATAATGCTTTATCCTATAGTTCCATATGGTGTAAAGCGATTTTATGCTCCTTGCTCATCTACTTCCTGTTTACCGAATACTTAGATTTGTGCACATAGTTGACATACATGCACAATTTCCGTTGTAGTTTTCTTAGCAACTGAAACATGCAGCAGCCTGATATTTTGCATAATGCTTTATCATATATTCCCATATGGTGTAAAGCGATTTAATGCTCCTTGCTCACCTAACTTCCTCTTCACCGAAAACATAGATTTTTATATATAGATGACATACATGCACAATTTGTGTCGCATTTTAAAAAGATGCGAACATTATTTATGTATACTCTGACAAAGCTGTATTGCGGGGTTATTAATCACCTTCAGTGATAGCTCTTGTTATTTTTGAAAGTCAGATGCATGTAACAAATATGTGCAAATATATGTACATATAAACATAAAAACAACATAAGCTCTGTAGAGCTTTTAACACCGACTTAAATAAATGAGACAAACATAGATAACAAGCACAACAATACATTCAATGTGTTATAAATTTTAAAACAGTAGCTTATAGATAGTTATACTCAGTTTTAAAAAGATGAACCTGGTTGCATACAAATTTAGGATCCAAAACGACATTTAATCCTAACTGATTGTTAAATGAAAAAGTGCAGATTTTGAGCTACACCTAAAACACAGAAATGGCTAGATTAAAACCAAGAGCCCAGGAATCACTAAGTTTGATATTTAGTTGTCTTCTACTATAATTATCCTTCATATATATGTAGCAAGATAGCACAATAAATAATGATTTATGTGTTAAAAAGTAGGTGTCGCCCAAAGGTTGCTTTTATATATATTCATAGTACCCCTATCACACAGAAATGACTAGACTTAAACCCAGAGCTCAGGAATGACTAAGTTTGATATCTAGTTGTCTTCTACTATAAATTACCTTTAAAAAGATACCATTTTGAGTATAACACTAACCCTAGTAGCATTAAAACAAAAGTTACATGTAGATGCTAAGTAAGAAAACGTTATTAAAAATTGAACACATCGTTAATTAAAATTCTATATGTCTAATCAGATCACATACATGTATAAACATTACACCAAACAATACTATCATTAAGCGTAAACTAATAAAAAGAAAGCACATTAAAAGTAAGCACATAAAACAAAACTAAACACATGGGTAGTAACTACCAGTATTAAATATAGAGGTCAAGATTGTTGAATCCTTGACACTCATAACCCATAAATTATCTATCTAGTTATCATGTTCTATAAATATC
Source organism: Corbicula japonica (assembly GCA_038501625.1). Lineage (NCBI taxonomy): Eukaryota > Metazoa > Mollusca > Bivalvia > Venerida > Cyrenidae > Corbicula > Corbicula japonica. The sequence continues at coordinate 138,909 of JAZAYU010000663.1, read as the reverse complement.
CTTTAAAATAAAGCCTATTTGAGCAAGTTATGAATGTGGTGACGCTAGACTCGTGCGCAGCATAGTCCGGTCGGCGAGATGGTCTGGTCCAGTACGGAAACCGGCTGTGGTACCGGGAGAAAGCGGAACCAGTTATCACGTGGATCTCTTCAGTGTACATCCAGCACCAGTAAAGGATTGTTCAACAAGACTAGACTATTTTATCCTTAGAAATCCAAGAGACAACGTCGCATGGACAAGTAGTAAGTGCATTTCTTAGCTGTATCTGAAGTAAATGATCCCACTTAAAATTTAAATCAAAATTATTTTACAGAATGAACATATTTGAAATAAGTTTTCAATGTCAATTATATCTTATTTATTTTTTTAATTGATAATTATAGCTTTTTCTCAATAATTATGATTTTTTTAATAACTTGTTAATTTGTATAAAAAATCATCTTTCATCTATAATAATTACCGTGTTTTCCCGCTTATAAGGCGATCCGCTTATAAGACGGGTCCCCTACTTTTCCGCCAAAATCTGAGTTTTTTGTATAGACCCGTTTATAAGACGGGGTGAAATTTCAGTGAGTTCAGACGCGAAATTTTTGAATTTCGCCAGTAAAAATCGGCAAAATTTTCGGCAAATTTAACATTTTCGAAGCTACGTAACTGGAACATATCCTAATAACAATGAATTTAGACCCAAAAAAATCGGCAATTTTTTCGGTAAATTAAAGATTTTAGAGGCTTCGTAATTGGAAAGCATTCTAATAAGTGTGAATTTCGCAAAAAAAAAAATCGGCAATGTTTCGGGAAAATTTAATATATTCGAAGTTCAGTCATTAGAACATTTCATAATTAGTGTGAATTTCGAAATATATCGGCTAAAATAGGCATTTTTACGGTAAAATTAATATTTTCGAAGCTCCGTCATTAACATATCCTAATTACTGTGAATTTTTGAAAAGAATCTGAGAAAAATCGGCAATGTTTTCGGCAGGTGCAATATTTTCGAAGCTCCGTCATTGATACATATTCTAATAAGTGTTAATCTCGTAATTGATATCTTTAACGCTCAGTCATTGGAACACATCCTAAAAAGTTTTATAGACTTTTCCCTTTAGTGACATCCTATAAGATTATTGATGAATGTGTATCAACACTACGCATTTAACTGTTAATTTCAGTCTTTGCCCGTATGCAAGCTTTTGACACTTGAATATTAATATATTGTCCAGATGTTAAATTCAATTAAACTTTGTCAAAGGCGAAAAGCAAGAACAATCAAGCCTCGGGTTTCGAGTTTGCAAGAGGTGTTGACAGCAATGTTAATCAAATTACAATACCTGGTGACAGATTCAAACAACATAGCCTTAGGCAATTATAACGGCTGTGTCAATTTTCTTAAAACTGAAAAGCAATGGAAAAATTAGAGATTATAACAATATGCAAACTGGCTAAAATATTCAATTAGCATTATTACTCTGGCCAACATGAACACTTCACTATGCCAATTATATCAAACTAAATAATAGTCCTTACAACAAACATTGCTTATATCAACATCGAGTGCTTTCCATAATAATTTCCAAATTATATCTTCAATATGAAAAAGATATATAAACTTTTTATTACTAAACCAAGAAAAAAATCGGTCAAACTTATATTACAATGGCTCGTCGAAAATTAATTACCAAAAAATTACCGATAGATAATGGCCAGATTTAAAAAAATCGTATGTTTTTATAATTTTATAAGAAACTTTTAAAAGTACCTGCCAAAAAACGAAATCTTCTTGTAGATCGCGCTTATAAGACGGGTCCCCAACTTTTAAGGCTATTTTTCAAGCAAATAAACCCGTCTTATAAGCGGGAAAATACGGTACCCTGCTCAAAGACAATGAGATTTTGAGTAGATGAAGTGAAAATGTATATGGCCCTTGAAATAATTTTAAAAAGACAGACAATAATGAAAGGTGTAAAGGTGATTCTCTTGATCTGTAACTGAAAACAACAAGGTGGTAATCTGGATCTACACTATTTGCCTCTTGATTCATTATTTTAATTCTGAGTAAGTCACACGAACAGTGTAGATGCAGATCAGAGGAATGTACGTATGTGCCAGTTGATCAAGATCTACACTGGTAGCCAATGTGATAAGTCATATACATAGAGTAAAATATATGTAACATGACATTTTATTATAAAAGACAAACAATATTAATTTTGTGGCTGTGATTGGAAAAATGGAACTTTTTGGCTAATACTTGTAATTAAAAATCACAAAATTGTTCCAAATTATATTATTGCTGAAAAAAAGAAGAAATGTTTAGGGTTAGGGTTAGGGTAGCAAGGAGTAAGTGTTCAGAGATCAGGGTCAGGGTTACAAGGAGTAAGGGTCAGAGATCACACTCTAATATAAATATTACAGTGCAATGGTTTTGCGCAACATTTGAACAAAGGAATATAAGAAATTTATAATAACATTCGAAAGGCAATGTTTTAATGTAATATTTGAGTGAGTCAGGGTCAGGGTTAGGGCTCGCACATATTAGCACAGTTTCATAAATGTATTAGTGAATATTTTATATATATTTTCAACAGCGGCCCTCCAGGTTTCACACTTTAGACTTGGGACTCGACGAAGGCGCAGTTACCGCTAAGTGTCCTTGAGTTCAAAGGTGCGCACATTTTTACACTACCTAAGTAACATTAAGTTCAGAGGTTTGCACATATTAACACAGTCTTGTCAGTGTATTGGTGTCCATTTTATACATAATTTCCACAGCGGCCCTCCTGCTTTCTCACCCGAGACTTGGGACTCGACGAAGGCGCAGTTACCGCTGAGTGTCCTTGAGTTCAGAGGCTCGCACATATTAAATCAATCTGAGTGTCCTTGGGTTTAGAGGCTCGCACATATTAAAACAATCGACTGCAGATTAGGGTGTAGTATGATGGTGTCCTTGAGTTCAGAGAATAGCATATATTAACACAATCTGAGTGTCCTTGAGTTCAGAGGCTCGCAAATATTAACACAATCTGAGTGTCCTTGAGATCAGAGGCTCGCAAATTATAATACAATCTGAGTGTCCTTGAGATCAGAGGCTCGCTATTATTAACAAAACATGTACACATATTAACACATTATTCAAACTATCATTAGATTTTGATACATGTTAGTTACTTTAGTTTTAATATCTTTGTTTGTCTTTTTAGATCTATTAATTTTCGTCTCCAATATTTAGCACATACAAATGTTATTCTAGTAGTCAGTGTCTTTGACTTCACAACCTAATCTGATTGCTGAAATATTATGTTGAAGTGTATCAATCAATTTCAGTCAGGTAGGAAATGCAGCACACAAACTCATCTCTCATAATCGACCGATCTTCTTTCTGAATGCCCAAAGAGTTCGAAAAGCTATTCGTTTACTCATGCATTTCTCTTTAAATAATTTATACAGTTCTTCAATAGTTTTGCCTGACCTCATGCACGCTACTTCATGTAAGATTTCTAGTTCTTGCGGAGTCCAAATTTTACGAGTTAAATTTACTGGTGTACACGTTGGCATTCTGCGTTCAATAACACCAATGCCGCACGAAATTTCATCTTCATTCTCTATCCTGTGGACATTTTCTCTGCTAGAAATGTCTTCTTCATCGTGGTTTTCTTGCTCAGGTTGCACTGACACAGGACGTCTAGTCTCTGGTTCAACATCAGGGAGTCGATGTGGTATAGAATGATGCAAACGATACAACATCAAATTCTTGAATTGGAAGGTTGCAAGTTGCAGCTTTGATTGGATTTCAAGTCCTTTCAGTTTGCCCTGACTAATAGGAAGTTCCGCAACTAGCTTTGCGAGTCGATCGTAGTCCACAAACCATCCCTGCATGATCAGAGCGATGCAGCTGACGAAAGACAAAGTAGTAACTATAGCATCCTGTGATAATTTCTCCCTTTTCAGTTTAATCATACAACGGCTTACCCAAGGAAATATGATTGGGCATTTTTTTAACTTACTAGGGAAAATCAACTGACGCAATTCTAACTCGCCTTTAATAAGATCTGTTAACACTTGCGAGGATATATGCGGATTGCCTTCGAGAGATTCACCAACAGCAACAATGCTCCAAAAGTTATTTTTCAAGGACCATTTTAACACAGCATGACCGTGTGTGTCATAAGTTTCAACGGCAGGAAAGTGTTTCAGTTGTAAGTCTATTACTCCAGCCTCTATTACTTCTTCAATGCTCATCCCTGCCTTTTTCACTAACTCACATAGTTTGCCAAACACCCAACGTAACCCTAACCTTCTCGTTGAACCAAGCAGTTGGCAAAGCTGTTTTAGGGTAACGGAACCCACAATCTGATATCTGGTCTTCTTTTCTTTCATTTCAAGCAAAAACGTTTCAAATCGAAATAACGCACCTACTTGTCCAAATTCATATAAATCCTTTAGAAGAGCATATACCAAGCGTCGTCCTATGACCGCATTACTGCCTTCTAAGTAATCATGCAGACCTGCTGCTCTAAGAATGCTCTTTCCAACGATATCTGATTGTGTCCATATGCAGTATGCTGGAATGCAATCTTCATAATGCATGCATGAATTCGAAGCTTCCAGAGCTAAAAATCCTAGATGATCTGTCAAACTTCGACTAGGCGATAGTAATCCAGGTCCTAGGTTTACAGAGTATTCACTGCTTCTAGGTAGCAATGGGTGACCCCATAGCAGCTTCTCTGAGGCGAGTTCCATCTGAAAGGAATGCCATGTGGCTTGTACATTACCAGTCCTTTGGAAGTTGGACAACGCTTCATGCATTTCTTTTGTAATCCACAACCCTAATTCTCGTACAGAAGCCAGAGTTTCTGAAGGAACGGGCACCAGAAGAGGTTTCTCCTGCAGCAGAGAAACAAGTTTTGAAACGTCAATACAATCAGTGGCATGAACAATGTTACCTGTAACGTTCAATTCAGTAACCATTTCAAAGCGGCAGCTGCTTTTTCTCATTAAACTCCAGTTACTCTCTAATGTAGACAAGTAGCTCGCGGCGTCACGACAGAATGCGTCTACAGTAGGCCTTGCAAAACACATTCCACCAATAATCATTCCAGACACTGGGTGAAAACGACTTGTGGGCTTACGGTGTGGAAGGTCTGCATACACTTGTACAAATTTCAATTGAGACGGATAGCGGCAGATCTGGCGAAGTGCAGGCTTTATATCTAGTGCTCTTCCATCAAGATTGCTCTGGAAATTTCCACAATCTGTAAACGATAAACAAGTGCCCAATGTTCCCCTATTGCCAACAACCTCCTGAAGTCCGCTCATTGACCAGAACAAATCAATTCCGGTTATGTTTGAAGCAATGTCTACAGCTGCATGAACAGTCACCTTCTCGAATAAATCTTGGTTAAATTCACTAAGCGATAATCCATTGGTCATTTTTTCACCAAATCGAAAACAAAAAACAATTGACCTGAAGTCTGCTACATTTAATTCGCTTATAACACTTTGAAGTGAACGCAATATAAGTGGACAATCATCAGGCAAGATAAAGATTTTCCGCAGATCGTTGAGATCATTCTTCATAAGTGTTCTATGAGCCAATCCGTTCAAGGCTAATTCAGCTAACTTGTTTCGTAAACCGATTCGAACTGATTGGAAAGCATTATAAGTCTGGAGCAATATGACATCTTTGTTCAGTTTTACCGTGCCTATTTTATGAATAGGTATTAAAGCAAGCCAGCACTCCCATCCGTGTTCATAAAACAACTGTATACCTACAGAATGTGTAAAATTAGACAACTCGTTTGCGGAATATTCACTTAAATTTATGTGTTTCTTTAACATACTTTTTATTTCTCTCAAACTTCTAACACCATGAGGACATAAGGTTAGATGACGAATAGGAATAGAAATTCCTGTCAAGTCTTTCATTTCAATCACACATCCATCTATGTCTGTCTCGAACTTCAGCCACACATCCGCAGCTGCATTGTCCAACGTGACACTTCTTAAGTAAATCATTTCATTCCTGTGAAGAAAATCAATCGGTGTAGAGTATCGATGATAAACTTCATGAAAGTATGCATTCTCCAAAACAGTGTCATGATAATCCTGCTCCATTTCGCTGTCAAAGTCATTTTCGTCAATCTCCATCGCTGAAAAGATAAATGTAAGGCTATGAACTCATAACTTGTTAGGGTACAGGGTTAGGTTAGGGTTTAGGTAAGGTCAGGGTAGGAATGAAATATTTGTGTGTGTCAGTGTCAGGCTATAAATGAACTATTTGACTGGGTCAGGGTAAGGGTAAGGGTCAGAGTTACACTTTGCAAAATGTTTCAAGGAGTAAGGACTCAAAGATAACACTGGATCAGGATATAAATGTCACATATGTGGGGGATCAGGGTCTTAATGAAATAGTGGAGTGGGTGAGGGTCAGGGTCAGGGTTGGTGTTACACGGTTAGAGATCAGGATCGGTGTTACACGGAGTAAGGGTTACGGGTCAGACTCTGGATCAGGGTACAAATGTAACATACGAGTAGGTCAGGGTAAGGGTAAGGGTCTGTGTATTAATGAAATAGCTGAGTGGGTCAGGGTAAGGGTCGGTGTTACACGGAGTAAGGGATAAGCGATCAGGGTCGGTGTTACACGGAGTAAGGGGTTAGAGATCAGGAAAACTATGGATCAGGGTATAAATGTAACATATGTGGGGGTCAGTGTCAGGGTCAGCTTCTTTATGAAATATTTGAGTGGCTCAGGGTAAGGGTGAGGGTAAGGGTCAAAGTTACACGGAGTAAGGGGTTATAGATCAGGGTCAGAGTAAGGGTCAGAGTCTTAATGTAATATTTGAGAGGGTAAGGGTCAGGGTCAGGGTAAGGGTAAGGGTCAGAGTTACACGGAGTAAGGGGTTAGAGATCAGGGTAAGAGTTACATGGAGTAAGGGGTTAGAGATCAGTATCAGAGTTACACGGAGTAAGGGGTAAGAGATCAGGGTCAGGGTAAGGGTCAGGGTCTTAATGTAATATTTGAGGGGGTAAGGGTCAGGGTCAGGGTAAGGGCAAGGGTCAGAGTTACATGGAGTAAGGGGTTAGAGATCAGGGTAAGAGTTACATGGAGTAAGGGGTTAGAGATCAGTATCAGAGTTACACGGAGTAAGGGGTAAGAGATCAGGGTCAGGGTAAGGGTCAGGGTCTTCATGTAATATTTGAGAGGGTAAGGGTCAGGGTCAGGGTAAGGGTCAGGGTAAGAGTTACATGGAGTAAGGGGTTAGAGATCAGTATCAGAGTTACACGGAGTAAGGGGTAAGAGATCAGGGTCAGGGTAAGGGTCAGGGTCTTCATGTAATATTTGAGAGGGTAAGGGTCAGGGTCAGGGTAAGGGTCAGGGTCAGGGTCAGAGTTACACGGAGTAAGGGGTTAGAGATCAGGGTCAGAGTTACATGGAGTAAGGGGTTAGAGATCAGTATCAGAGTTACACGGAGTAAGGGGTAAGAGATCAGGGTCAGGGTAAGGGTCAGGGTCTTAATGTAATATTTGAGAGGGTAAGGGTCAGGGTCAGGATCTTGATCGAATAGTCAGAGGGTGAGGTCAATGTTTTGGCGCAAAAATAGAACAAAGGAATCTTAGGAATTTATAGTAACTTACGAAAGGCTCTGGTTGTAGGTCAATGTTCATTCATCATTTGAATATTGCTATTATTTCTATGAAAGGGAATTTTTTAAGGTGCAAATTGTTTTGATAGTCCCATTTTGCTCCGCACTCTAACAAATATTACCAAAGAAGAGCTTTTTAAATTCACAATACGTGTTTATTCTATTAATACCAATACAGAGCTTTCATCGTTATCATAATAAAAATACAACGTTAGACCTTCGGCAATTCTATACCATTTCGAAAATTTTCAACAAAATATCTACCTTATATTCTTTGATAATCCGATTTATTAAAATCACTTGCAATAATAAAAATCTTTTAAAAATTCTACATAGCTTTGAAGAACAACATAACCGTTTCAAAATGGCTTCTCGGTGACAATCCCCTCCTTCAAATTCCATTAGGATGCGCACGCACATGTACATTATGTTTTGTATCCGCTTATAAACTAAATGCATTATTTTATGTCTAACAAATCATATTACTGTTATCTTCCGAATGGAATCATAAATCCAGGTTAAATAGTATCCAAATTGATACCTTTAAACAATCCTTAGCCATTATTCTGAATTTAAACTGTGATTTTAGTTCTAACATGTTGTGTGTTTTGCATGCAGGCGGTCATTTTTGTTTATGTTCTACCGCATAGCATCTTGGGGCGGTTGTCTAGGTTATGTAAACAGTTTCTTCAGCAACTAAGAAATGTAAAAAATCTTTGACAAATATTTACCTTATATTCTCTGATAATCTGATTTATCCAAATCACTTGCAATAATAAAATACTTTAAATATTCTACATTGCTTTGAAAGACAACATAACAGTTTCAAAATGGCTTCTTAATGACAATTCCCATCTTAAACTTGCATTAGGATGCGCGCGCACATATTTTCAAAATACACGTGATTTTCTCAACCAATAGAGTCATTTGCTTTATATAAAATAATATTCTTTATTGACAAGTGGGCGGGGCTAGAGCCATGGCTCATGAGCCATCTCGCCATTGTGCCTATACCCTAACCCTAACCCTAACCCTAACCCTAACCCTAACCCTAACCCTAACCCTAACCCTAACCCTAACCCTAACCCTAACCCTAACCCTAACCCTAACCCTAACCCTAACCCTAACCCTAACCCTAACCCTAACCCTAACCCTAACCCTAACCCTAACCCTAACCCTAACCCTAACCCTAACCCTAACCCTGCCTAAGGTAAGGGTTAGGTTCTTGTCAAGGGAGTAAGGTAGAGTAAGGGTGTTAGGGTAAGGGTTAGGGTTAGGGTTGGGGTAAGGGTTAGGGTTAGGGTCGAAACAAAGGAATCTATTTTTAGTAACAAAGCTTACTCTACTTAACCCCTCGTACTACTATGCTTATCAAAGGAGTAAGGTAGAGTAAGCTTTGTTACTAAAAATAGATTCTTTGTTCTTTGGGCGAACAAACTATGTTCATTTTTAAACATTTTCTACTTCTTAAAATAACATTTTAAATCATATTATAAAATAATTAGAATAATCAATCATGTTGTCAATCAATCAGTTCACTTTATAATCAATCATCATCATTCTACTTATCATCATCATCATCATCATCATCATCATCATCAAGGACTGTCTACAAAAGCAACTCAAGACTACTTGGAATTTTTTAAATTTCCGATCATTAACAAATCCAACATTTCTTCAATGAATCAATCATTCAATCAATCAATCAACCAATCAATCAAATAACCAATCGTCATCATCATTATTACATCAGCTATAGCAGCAGCAGCAATACCACTTCTATTCAAATTATCAGCTTGCATATCATGTATTGATTTTTAATATCTATTTAAATATTTGCCCATATTTTAAACGACAAGCAACTATTTAAAACAAAAAAAATCACAAACCTTAAATTATTCCACAAAATAAAAAAAAATATAATTTAACACAACCGTCCTCTTTCGTGGCTCAACTTAAAATGCTTATTTGAAAAGAAACAACGCAGATGCGCGCGCATATTGCGGGTTCAACATTTCAGTAACAAATATCTTTTCATGATAGGCGGCCATTTTGCGCACTATGTGCATGTGCAAGACCGCATTTGGGTCTATCCCTAACCCTAACCCTAACCCTAACCCTAACCCTAACCCTAACCCTAACCCTAACCCTAACCCTAACCCTAACCCTAACCCTAACCCTAACCCTAACCCTAACCCCTAACCCTAACCCTAACCCTAACCCTAACCCTAACCCTAACCCTAACCCTAACCCTAACCCTAACCCTAACCCTAACCCTAACCCTAACCCTAACCCTAACCCTAACCCTAACCCTAACCCTAACCCTAACCCTAACCCTAACCCTAATAGAAGGTTATAGAAGGTTAAGGGTTATCAGTTAACTTCAAACATGTAAAAATGTTTAACAGGGTTATAGAAGAATACCGACGGGATAATAGAGGGTTATAGGCTGGGTTATCAGGGTTATAGAAAGTGCTCACTCTGGGCTACCTCTGGAGCATAAAAGGTTATGGTGGGTAATAGAAGGTTATAGAAGGTTATAGAAGGTTAAGGGTTATCAGTTAACTTCAAACATGTAAAAATGTTTACCAGGGTTATAGAAGAATATCGACGGGATAATAGAGGGTTATAGGCTGGGTAATCAGGGTTATAGAAAGTGCTCACTCCGGGCTACCCCTGGATCATAAAAGGTTATGGTGGGTAATAGAAGGTTATAGAAGGTTATAGAAGGTTAAGGGTTATCAGTTAACTTCAAACATGTAAAAATGTTAACCAGGGTTATAGAAGAATATCGACGGGATAATAGAGGGTTATAGGCTGGGTTATCAGGGTTATAGAAAGTGCTCACTCCGAGCTACCTCTGGAGCATAAAAGGTTATGGTGGGTAATAGAAGGTTATAGAAGGTTAAGGGTTATCAGTTAACTTCAAACATGTAAAAATGTTTACCAGGGTTATAGAAGAATATCGGCGGGATAATAAAGGGTTATAGGCTGGGTTATCAGGGTTATAGAAAGTGCTCACTCCGGGCTACCCCTGGAGCATAAAAGGTTATGGTGGGTAATAGAAGGTTATAGAAGGTTAAGGGTTATCAGTTAACTTCAAACATGTAAAAATGTTTACCAGGGTTATAGAAGAATATCGACGGGATAATAGAGGGTTATAGGCTGGGTTATCAGGGTTATAGAAAGTGCTCACTCCGAGCTACCTCTGGAGCATAAAAGGTTATGGTGGGTAATAGAAGGTTATAGAAGGTTAAGGGTTATGAGTTAACTTCAAACATGTAAAAATGTTTACCAGGGTTATAGAAGAATATCGACGGGATAATAAAGGGTTATAGGCTGGGTTATCAGGGTTATAGAAAGTGCTCACTCCGGGCTACCCCTGGAGCATAAAAGGTTATGGTGGGTAATAGAAGGTTATAGAAGGTTAAGGGTTATCAGTTAACTTCAAACATGTAAAAATGTTTAACAGGGTTATAGAAGAATACCGACGGGATAATAGAGGGTTATAGGCTGGGTTATCAGGGTTATAGAAAGTGCTCACTCCGGGCTACCCCTGGAGCATAAAAGGTTATGGTGGGTAATAGAAGGTTATAGAAGGTTATAGAAGGTTAAGGGTTATCAGTTAACTTCAAACATGTAAAAATGTTTACCAGGGTTATAGAAGAATATCGACGGGATAATAGAGGGTTATAGGCTGGGTTATCAGGGTTATAGAAAGTGCTCACTCCGGGCTACCCCTGGATCATAAAAGGTTATGGTGGGTAATAGAAGGTTATAGAAGGTTATAGAAGGTTAAGGGTTATCAGTTAACTTCAAACATGTAAAAATGTTTACCAGGGTTATAGAAGAATATCGACGGGATAATAGAGGGTTATAGGCTGGGTTATCAGGGTTATAGAAAGTGCTCACTCCGAGCTACCTCTGGAGCATAAAAGGTTATGGTGGGTAATAGAAGGTTATAGAAGTTTAAGGGTTATCAGTTAACTTCAAACATGTAAAAATGTTTACCAGGGTTATAGAAGAATATCGACGGGATAATAAAGGGTTATAGGCTGGGTTATCAGGGTTATAGAAAGTGCTCACTCCGGGCTACCCCTGGAGCATAAAAGGTTAACCCTAACCCTAACCCTAACCCATCTGGGTCGGATGTAAAACAGATATAAACCATAACCCTACAAGAGAGCTGTTTTACATCCGACCCAGGATTGTTATTTTTTACTTTGTAAAATGATTATTTATTGTGCTATCTTGGTCAAAATGGTCTCCTTTTAAAGGGAATTTATAGTAGAAGAAAACCAGATATCAATCTTATTGATTCATGGGCTCTGGGTTTATGTCCAGCCATTTCTGTGTGATGGGTCTAGCTCAAAACCTGCAATTTTTCATTTATCGGGTTGTTTCGATTAACATTGTTACATATAAACTGATTATTGGCATTTTTATCAGCTACAAACATATATGATAATAATTATGGTATGTTTCTATTTCAATAAACAAAAATAAGACTCCGAGACCTGCGTCGGTCTCTAGACATACGTTTTTTTTTGGTCTCCACAGGATAGCTTTGATGCGATCTCCTTACACCTTCTGAAAATTTGAAGGCCTCGTTATTCCGAGTCGAACGGTATATAAAACATGACAACTGCTTGTGAAATGGCAAAGTTATAAGACGTCGTAATTTCTACACAAGGAAAATTGCAGTATATTATAAAACGGCAACTTACTGCTCACATGAAACTAACACGGTTTACAGTAACCTTGGAGTTTCCCAAGTGTAATCGAGGTTTTCGAACAATCTAACAGGGTTTTCGGTAATCATCTGCAAAGGGTTAGGGTAATGTACGTTTTCCAACAAATTAACAGAGTTTTCGGTAACCTTTGGCGTTAGCCAAGGGCGACCATTCGTCTTATCAGCGGGAAAGTACGGTATGTTCTTCTTAGCGGTTCGCGCTAATGACTATAAAAGCCCGTGCACAGCTTTTTTACTTCATTCTGTCGCCGATCGTTCAGGAGGACGGTTAGGAAGGAAAAAAGGATTTAATAATTTGTGTGGATTTATAATAGGAATACGAACTAGTGAGTAAATATTTTTTGTTTTTAGTCCCCTACCGCTTTAACGGAGGGGACTATAGGTTTGCTCTCCGTCCGTATAGGCTGGGTTATCAGGGTTATAGAAAGTTCTCACTCCGGGCTACCCCTGGAGCATAAAAGGTTATGGTGGGTAATAGAAGGTTATAGAAGGTTAAGGGTTATGAGTTAACTTCAAACCTCTAAAAATGTTTACCAGGGTTATAGAAGAATATCGACGGGATAATAGAGGGTTATAGGCTGGGTTATCAGGGTTATAGAAAGTGCTCACTCCGGGCTACACCTGGAGCATAAAAGGTTATGGTGGGTAATAGAAGGTTATAGAAGGTTATAGAAAGTTATAGAAGGTTAAGGGTTATCAGTTAACTTCAAACATGTAAAAATGTTTACCAGGGTTATAGAAGAATATCGACGGGATATTACAGGGTTATAGGCTGGGTTATCAGGGTTATAGAAAGTGCTCACTCCGGGCTACCCCTGGAGCATAAAAGGTTATGGTGGGTAATAGAAGGTTATAGAAGGTTAAGGGTTATGAGTTAACTTCAAACCTCTAAAAATGTTTACCAGGGTTATAGAAGAATATCGACGGGATAATAGAGGGTTATAGGCTGGGTTATCAGGGTTATAGAAAGTGCTCACTCCGGGCTACCCCTGGAGCATAAAAGGTTATGGTGGGTAATAGAAGGTTATAGAAGGTTAAGGGTTATGAGTTAACTTCAAACCTCTAAAAATGTTTACCAGGGTTATAGAAGAATATCGACGGGATAATAGAGGGTTATAGGCTGGGTTATCAGGGTTATAGAAAGTGCTCACTCCGGGCTACCCCTGGAGCATAAAAGGTTATGGTGGGTAATAGAAGGTTATAGAAGGTTAAGGGTTATGAGTTAACTTCAAACCTCTAAAAATGTTTACCAGGGTTATAGAAGAATATCGACGGGATAATAGAGGGTTATAGGCTGGGTTATCAGGGTTATAGAAAGTGCTCACTCCGGGCTACACCTGGAGCATAAAAGGTTATGGTGGGTAATAGAAGGTTATAGAAGGTTATAGAAGGTTATAGAAGGTTAAGGGTTATCAGTTAACTTCAAACATGTAAAAATGTTTACCAGGGTTATAGAAGAATATCGACGGGATATTACAGGGTTATAGGCTGGGTTATCAGGGTTATAGAAAGTGCTCACTCCGGGCTACCCCTGGAGCATAAAAGGTTATGGTGGGTAATAGAAGGTTATAGAAGGTTAAGGGTTATGAGTTAACTTCAAACCTCTAAAAATGTTTACCAGGGTTATAGAAGAATATCGACGGGATAATAGAGGGTTATAGGCTGGGTTATCAGGGTTATAGAAAGTGCTCACTCCGGGCTACACCTGGAGCATAAAAGGTTATGGTGGGTAATAGAAGGTTATAGAAGGTTATAGAAGGTTAAGGGTTATCAGTTAACTTCAAACATGTAAAAATGTTTACCAGGGTTATAGAAGAATATCGACGGGATATTACAGGGTTATAGGCTGGGTTATCAGGGTTATAGAAAGTGCTCACTCCGGGCTACCCCTGGAGCATAAAAGGTTATGGTGGGTGATAGAAGGTTATAGAAGGTGAAGGGTTATCAGTTAACTTCAAACATGTAAAAATGATTACCAGGGTTATAGAAGAATATCGACGGGATAATAGAGGGTTATAGGCTGGTTTATCAGGGTTATAGAAAGTGCTCACTCCGGGCTACCCCTGGACCATAAAATGTTATGGTGGGTAATAGAAGGTTATAGAAGGTTAAGGGTTATCAGTTAACTTCAAACATGTAAAAATGTTTGCCAGGGTTATAGAATCGACGGGATAATAGAGGGTTATAGGCTGGGTTATGAGGGTTATAGAGGGTTAGGGTTAGGGTTAGGTGTGAGAAGGTTATAGAAGGTTGTAGAAGGTTTAGGGTTCTGAGTTAACTTCAAATCTGGTTCAAGTAAATTTTCTTACATAACAATAAATAGAGGGTTATAGAAGGTTATGGTTAGTTAGCTTTGTTACTAAAAATAGATTCCTTTGTTCTGTTTCGCGCCATTTTCTATACTATAAGTCTATGCATGACGTCACAGCTATTCCATATTCCATGGCTCCCTGCGTTATATATGAACGATTTGCATGCTCAAATTATCATCATTAGTCATCATTCATCGATCTATCAATCAATCATTCAGTCAGCCAATCGATCATGTGGCTCAAACAAAACAAAAGACACTAACCGCATAAATAATCCTAAAAATATTCTAAACAAACTCATGCACAGAATCAAGATGGCTTCTCAACTGACTACAAAGATGCGCACGCATATGATGCGCGCACATATATGCAAATACCACGTGATTAAATCGACCAATAAAATTGCATGCTCCCCATCTCGAGCTCCCCATCTCGTCAAAATGCCTATACCCTAACCCCCAACCCTAACCCTAACCCTAACCCTAACCCTAATTTAATCTGGATCTACACTTGGATCACTGTCTACACTGGGATTTGGGTCAACACTGGGATCTGGGTCTACACTGAATATCTGGGTCTTCACCGGTCATAAGGCCATAAAGTAGGCTAAGCGCAATTGTCTTTTTCAGTTACTTGATATTTTGTCGGTTTATTTCATTCGCCATGGGGATTGTCAGACAATATCAGATAACCAAGAATTGAAGCGACTATCATGACATTTAAATATCTGCGAACATGGACCGCTGATCATTGTCTGTTAAGTGCTGACTATTCTTAAGGTTATGATGTCTAAACTGATAGATATTAAGTAAAATAGTGGCAAAAACTAAGTTAGTTAATGTTTCATAATTGAAGTTTTAACAATTAAGAAAACCAGTCACTTAGCTAGGCTCGATTATCTTACGGTTTCTATTTGTTAAAACTTCACTTGATAAATACTAACTTAATTTTAAGGACCAGTTAATGTCTTCAGACCGCAATGGTTCCAGCTTTTTATTAGAATCATACTTCTGGCACAGGTATGTCGGATACCTGCTGAATAGATTATATATGTTTTATCTTAAAGAAATTGATAAAAATCCAAAACTGTTATGTCATTTATACACAAATTTTATTCTATAGGTAAATCACTGCATTAATATAAATGAAGATAATTTAAAATCATATGGTTGTACACAAGTCATGTTAAATCAATAAATTAAAATAAAATTGATACATATACTTGAATATGTTCAAGCAATATTCATTGAATATGTTAAGCTAAATATACTCGTTTTTTTTCAGATTATGTGATGCACAATCATTGCCACAGAAGTAACATGGTTGTGCAAATGAGTTAGGAAACACCACATACAAGTTGTTGTTGTCAAAAATATTTTGATTTTATTATAAATACTTAAAATAAATCATTATGCTTACCTCTTTGGTTGCACGACGGTGGCAGGGGTGTAAGAGTTTATGAAGGTTTATGGGGAAATCTTTTCTTAAAAGAACCTAGAAGCTCGATTTGTTTCTTTTATCCCTGTCATCGTGTTCTTGCTGATTTTTCTCCAGGTGCTCTAGTCTCGGAAAGATCATTGAGTACCCGCCCTTTGGCTTTGCAATGCTATTAAATTCTTATGTTTATATGTTTGTATGCTTTTGCATGCAACGTTGTTGAGCTGATTGGTGGGTTGGAGTTATTTCACCAAGACAATTTGTACTTGTTTTGTGATACGAGAACCTGTTGGGGCAAGTGTGAGGTTGGTGCACCCTAAAACCTGGTTTAAACCCCCAATGGCAATTTGTTTTGCCACTGACCGTTCCAAGGCGGTATCCCCAAAGGTTCTCTTGTTTATTAATTGTTTGTGGCGTCCTATTTGAATTGACATAGATATATAAAACATGCGCTCTCTCTCTTCCTCTCTTCTTTTTTGCTGCGTGGGGAGGCTGTGTTTTTTGAGTGTGGCGATTCCTGATATGCATATGTTGCTTTTTTGTAAATCAATGTTAAAATATAACTTAATTTATAGTATTTAATAACTATTTGAGCCATGATTGTGATTATGAAAAAACAACAACTGATTAATCACCTGTAAAATTTAACAGATAGACTGCTTTGTGAAACTCATTACCAGTTGAGCGATTTAGCAGGAGATATTGAAATAATGAATGTGATTTTTTTTGTATTTGCTATAAACTGATATATTTTGTATAAACGAACTTGTATGACTGTCTTGTTATCAAGTACGTATTGTACATTATTTCTGTATACCTTTTACGTGTACAATTTTACTCTGATATACTCTAAGGAATAAAAATACTAAATTTTGAAATATTTTTTATAAACAATCAATAATTATATACATGTATGTACATGAGAAATATATAAAACTATTCATTCTTTTTGAAGCTGAATTATGTTGTTTAATGGTTTGAAAATTACTTATTTCATTATATCTATATTTATATAATACTTTTGTCATTGAAAATATGTTGTTCTGACTGTATAGTTTTAAAAATGCACACATGAGCTTTTTTTCAAATCCATTAAACTTTAATATTTAAATACTAACATTTTGAAAATCATTTTTTTCTAAACATGTAAATCACATGTACATACATGTATACAAATGAGAAATGTGCAAAATTCTGCATTATTTTAGCAAATTATACTTAATTACACAAAGCGTCGTTGTATGCTGTAATTTTTATTATTGTACATGTTTTTGTTTAATTAATTAAACGTGTTTATCAAATAATGTTTGCTATTTTATTACACGGTCTTGTTTTTCAGAATCAGTGATGCATGACCCGAGCCATAGATACTTGAATATTGTAATAGTAATGTCGGCGTTGTCTTGATCACGTTCACAATCGCCTGCCATTTTTCCTCGGATGGTCCCTTACACGTGGATAATCTCACCGTGACCGGATGTTGCAGCTGGCCGACACTGATCAAAAGTTCTCTCCATGCAGCAGACGACATTTTTACTAAGGATAGCTCCACATGTTCTAGCTGTGTCATTGCAGGAGATAGACGTGGTATGACGTCACCCATATCGATCCACCTAAGCTCGAGATAATGTAGCTGAGTTAATGTAGGAACGGTTTGTATCATCTCCTGGCAGGATGTCATGTCCTGTAACGTTAATGATGATAGGACCGGTGCTGCACGTAGATCTTGCCACAATATGGCGCTGGCTCTTGCTGTTTTCATCTCTCCCCGTGGCCGGAACTCGAGCTTCTCCAGACATGCTGGGTTCACATGCAGCGCTCTACATGGTACGCCATAAAGAAGCAGCATCTTTAGCTCGTTCAGACGATGTAGGTCCAAGGTGACGTCACAATCACGGTGGTACTGACCCGAGTGGTCCGAGCAGCGTATATCCTCCAGCTTGAGCTGTGTCAGTGTTGTGGTCTGGCTGATAACCGCGCAGAGACGTTTAAGGCAACTGTGAGTCACGGTAACTTTATAAAGATCCAATGATTGTAAGCCTATAGTCTTGTCCCCCGATAATGTGTGTACGAGCTTGCAATCTATTATTTTTACCAAAGCTTTAACATCGTCCTCGGTCAGTGTTTCACTACGAATCACAAAGTCCTGAAGAGGGATTGCACAGTCATCATTTCCATTTCTTACACTTTCTTGAAAGCACTGCACCTGCATTGACTGGTAAGCTAACATTATTCTATATTGGTCTGTAATTCTGTCGCGTTTAACGACCTTTTGAAGCTCATCGGAAATGCATGTATATATTTCTGGATTCATTCCGCATACGAAAACAAACAAATTTTCCATTTCTAATATGCTTGAAAGCGATGAACAAACTTCAAGAATAGTTGATTTTATAGTTCTGTTGTTCCATTCAGACACAATGTACAAGGCAGCCATAAATTCCTGTATAGATTTATGTTGAAAGAAAACTTGATAGCGCTCTACTGAGACTTTACTTCTGTCCTTGCTTTGACTCAACAGTCCAATTTTCAGACAAAACTCGAGTTCCTGGTCTGTTAGAAATTTCAACACAGTTGTGCTGTCAATCACTAGGCTGGATTCTTTTATCTTCTGAAATAATGCATAGAACGCTAACTTCCCGAGCTTTAAGAGTAAGTTCATATACTGATAACACAATACGTTATGTCTCATACATTCTGGGACAGTAACATTACTTTCCGCGTTTCCAGTAGGAAGGGTCGGTGCATTTTTCTTGTTCAAACCCCGCTGAAGAGTTAATTCAATAGTGTTACTGTACGTTTCACATTTTGACTTGCCAATGCTAAGACCATCAAACCAGATGCAAATAAGTTGAAGTAAGATGTACGGAATCAAACGAATATCTCCGAGTTCTACCGAAGATACTTTACTCTCAAAGTCGGTCAAATCCAGCTGATTTGTGTCACTGGTTTTGCTCAGGAGTTTTACTGCATTTGATTTCAGTTCATTAGAAGTTGTGTCGTCGAGCGGTGAGATTTCTACATGCCGGTCGATTAGGTTCGCCGGTAGCCGTATAGTACTAAGCTTCCAGGGCCTAGTAGTGGTAAGGACGGTGCAACTGCCACGATAATTGTTGTGCGGTATTCCGGGTGTTCGTGTACATGTCTCTGGATGGACCCACTCGTCTAATCCATCAAGGATGACCAGACAGGTTTTATTTTGTAAGAGTTTCGCTATAAACCGTTCTGAAAATTTTTCTTTGTTAGGCAAATTTTGTGACACACATTTGATAATAAGGTCATCTAGACTGCACGTTTCGCACAGGAAATCTCTTAAGTGTAACAGGAACAAGTAATCGAAGCGTTTTAGTGTATCCAAGTCTCCCTGTTCAAATTTGCATTTCATTAACTTGTTTGGCTTTTGTGCCTGGCACCATGTCATAGCAACCTTTTGAGTAAAGGACGTCTTCCCGTAGCCAGCGTTAGCCTCGACGTATATATTTTTATAAGGAATATTGTCGTCGTTGAGGAACAACGCCCGGTATGACCTGATCGGCGTCTTTTCTGAATGTTTGTTTCTCTGTTCAAAGGCATTGGCTTTGTTAAATGCCGACATCGGTGGCTGCACGTACAACTCCGTCAAAGGAACAGTATAGTCTTCTACCAGAGGTGAGGCCGGGATCAAGGACTCTTTCTCATTGTAGAGACGTACGAGTTCTTGTTTAAATTCTGGAAACATATTTCAACAAACTAATTGTATGGTTTAAACAAATGTATATTACTGACATAATGAATTTTTCTCCCGGTACGACGAAATGCGTTTCGTTTTTGAAGGATTGATTTCCTGCCAAAAGGCAAAAGGTTTGATAAACGCCGAGATAATTGGCTGCACGTATAATTCAGTTAATGGGACAGCAAAATCTTCTAACTGTCTAATAGACGGCCACTATCGGACTGTTAACACATATCCCAATGGACCAATCTTTGGTTTTCTCTCTAGTTGGCTGTACAGTACATTATTGATAACGTGCACTGGCAGACACGTGACAGATATATGATATCGCCATGTTCGTTTCATGAGAATTGATCACTGGTAAAATATTAAACCCACCCATATATGCTGTTAGCGTTAGCGTTAATAATAGTATTTCGTGACTGTCTTCTTACCCATTATCAACGGTACTGTAATTTAACGGTTTCGCTTTAAAGACACATACATCCTTTATTTTTTTTATTTCAAGATATGTATGCGCTTTTAGGACAGAAATGATAATATTATAAAGATGTCCATTCAATAAAAGACGAACAAAACTCGATAAAGACATAATGCACTACAAGACAACGGTATGCCCCGCCGAAAGGCGTATTTTATGCCCAGGAATTTAGGTGTGACCACGGCCTTTGATTGTTGGTGTTGTCCTTATCAATATAGTGTGAGGATAACATAGTTTTGGACATGTTGAACACGCCAATTGAAACGCGTACAGTGTAAAATATGTATAATTTCAATTGGCAGACTCTTGAACTAATAACGATCGATTTAACATAACAAAAAGTGTAATTTGCTATTGTTATGCTATTACCAGGTGTTACTTTTTATTATAAACAAATACTATTTCTTCTTGCTATTTCGTTTTCTGTTTTAATCTCACACAATAACGTTTTCTTTATCGGATTTCAGAAACAAACTAGATAATTTTGGAGCCACATTTGTCTTTCATATCTAGTGAGGTTAATGAAATTTTAACTAATTTTCACAAAAGTAACAAAATCTATAAAATCTTTATTTATATTTATTTTTAGGTATGGGAACGAGTAGCATAATCGGTACTCGGGTACTCGGATCTTGTTCCGATCGAGTACTCGAAATCTCTCTGTAATGAAAGATCCGCTTCTTACGATCTTACCGGGTAGAAACATGCCCGACTGTCTGTCATAATTTATTGCTCGAGAAGAAAAATGTGTTCCTTTACAGGAAAGAAACATATTTTATAACATATCAATCTATTTTGAGCATCAACTGTTGATATTGAACTAAGCAAGATCTCATAAATTAACTCGTGTGACAACCTAGAACATCTCTTTAAATTTACACATCATGAAAATAGTGTTAGTTTAACATATTATTCAACAGTAATGTCAAATCTTAGAATTATATACGACGGACATAAAAGTAAGCGGTATTTTTATGCAATGAAGTATGCGATGTATGTTGATGGATGATACTGGTCACGTGATTTTGCACAGAGAGGACGTGTATTTTACAGCTCTGACAAAATTAAAAATTTATCGAATTTAAACACATAAAGATGGTTAAGTTTGGATTAAAACTGTATCTAAAACATTTCTCTAATGTCTAATAACAAGGAACATTGGAAATCGTCAGAAGAATCGAAGAAAAAAATCGAAAAACAAGCGTGAAACTAGCTCGCCTTTGTTTGATAGTGATTTGGCGCGCTCAGTGATCAGTGCCAATAGCGGATTGACACAAATATCTACAAAAAAGAGAGTGATAATGATATAACTAGAACTAAACGGAATAAACGGAGTAAAAATGTTCAGGATGTAGACACACTACAGACTGTGAGTAGCGCAATATTTGACTGGAATCGTTTTTGGGTCGGCCATAGGCCGGGCCAGTTCTACCAGTTTTCGACAATCGTTTTTGAATTACTATGAACCTAACGATTGAATTTTGCATGCATATACTGTCGTAACTCCTGCTTTATTTCAATGTAGTTACAACAGTCATGCCTGCTTCCCTAAGTTAAATCCTGCCGACTTGACGAAATAGTACTTAGGATACTGATATACAGTGGTAAATAAGTTGTAAGGCCTTGCAAAAATTATAAAATTAATGTAATACAATATGAAATTTGTAATAACTAGAAGAAAGGAAACCCGTGGAACGTCACATAAGATATTGCGTCATAAAAGTTCCATTGTTCCTGATCGCCATTTTGGCAAGACGACGTTAAAGACACGAGTGACCAAAAATCATCGTTTATCAAGAGAAAAGTAGGTATTCATCAAAGTTTTTTTTGTGTTTTTTATGTTCTTATAACACTCCGCTTACACATTTTGGTATTTTTTAAGGAAGCATTGCTCTTTATTGTAATTACTCTTTGTGTTTTCACAAAGGAAATAGTAGGTTGATTTGTTTGTTTACGTTTGCAATGCAGTGAATTAACCCGTGATCGTTTATGAATCTGCATTTATTTGTGTATATAATGTTTGCTTTGCCATTAGCTTGTACATTACATAATATTTTCCGTGCGTATATAAGAAATGGACGTCTGACAGGTTGGCTGGTCCACAGGGAATCGGCACATAACTTTTTTTTCCAATCCACTCAATCTATGCTATAATATACGTATATTATAGCATAGATTGAGAGGATTGGAAAAAAAGTTATGTGCCGATTCCCTGAGGGCTGGTCGTCGTCTTCATTGTAGTAAAGATCTGGGCATTTTTTTGTTGAAGGTTAGTCGTTTTAACAATACCTGACCAGGTTCACGTACGTTTGACTTGCATCCCAATTTTGTTTCTCGATGTCGTTTATGGTTTGTAATTGCTCAAGTAGTTTAGCTTTTTAATAGTCTGTACGCTGTTCGACTGCAGCCTGAAGGTTGTGCTATTATAAAGGCAAAAAATCTGGGTATTTTCATTTCAATTATAAATAGAATTTTTCATGTGGAAAATGGAGGCTGATTTGGTAGTTTGTGAATGGTAACGTAACAAACTTATTGTAAAACTTGAATTTTTAGATTCGAAAGACTATACCGCAGTTAACGTGATTCAGGCTCTTTGGGTTTTATTAAACGTTAAGCCTACGTCACTTAGAATTAATGCAGTCTCCAAAATGAAAGTAGAAGTAGTAGTCTCACAATAGACCGTTGTAAACATAACGAGTAGGACTAAGCAAACCTTTGTTAATTTAGCCTATTAATGACTCTAATCATTGTGACTATTTATTGTGGAACCTTGTAGAGATGTAAGTAATCAAATTTTTTTTCAACGTTTTGCATTGAAAGGAGTCGGATTTTGTATGAATTATGAATTACTTTTTTAATTTTTGTGAAATAATTTCATTCCAATAATTGAATGCTTTAAAACATAAAGCATCTAATTCACAATGATTTATTTTAAACACATTTAGATCTATTGAAAAATGTGTTTAAAGTATACTCGGGTAAAAAAAAACATACAATCATGAATTGATTTACAGATAATTTGTTAATGAATGCATTTGGTCAAAGAAACCTTAATTTCTATCAGAAATATCCAGATCTGAAATGAATGACATTTTTCCATAACATAACCCATTCCCAAATCATAACCAGATACATAGGTGACACTGGGTTTTCTGAAGTAATGAATGAACAGTTACAGTTTACAGATACAGTTTCCGAGGCGGCTTTCAGATTATGGGACTGCGCATTAACTCCTTTTTACTTAAAATACAAATTTTGTACTGCAAAAATTGTGTTGTTGTATTTTCTGTGTTGGACGGGGGTTACTTCATGTAAACAATAAGCGACTGGTCTACAGTAATTATCCTTCAGGACCTATAAGCTCACCCTACCCCCTTTTTTCCAGTGCAGATTTGGCTAAAATCCTACATATCTGAAAACCTACAAAATATTTCCTGCAGGAACTTTTGAAATTAAAAAATTTCCTGTTAATATTTAGTCTGTGCCCAATTCCCCAAGCAGATGGAAAGTGTCCCCCATCCAGCTTGATTTTTCAGCATTTGGCATTGAAATACCTCACCGTCAAGTTATTCTCAGATTCAGCCGAGCAGACTGTGTTTTCATCCGGTTACTATTCAACTCAGAGTCAGAACATACAAAGCTACCATGATCAGATTTCGTATTGCACAAACTATACATAATTTAACAAGAATCTCACATTTTAAATATAAACACTTATTTTCATGCATTCAATTCAATGGTACCCCAAACATTTAAAAAATCGACCCGGACCAAAGTGCAAAACTGTACCATGCCCAATCGGTATTGAAGTAAAAAAATAAACAAACCTACTTCAGATATTTATGTCTATTTAATTCTATGATTTTTATTCAGACTTGAATTCTGATCAGCAATGTTAAATAAATTACCTGTAGTTATTTGGAAAGGAACCCCCCTCGGTGATGTTTTACTTTTTAGTGACAACCCAATTTGTGCAGTTTATATTAGCAGTCAACACGTTTTTGGCTTTTTGCAGTCCGATACTTTTTGGTTGAAGTGACATGTCTGGATCCATATTTTATTTTTTTCAATGAAAGTTTTACTATTTAATACAAAGTATCACAATGATAAGATTTTGTCAAATTAATTGGTATTAACTGTGTATTTTCGAGCAAATAAAAGGTCATATTATTCAGTCTATCACATGATTTTTTCCAATGATGCATAGTAAAGAAACTGTGCATGTAAGGAAACACATTATAACTTCTCTGGTAGTGATCCAACAATATGGATATTTAATCGGGTTAATCAATATAACTTTATGAAATATTCTTAAATGGCTATTGGAACAGGCATATTAACTACAAAACAAATGACAACACATTTTTTTCACAGCAACTAGCAAGTTAAACATTGTGCATGCTTATTGATGTCTCAAGGAAAAACAGTTTTCACAGTCCAAAAGATTGTGTGTGACTTCTTGTAGACACACCTCAGACTGAATGAATTCCAATGCAGAATAGAAACAATCTGAAGAATGACCATTATAGCAAAGTACAAAATGAGAGTAAATTAATATTGTTATGATCACTCACTTAAAAAATCAGTTATTATAAAGAATATTATTAATTTGAGCAAAGATCATAATAAATGTTATAATTTTGTGTTTTTTAAATATGTATTTCAGTGATATAATCAAATGAGAGAAATGTGACATCTCGGGTTCCAAAAAGCATGAATTGGAAGAGGAGAGGAAGAAGGCTAATGGTATAATAAATTTTATAAGTTTACTATTAACAGGGCTCTCGCAAGACTTGCAAATCAGGGAGAAGGTGTGTCATAATTTACCAAATTATGGTGAATTTTGCAGTCAACAGCATTCTTTCTTTATATATTAAATACAAAATGCCTTCTCCCAAAGCTCAACACAAACAGAATTTCTAGTCACTTGTGATGAGACTACTTCCTTCAAGTCTCTCTCTAATGAGAGACCTGTATTAATAAACAGTACATGCATTGCATAATTTGCCCTTTTTTTACATGACTGCAGTGTAGCACAATCTCGAGGCATATCATCACCTGACCTGAACATGCCATATTCCTGGCAGACACTACATTGTACACCACATCAAAACTTAACTGTTTTAAGGAAGTGTTGCATGGGGGCTTGATAATGTTAAAACAGATCTCAAAACATGTTATTTTGTAAAAAACTTATTGCTGTTGTAATATGATATGCACATGGTGCTAAAAGATAATGGCGCTTATCAAATTTAAGTTTAAATTAGTCTGCACTAAAAAATTGAGCTAGCCCATGGACAAGCAATCAGATATTTTGAGATTGTCCGGTACAATTTTCAGCTTCTCCAGGGCGTCGGGCTAGTGGGTTTGTCCAGCCCTGCCTTTACTCCATTTACATGCCATTTTACCACATGGGCAACCATTGTTAACCCAGATCAGATAGAGATAACACAGGTGTAGTTCCAGATCAGCTTGCACATCAGACATTTATTTGGTCTGATCTGTATCTACTCTGTTCATTAGATACATTTAAAGATCCTTTTGACTGGAAGCAGATGTGTCAGCACCTAGATCTACATTACTTATTCATGTTTAAAAGGTGTATAATTGGAGTAAAAAAGAGTATCAAAATGCAGGTGTTATTGTAATAATTAACCCCTCACTACATATATACACATTTTCATGCCTGTGCAACCAATGTAGAGATCCAGATCTGCACTGGTCACATTGTGGTCACAAATAACTAGGGATGGGATCGAATATTCGAACATTCGAATATTCGTTTTTACAACGAATATTCGAATACGATTTTGGTATTCGAATATTCGAGATTTTTCTTAAAAATATATACATAAATTATCGCTGTCAAAAGACTTTTGCATTAAAATTACTGGAGTTGTACAACATAAAATGTGTATTTACCGGCCTAAACGCCACTTAAAGGTAGGTTATACATTCTTTCAAAATTATTACAAGAACATAAATTGATTTATTGTTCTGATGGTTGAGACGGTTAAACACGTCTAATTGTCTTCATTATTATCGCATCCATACCAATTTCAAGATGACAAAGGTACACAATTGTGACAATACAAAGTGTCACACAGGTGGTGTTATATCATCCCTAATAATTGGACTTATTGCTCACTCAGGCGACGGATTATGGATTGTATATTGTCACCCACGACGCTAATTCATCCGTGAATTGATAAGCTGACACTTTATTGAAATATCCAAACAAGTGTTTCAATGTCTGTGGATTTCGGTCTGAGCTATTTCATTCCTAGTTAACAGCCATTCCATCGGTGTCATTTAACATTGTTTACAGTCACCATTAATTATGCCACCATCATAAAACCGTGAAATGTTACATGTTTGTTGATAGAGTCTCTTAAGCGTTCGTGTTGTTCTATTAATAGACTGCAGTTCGTACTGTCAGGGTCTAAGTCAATTCTTCAATAAATGATATCCGCAAATAAAAACAAACAATAATATTTAACAGAAATGAACAGCAAACACTGATTGGTAATATACTTCCCAAATTTAACATATTTCGGATGAAAATTCGGACATTGTGTTTGTGGTCATATAAACTAAACTCAAAAAAGTCAAATAAAATTCGAATATTCAAATATATTCGAATATGTCGGACGAATATTCGAATCGTGATTTTGGTATTCGATCCCATCCCTACAAATAACCTATTGAATAAAAAAGCTAACAGTTTAGATCCTAATCAGGCAGTATGGTTGATCTAGATCTTTACTGATCACCCATGCCATAAAGGCATATACATGGAGGAAAAGGTTAAATGGGATAGATTGAGCCTATAGGAATTGAATATGGTAAATAATGACAAAAGTGTCTGTTAAACTGCAACAGCAAATTATGTACATCTTCATAAGCATCAAAAAGTGCAGTGAATTTGACTTGGATTATTTGTTATGCTTTAAAATACAACATTTATTTTCAGCCATGTGTATAAAAATCATCCGTCAAGTAAAAGCTGTGGACAGAAAGGTCTGCAGATTTGGTAGAAAACTATGGAGCAGAATATGAATGTTACTGTAGGAAAGGTTTGCATTTTTTATGTTCATGTATTAGAGCTCATGAATGTATGATAGAGAGACACTAAATCTATCTGTATATGTTGGTATTTGTATTTTATATGTTGTAACAAGAAAACATAAAATTGTGTTTGTATGTATGTGAAACCTCAGTCCACAAGAAAATTAATCATCCTATATGAAAGTTACTGTGTTGTTTCTTACCCTTTCTTCCATGAACACATGACCTGAGTTACCGGTGTATATCCAGATCAGCAGGCATATCTGTGCAGTCTTAACAGGATCTACATGGTTCATAATAAGATTCCTGAGGCTGTTTCTTACAAATATGCCAACAATGTAGATTCCTATCAGATCCAGATCAGAAACCAAAGTTGTTCTTGCTGATCTATTGTTTTCCAGGACTGGTGTCTACAAGCTGCTGAATTTCTAGCATAATTTTTGTGTCGCCCTTTCGAAAAAAAGGTAATACATAGGGATCACTTTGTCTGTCCGTCATCTGTCCGTCCGTCATGACAACTTGATGTTGGTTAAAATTTTGTTATTTCTTATTATTTCTTCATGAAATTTTCAAATTTTATTGATTGTGACAACATGCTTGAGCTGATCTAAAATTTTAGGTCAAGGTCACATTTGTTAATCCTTTTCTTAATATTTCTACATCAAACTTTCAAATTTTATTGCTCATGACAACACACTCATCATGACTTCAAGTTCTTTATGGCAAATTGGGGGTTATTCCCCTTCTTTTTCTTGCATTTTTAACCTTGCATAGCTCCCATGGTGACACAAGTGAACACCCATCTAGTGTTACCTTTTCCTTGATTCAGGCAATTTATAACCAAAATTACCCTTAATTAAAGGGAAACAAAGACACATTTTTTTTGTTAATTTTCAAACATCAAATGGTAATTTCCTGGATCAAATGGAACCCCTGGTTGTCTATATGATAAAAGGTGTCTCCAAGTAGTGAAGGTTCGTCATAAGAAATGAGAAAAATACTTTTCTATTAGAAAAAAGTGATATAATATGCATATCGGGAATTGCAACATTCAGAAGACACAGCCTCCCCACACATCTGAAGAGAGCAGGTCCAAGAGAGAGCATGGTTAATAAAATGGTCAGTTTCAAAACAGACATCATAAACGATGAACGAAAATGAGAACCCAAGGGTTACCGTGTCAAGAGTTGGGATTAATGTAGTATTACCAGTGCAAGAATAGCAATATTATTGGACAAAAACAATTTATTGTCAAATATCTATAATTTTTTAATGTAGAAAAATAAATTCAAAAAAGCATAGACCATAAATTATGCTTGAACTTCAATATAAATAGGTTATATTTTGAAATTAATATTTCAGGATAACAGCTTCAGATGGAATGCTGTGAGGAGAGGAGATTGACAATTCTTTCTATGACTGTCTGAGGGAGCACATCGCATTTATATTTCCACTGATTCCTGCAATGGAGCATGCTGCTTTTGTAATGGACAAGAATAAAAATATCACAAATATCGCTACAACTCATTGACAAAAATCAGTTGACAAAAAAAGCATCAGTGTAATTGTGTGTTTGAACATTATTTGCTGAATAACAGAACCATTGAAAAAAAAACAAAGTGTCACTTGAAGTATTATTGTGTCGCCTGCGATGTCAGGTAGACACATAAGGATCCTATTGTCTGGCGACGTCGTCGTCGGTGATATCGTCCGGTTGTCCCCTAACTTTAATATGAAACTTAATGTTGCCAATAACTTTGAAAGTGCTTGTCTTATTAACTTATTTAAAAAAAAACATATCATCAGCATGAACAACGCCATCTGTGACAACAAGAATGATAACACCTGTTTCAGTATTTTTTAGTTATAAATGCCCTTTCAAATGACTTTATTATTGAACTTTAATATGAAACTTAATGTTGCCAATAACTTTGAAAGTACTTGTCTTATTCACTTCATATTTGAATCATATCATCTGCATGAACAACATCTGTGACAACAAGCTTAATAACACCTGTTTCAGTATTTTTTGCGTTGTGCCCCTTTCAAAAAAACTTTAATATGGAACTTCAATATGAAACTTTATGTTGCCTATAACTTTGGAAGTACTTGTCATATTAACTTAATACTTGGAATATATCATCTGCATGAACAACGCCATCTGTGACAACAAGAATGATAACTCTTGTTTCATTACATTTTGAGTTATGCCCCTTTCAAATGACTAATATGAACTTTAATATGAAACTTAATGTTGCCTATAACTTTAAAAGAACTTGTCCTTTTCATTTCATCCTTGAAATAGATCATCAGCATGAACAATGCCATCTGTGACACCAAGAATTATAACACTAGTTTCAATATGTTTTGAGTTATGACCCTTTCAAAAAAACTTTTCACATGAAACTTAATGTTGCCTAGTACTTTTTATGAACTTGTCCTTTTCAATTAAAACTTGGAACATATCATCTGCATTACCAACAACATCATTTACAACAATCATAACTCCTGTTTGACTATTTTATGAGTTGTGT
Organism: Corbicula japonica; assembly: GCA_038501625.1. NCBI lineage: Eukaryota > Metazoa > Mollusca > Bivalvia > Venerida > Cyrenidae > Corbicula > Corbicula japonica. The sequence continues at coordinate 108,969 of JAZAYU010000663.1, read as the reverse complement.
CCCTTGCATATGCAACTTAATCATGAAACTTAATGTTGGCTATAACTTTGATAGTATTTGTCCTATTCACTTCATACTTTGAATATATCATCAGCTGAACAACGTTATCTCTGACAGCAAGAATGATAACTCCAGTTTCAATATTTTTTGAGTTGTGCCCCTTTCAAATAAAACTTTTAACATGAAATTTAATGTTGCTCATAACTTTGAAAGTACTTGTCCTTTTCACTTAAAACTTGGAATATATCATCTTCAGGAACACCAACATCAGTTACAATAAGGACCATAACGTCTGTTTGAATAGTCTTTTAGTTTTGCCCCTTTCAAATGCAACTTAACACAGAACTTAATCATGACATTAACTTTTAAAGTACTTGTCCTGTTCACTTAATATTCAAAATAAACATCTTCATGAATATCGTAATCACTTACAACAAGAATGATAACACATGTTCGACTTTTTTATGACATGTCCCTTGCACATGAAACGTTATTTTGCCTATATTATATAAAGTGCTTGTGTTATTTACAAAACACTTGAACTATTTTATCTTCATGAACAACAACATTGGATAAAACAAAATAACTCCTGTTTATCTCATTTTGAGTTATGCCCCTTTCAAATGCAACTTTTACATGAAACATAATGTTGCCTGTAAAATTGAAAGTACTTCTTCAGTTCGCCTTTCAAATGCGTTTTAAGGTGACTGGTGTGTTCTGTGGTGTAGAATTGAAATAAACTTGAATAAAAACATTTTATCATAATATATGCTTTAACATAGGCTCGCATTTCAACTTTTTGCCAGCAGGCGACACATGTGTTCCGCGGGACACAACATTCTAGTTTTAAATCATGTTACCCAATTGTGTTTGTTGATTTCAAGTTTGAATATTCTAAGATTATGACAAGCTTAGCTACTTTCTCTGTCATTGCTGTCAGAATTTTAGGTGCTGTCTAATGATACTGTGCTTGCAAACAACTGCTCACAGGATTCTTCCAAACTTTACAAAAGTATTCACACCATTAAGGTAATATTCCATTTGTCATTGTACTCTCATTTATAAAATGAAATATTAAAAAGTCTGCCTAAATATAAAATGCAAGGACAAAAGGAGTAATACCTTTAAAAAAAGTGTAGTGTCTGAGAATTGTGACCAGCTTTGTTTCACTGATGACCATATCATGGCCTATGAAGTATGATATTATCCACTTAATTTTGATTGGTCAATTCTGAGACAGGCAGTGTCTTATTTCAGAGTATCGTCCACAAGTCCAATCATATTCTTATTATGACTTTAGACATATTGTCGTACCCCCTGGTTCACTTTCCATGTCACCTTGTCTGCAAACTTGATAACAGTATTTGTCTTCACTTGTTAATATGACCTTAAATGCTTTTGGCGTCGAAGATCTATGTCTCAGAGGACATAAAGTAAATTGGTTCCCATTCTTAAGACGAAAGTTTGTTTCTGGTCCAACTTAATCAAACCCGCACTTTGTCAAAAATCCATCACTTTTCAATTATGTTTAGATGGCCGACCCATCAGTACCTCCAGTCCTTTGATTATTATATGGCTAACATGGCTTTTCCATTCGGGATGGCGCCACCCTATATGCCAGGGGTGCCAGGGGTGACAAGTCCGACGGCGAGCTCTCATACATATGCTCACCAAACTCCCCTTCCTTGGGCAACTGAGCTGTTAGACGATATGAAAATTGTAAAACAAAAGATGCAGTCCCTTGAAAAAATTGAAAAAGTGATAAACTCAAAAAACATAAAAGTCACTGAACTTGACACTCGGATGAGGCAGTTGGACACCAGAGTCACAGAGTCCGAAAATACTGTGAATTTTCCGCACGTGAAACTGAAACCATAAAAGACGAGCTAACGGGTGCTAAGAGCGACATCAAGCATCTACATAAAAACTGTCATGAGCTTGAGAAGAAGTCCAGTGCATTAAATGAGCAGAAACTGAAAATTGAAGAACAACTTGATAACATGGAGATACAGTCACTCCAGAATAACTTAATATTCTATGGAATCCCAGAGGGTGATAATACGGAAAACTGCGAAACACTAATGAAAGAGGTGTGTGCGACTACCTTAAAATTAGAAGACGCCGTAACGTACAAACTAGAAAAAGCTGACCGTATAGGCAAAAGAAGCTCCGACAAAGCCAGACCAATACTGGTCCAATTTCAAAGTACATGTACTCAACAACGCGAGAATGTGAGGAGCGCTTCGTTTGAATTGGCGGACGAACTCAAAGAAGCAGATAGGGGTGTGGGAATCCATCTACCGCGGGCGATCAGAGAAGCACGTAAACCGTTGTACCCGGCTATGGAGAGCGCCAAAAAGGAACGTAAACAAGTGCGATTTGTGGGAAAAAACATTTACATTAACAATGTGTTACATATTCCAGGATCTAGTGCATAGAGGAGTCATGAAGAGTCTCCACTATCCATACTTTCATGGAATATCCATGGTTTAAAACGGAACATATATGACAGTGATTTTCTATCTTTTGTTGACAGTTATGATTTAGTGTTTCTCAATGAAACATGGATCTTACCGAATGATAAACTTATATATGACATAGAACATTTCACTTGCGTACAAATACCAGGAAATAAGACACAAAAATCACGTAAGGGTCGATTAAGTGGTAAGATTTCACTTTATTACAAAAAATAGCTTAATAAATACATAAGTGTCATTGAACAACATAATTTTGGAATTATTTGGATCAAGATAAGTAAATGTATGTTTTCTTGTGATGAAGATGTCTATATTTGTCACATGTACATTCCCCCCTCTAACTCCAATGTTTTTTGCTACTAGAGATTTTGACTTTTTTGATAAGCTAGAGCTAGATATTTTAAGTACAATGAACTCGGTTATATTTAAACGGCGATTTGAACAGCCGTACCTCAAATTTGCCATATTTTCTCGATTTTGAAAAGCACATTGATAATGATCTGATGTTTGTAAACAAACTTGACATACCTGATCGCGTAAACAAAGAGCACGTGGTCGACATTTACGGTCGGCGCTTATTGGATGTGTGTATGTCAACTGGTTTAATATTAGCCAATGGCCGAGTATCACATGACCGGGGCGTAGGTCAGTTTACATTCTGCTCGGACAAAGGTCGAAGTACATACTTAATTCTAAATCCCGATGACATAAGCACACTATCGCATTTCGAAGTTCTTGATATAAATGAATTTTCAGACCATGCGCCGATTTCTTTTAGTTTAACACATAAAAAGAAGCCCCGCATACAAATGATTCTGACGAATACATATTTAATTGTCGGTCATCAGGATGATTGTCGGTCATCAGGATGACCGACATATTATAATCGACCAAACTTGAGCTCTTAGCCTGAACACCGGTTAACAGTGACTCACGGTCCAGAACGGATAATTTAGACTATGCCACCTGTTCCTAAGACGCATGCAAACGGATAGTGTAGAGGCTGATGTTTGATTGCTTGATATAAAGAGAAGCACTTTACCGGAAAAGACATTAACGTAGATAATCATATTTCTTGCATACTTAATTTATACTTTAATTGAGGACGTGAAGAAATAATGCAGTTGTTTAAGTATCGTTAAAATGGATGCCTTTTAGGTCATAGCGGTACCATAGCACTTTCCACAGTCGATGTGTATTTGTACTCTTAGCAGACAAGCGATGCTTGTTCACATAGTTAGATCCGCAAATAAGGTCAAATCAGGTCAGTGACCGTTAGGAGACGGAAAGAAATGTATTCGTATGTTGGATGCATTTATTAATTTTACTTGAACTTTGTGCTGATCACATTGATTGATTTTGTTATTGTAAAGACGATTTACTCTGAAACTATTACAAAAAAAATATTTGTTTTTAATTAATTCTATGACCAAAATATTGGCATTATGTCACTGTTTTAAAGGTGTTTTACAAGTATTTCTTCTCAGCCTGAAAATGACTTCAAAAGGTCTTCTAATTTATTACAAACGATCGTCATTTACATAAAATATAATGATGATTGCTTGTGTTGTCTAATTTACTGTCCTTGTAAAAATAATGCTATTGTTTAAGCATTGACTTCAGACCGAACACGATCAATGACATTCTAGTGTGTGTGTGTGGGGTCAGAGATTAGGGTTAGGGGTTTCGCGGGTATGTTTTGCACTTTTGAGCTCAATTTTGATTTCATTCATGGGCACTTTCATGTAAATCTCAGTAATATAACGAATTCAACACTATGTATGCTTCGTTTTAACAGGGGAAAAGAACAAATATTTAAAGTATAAAGGTGACTGAGCTTCATTTTTAAGCCGACGAAACAATAATTCCAACAGAAACAGGAAATAAAAAATAAACATTTATTTTTGCAAGATTGCATTTCAGATAATCTTTTTACGAATGACGAAACAGTACTTGACTTATTTGCGTTTATATGTCGACGCCACCGGTAATCCACATAAGCGAAGCCTACAGAATTTCCATATTTTATCAATCATGTAAAGGTTATAATCTGGAAGTATTCCATGGGAGTGATAAGAAATTACCGGCAAAGTCGGAATACTTTATTGCTGAGTCGGGACTGGCCTGTTCGCGCCGCTCCCCGGTAAATCAAGACAATGCTATTGCAGCTTTTTAAGAGATCAGTTTATAAATTTCCGACAGCCAAGATGAAGTTCGTGCAATACTCCACAGACAAGGTTGCAGATAATGAATTCCATGAAACACAATTATTCCAAGTATTCTAAAGTTTAAACTGGTATTGTTGTTAACTTAAGCTTTCTATTCAAAAGTTCGAACGGCTAATCATACTTTTTGTGTTTATTTGCAGCATTTCTCCAAATATAATCCAAGTGAAATGGTAAAACTGCAACATTTTTAACAGACTAGTAGTCTTCAGATATAAATAGTGAATCAGTACATTTGTCGACTTTGTTTGGGATGCATTATTTAATTTAATGTTGGAGATAAATCGAGCAGTCGAGATAGAAAATATTTAAACGAAAAAGGCACGTGTAAAATGCAGTCTTTGTTGCCAGCTTGTAAAACAAACACGTCCACTGGTACTTGACCAGCACTACTGGGTGTACTGTAGTATAAGTTTTGCTAAATGAAGAGGATTGTCACTCCTCATTTAAAGGTTGCATTGCAACAAATTGTCCGTTTAATATGTTATAGGCAACATTAAATTCGATATTTAAGTAATTTGATAGGGGCATAACAAAAATAATATATAAGACGAGTGATCATTTTTTTGTTGTCGGAGATTACTTTATTCATGCAGAAAATATTTTTTAATAATTAAATTAATATGTCAAATACCTACGAAATTATAGACAACATTAAGTTTCACATTTAAGTTAATGGACTACAGGACAACGGAGCCGCCGCCAACGACGGCCACGACGCCGCCGTTGGACAAAATGGATCTATTGCAGGTGACACAATGATAAGCACTGTCATACAATGAATTTAACATCATTTAAAATCGAAACAAAAACGTGTGACGAGAGCGAGCATTTTTATTACAGGGCGGAATTTTAAATAAATACCAACATTCTAACGACAATTTTCTAGAGAAGTTTACACATCAGAGCCGTCTTTAGTTAGAATGTCATGCTAATGACCGACTAGCTTTTTGGAAAGCTAAAACTTGTAAGAAAATTATATCGGACAATGAGAAAGTGGAAGTACTTAAAGAACGACTCAAGAATAGTGATTATCTGCGGCAAATTACACAAAAAGAAGGCAATGAACCGATTGATAACTTGATCACAGAATTTTCAAACTTTACTTATAATACGGCTTTTGATATTTGCGGGAGTACCAAGCAATATAACCTTAGAAAAAATCACCGAGAAAATAATAAATGGTTTAATGCAAAACGTAATAACGCAAAAATAATATATACAGAAAGGGATATGTCTTTAAAAGAAATAAAAATGATGATACTCGTACAAATTTTGTTAGAGAAAGAACGATATACAATAAAATCAAGAAAAATGCGAGAAATAAGTTTAAAAGAAATGAAGGTAATCGGCTTAACGATATGGCTCATTCAAACCCTAGAAATTTTTAGAAAAACATAAAACATACAACACAGAAACCTCCAGCTAGTCCCGATACACTCATTTTAGATGATATTTTTCAGCACTTTAAGAATTTATTAGGTGAAACAGAATCCGGTTTGAATCATATGGAAGAAGACGATGAAATACAATTTGACGACGATTTAGATATAAACTTTACCGAACAAGAACTTAGAACGGCCGTATTTTCAAAGAAAAAAAACAAGTTTCAGGGTCCGATAACATTACGAGTGAAATAATTAAAGCAGCTTTCGACGAAATATCTCCGTTTCTACTTACACTATATAATAGATTATTCAATACGGGCGATTACCCTGTCGCTTTTGGAGAAGGTATTATTACACCAATTTTTAAGAAAGGCAATGTAAATGATGCTAACAACTACCGTGGAATTACATTAATTAGTATCTTAGCTAAGATTTACTCCCAACTGATACTTAATAGAGTAAACAAATGGTAAAAAAACGCGAAACAATCTCTAAAAACCAGTTCGGATTTCAGAAAGGCAAATCTATAGTAGACTGCGTGTTTATATTACACTCCATAATATCAAAGGTCCTCAGCTCGGGACAACGTTTATATTGTATATTTATTATTTATTGATTATCAATTATGTTTTGATAAAATTGACAGGTCTTTACTACGGATAAAGCTACTAAATGAAAACGTAATTTCAAAATATAATATCAGGCCGTAAAATCGTGTGTCCGCTTCAACTCAAAAACATCAACATTTTTTAACTGTGATATCGGATTGAAACAGGGGGACCCGAGTTCTCCTCTCTAATTCATGCTTTTCGTGAACGATATTATTGAAAATATCAACACTGATCTTAACGACATTTTCTCCGTAAACGAATTAAAATTATTTCTCATCTTTTACGCAGACGACCATGTTCTTTTTGCGAAGTCCCCAGAAACGCTTCAAAAAATGCTCAAAGATGTAGAAACTTATTGTAACTTGTGGGGTGTTAAGATTAATACGTCGGACAAAACAAAAGTTATGATTTTCAAAAAGGGGCGCCATACAAACTATGATTTCTTTATAAACAATACCAAAAAAGAAATCGTTCAATCTTTCAAATACTTAGGTATGACATAATATAAAAACGATAGTTGGCTTAGGAGCCAAAAATGCATAGCGCAACATGCATCAGTTGCGTTATACAACTTGTTTAAGTTATTTCAGAAAACCGAATTGACACTTTCACATAAATTAAAGCTGTTTGATATCTTAGTTGCATCGGTGTTAAACTTTGGATCAGAAGTCTGGGGATTCCATAAGGCACCCAATATTGAATCCGTACACACAAAATTTTCACGGCGTTTATTGTGCGAAAAACGATCTACAAATGTTTCAGTTCTATATGGCGAATTAGGAAGAATCCCATTTAATATTATTCGTAAAATCAATATGATAAAGTGCTGGTAAAAAATATTGCAATCAAATTCTAACAAGCTAGTTAAATAAACTTTTATAATGCTAAAAAGTGAGGTAGATTTAAACAGAAGCTATAACGGCAAAAAATGGGCCTATCAAATCAAACATATTTTAGACGAACACGGTTTTAGTTATGTCTGGGATCAACAATTCGACATCGTTATCCCTTTTGAATCTATAAGATAGCGACTTATTGATATTTTTAAACAAAAATGGTATTCTGATATAAATAATTCAAGCCGCCATGACTCTTATTCACTTTTTAAGCACGATTGCGAACTAGAAAAATATTTTAATTGCCAAGTTGTTCAAGAAAGTAAATATCGAATTGCTCTCACCAAATTTAGAACATCCTCACATTCTTTATATATCGAAACCGGACGATATGATAATACGCCACGTGAAACAAGACTTTGTCGATTCTGTAACATGAATGTCATTGAAAACGAATACCACTTCCTTCTTGTATGTCCATATTAGCGTGAACTAAGAAAAAAATATTTTGAAACCATACTATTGTCACTGGCCAAACATTTATAAACTTGAAAGTCTTCTTTCTTCAAAATCAAACAAAGACATACACAACCTTTCAGAATAAATATACTTTGGTTCTAAAAAAGGAAACGCATAATTTTTATTGTTGTTCCCCGATTCTAAAATACATTACGTATTCCTTAAAATATTGAACCAACATCAAGAAGTGATAGATTTGTACCTTATACATATTATTTTTAATGAAACCTGTATTAATATCAATAAGTTATTTATTGGGATTTGTAATGATGTTTATTTGTCATTTCTATATTGTTAAGAAATTTGATTAAATACTACATTTATTATCTGTATCCAGAAACACTAAATGTCATTTGTTAACCGTGATGAACATCATACCTGTTTACTTTTGTTTTATGTAATCTCTTCTGTTAATCATGTTCTCTCTGTGTTTGTTTATATTGCTATAAGCATTGTAAAATGTTTAATGCAAATAAATATTCGTATTCGTATTCGTATAAGTAAACTTGAAGTAGAGTGGGAAGTTAGTAAGATACGCAGTTTACGCAGTAGAAAATATCGATTAACATTTCTCCAATCAGATTTGATTTCAGTTTTGCAAACTTCCAATCAACAATCAAATTTGAGTACAATTACTCGGTTAACAATTTGAAAGTAAAAAATGGCCGACAAGAGACGCATGACAATAAAACAGTTAAGTGATAATTTTATTGATTGCAAAGTGTCTGTGATACCGATTTTTCTAGGGCATCAGACAATAGCGCCAATTATCGGATATTTGTGTCCCTAACTGTAACCAAAACCCATGATTCGCATGCGCGAAGTATGGGGGTGGTTTTTTTTAAAAAAGGCAGAGGACATACAAAAATATTGGATTTTAGCTGATTTATGAGTAAACGGTCTGGATTATAAGTATCATTCACGTGTGTTGGGTAAAGATCGCGTGATCCAGCCCGAGTGAAATATGCACAAGGGCGGTAACGAGGCTCTGCACAAAATACCGGACAAATGAATTGTCTTAATACACCCCAGTACTCAATGGCGCCTTTATACCAGTACCCGCCTATGTATGGTGTAATGAACTCCGGATCAACAATTCTTTCACAAAACAGTCAACACTCTCAACTAAGTGTTCTATCTTCTGACCTTTAACAACCAATTATGCAAAATTTGGAGCAAATTGACAACAACTGTGCCAACCTGACAAGGTTTATCAAATCTGTGTTATAAGGTTAAAATAGAACCAATAGAAATTCAAAGAGTAATTCAAAGAATATATGATCAATAATTGCAAGAATGGGGTTCCTAATAAGAAAACTTTTCCAAGCTGGATTCATATAAATTGTTTTAATGTGTTTTCGTAGAAGAAAAAATATTTGAGTTGCATTGAAAACACTCAAATATAGAACAGCTCTACCTAGATTCTGATTTTCATCTCACAGATTGGCTATTGAAGAAGGACGGTTCAGAAACATAGAAAGAAATAATACGAAATCGACCCTACGAAATTTTGTCGATTCCGATTACGGTATTGCGCATGAGCAAAAAGGAGTACCTTGAAACTTTTAAACCGTGTCGCAAAATAAGGCTTCTGATTGGACCATGTGAGTTTCATCCGGGTGCAATAGTCTTTTGTGCTTACTTCCGGATTTAAAAACTGAAAAGCCGCCATTTCGTTTCTCGAATCAGTGAGAAAACAGTTTCCTTCCTTAGATGGATAATGAACGTAGACTCGAAGTGGTCTCATCTATCGAGCTAAAGACGATCCGGTAACCAATTGAGATCCCTATCCGTAGTGGATATTGACAGCAGACCTTTCGCGTAGTTGGTGTCTTACGATAATTATTTTGTAGTTGTCTAATTTCCATCCCAACGTGACGTCAACGGTGTCACACTGGAATAATATATAGCATGGCTGCCTTGAGTAGGGAATGTTGTCTAAAGATGATATTTCCAATCGAAAATGGATTTGTTGCTGCGAATAAACAGATAATTGGAACGAACACTGTAAGAAACTTTCGCTTAGGTTTGTTTAAAATGTCAACAGAGACAGATGTTTTTTTTTATTTTAGAAATCGTTTCAATCAAAACTTCAGTTTAAAAATAAATACACACAGAATAGTAGAAGGGACGAATTTGCAATGAAAAACTGAACACTTGAAGTTTAAGTTTGAATAGCGAAGCCCTGTTTTATTAACTTTAACCCTTTCCTCCATATATACACCTTTATTGTGTGTGCGAATAGTTAATATACAGATCTGCCTGCACATCAGTGCCATCTGATCAGGATCTAAACTGTTCGCTGTTTTATTCACTAGGTTATTTCTGCCAAAAATGGGACCTGTGCAGATCCTCATCAGATGGCACGGATGTGCATGCCAGCTGCTCTGGATTTATATTGCAACAGTTTTTGTTGCATATTGAGACAGCAACTGCAGATAAATTTCAACAATAACTTGCAAACTAACCACTTGGCAACTGTAACAATTTTAAGCGGGCACGGCGAAGCCGTGTTTTCCAAAGACAGAAATGCATGTTGAGACAGCAAATGCCTGGGCTGAACAAACCCAATAGCACGACACCCTGAACAAGCTGAAAATTGTTTCACACAATCTCACAGCAAATGCCTGGGCTGGACAAACCCACTAGCCCGTCACCCTGAACAAGCTGAAAATTGTATCACGCAATCTCAAAATATCTGATTGCTTGTCCCGGGGCTGGCTCAATTTTTTAGTGCAGACTAGTTTAAACTTTAATTTTGATATGCGCCATTTCCTTTTAGCTCCACGTGCATATCATTTTACAACAGAAATAAGTTTATTACAAAATAACAGTTTTTGAGATCTGTTTTAACAGTATCAAGCCCCCATGAAACCCTTCCTATTGAATTTCCTGTTACTTTCTTTACTGTATAAACACAGACCAATCAGAATTCGCTTATTTGCGCAAGTGGGACTAGATGAAATGTTTACCCAGCTAGTTCTAAACTAGTTACAAAAAAAACATAATTTGTCCAGCCTCCCCACGCAGCGAAAAAGAAGAGAGGAAGATAGAGAGAGCGCATGTTTTATATATGTATGTCAATTCAAATAGGACGCCACAAACAATTAATAAACATGAGAACCTTTGGGGATACCGCCTTGGAACGGTCAGTGGCAAAACAAATTGTCACTGGGGGTTTAAACCAGGTTCTAGGGTGCACCAACCTCACACTTGCCCCAACAGGTTCTCGTATCACCAAACAAGTACAAATTGTCTTGGTGAAATAACTCCAACCCACCTATCAGCTCAACAATGTTGCATGCAAAAGCATACAAACATATAAACATAAGAATTTAATAGCATTGCAAAGTCAAAGAGCGGGTACTCAATGATCTTTCCGAGACCAGAGCACCTGGAGTAAAATCAGCAAGAACACGATGACAGGGATAAAAGAAACAAATCGAGCTTTTAGGTTCTTTTAATAAAAGATTTCCCCATAAACTTTCATAAACTCTTACACCCCTGCCACCGTCGTGCAACCAAAGAGGTAAGCATAGTGATCAACTGTAGATGGGTTAATCACCAGGCCTGCAGAGCGCTGTAAAATATCATGTTGGTAACCTTTCTTTTTAAATTTACAGATGGTTTTTACGAATAACCGGGAGAAATTAACATCGCCTTTTGTCTTCTTAAGTTTATAAATTAAATCTCCATAAAAAACTGGCTGTGAAATTCCTTGTTGCAATAGTGATTTTAAACTGCAGCTGCATTTATGAATTAGATCTGAATATCGGCGATAAAACTTGCAAAAGGTTTTCCTTAATTTGTGATACCGATAACCTTGTTATAAAAGTTTTTCTTTAATGCAAAGATTACGTTCATTGAAATCATTCACATCGTTGCAAGCTCTTGAAAAGCGAACAAGCTGTGAGATATAAACCCCGTAAGAAGTTGCACGAGGAACATCGCCGTCTAGAAACGGAAAGTTTACTATATTAAAATTAAAATCATCTCTTTTATCATAAATTTTAGTAGTGACGTAACCATTTTCGATGGATAGATTTAAATCAAGAAAGTTTGCTTGCTTTTCTGAAGTGTTCGCTTTGTTAAGCTGTAGTTCTTTAGGATAAATCTTATTAACCAGTGATGGAAAATGGTTATTATCTATATTTAATAAATCATCAAGGTACCTCGAGGTGTTGTTAAAAGCTGTAATAATATCATCTTGATGTTCGGTAGAAAGAGATAACATGAAATCTCTTTCATAACAGTATAAAAACAGATCAGCAACAAGGGGTGCACAATTAGTACCCATTGGAATGCCAATTACTTGCATCAGGAACCATTTTGCAACTGTAACAATTGAAAAGCGGACACGGCGATCAGAATCTTTACTGTTTGCTTTTTTATTCATTATGTTATTTCTCATGAAATGTAACCTGTGCAGATCCTCATTAGATGGTATGGATGTGCCGGCTGCTCTGGATTTACACTGGTCACACATGCGTTAAATGGTATGTATAGAGGAAATGGTTAAAATATACTAATTTAAGCAAACGTTTGACATAATTGCAAAAGACATCTGTGTTTTCCAAGAAGACAAAGTTTTACCAGAAGTTGCTTCTGTAACAAGTTTTAATTTGAGAAACGACGAAGCCGTGTTTCCCAAAGAGAGAAATTGCTGCAAGAACTTAAGAATAATATTTATTTCAGTGTTTTTAAATTTTAAATACATAGTGAAGTTGTGTACCCAAATAGATTAATAGTTATTGCTTACATGCATTCAACACTTAATGCCAAAATCTTTAAGATCAAATTTGACAGAGTTATGCCTCTTCTTGTACATGGAATTTTTAATTTTAACCTGACAAAGTACCTAAGGCCAACACAATTGTTTAGCTAAATTCCCATCTAAACTATTTTATAAATGACACAATAGTGTTTTGCAAAAAAGAATTACATTTTGATGAGCGTTTTCTCATTTTTTTAGTTACAGGCACGGCGAAACCGTGTTTGTCTAAAACATAAATTGCTTCAACAATTTTACTATAATTATATGCATTGTGGAGCAGAATTCCTAAAGTCAGTTAATAATACAATTTGACATTTGGGCTGTTTCAAAAAATGTCTGGTTTGCGTTTTCCTGTTATAAAAATGTACAACAAACAGTTACTTCAATTTTTCTACTTTGCAGAAGTGTCTCATCTTGCCCTTTAAAGATCTGTAAAGTTTCATCAATATAACACCATCCCTTAAAAATATTCTAAAATAAAGGGCAAAAAATGTCAGGAGTGTGACAAAAAAGTGTGACACTTAAAAAAAAAATTGTTCAGACCATTATTTTACAAAAAGCTTGAGTAAAGACAAGTTTTAGTGTTGTTTTAGTTAAAGGTGCATTTATAAGGCATCACATAATGATATAATTAAGCATATTATACTTAAAGTAATCAAAATATATGCTATTAAGTCAAGCGTGGTAGATAAGAAAATACCTCAAGAAAATCAATACATGTTTGCTTTATAAATTTATAGGACTTTTAAGAGTAATGGTACATAAGAAATGTTTTGTGTATCATTAAGTTTCATGTTTCTAGATGCAATAATTATAATATTATCACCTCTATTGAAATTATATTTGTCTGCAGCTCCCTTCAGGGAATGTCAGCTAAATTTGTCAAGAGTGTGACATAATGCACATATTGCAATATTCTGTCAACATATCCTCTTCATGAAAACAGGAGCATGTTTTTTCCTAAAAGTCTATGTCATGTTTTGTTAAACTGTGACAAACAGGAATGGCCTTAGTGAAACATTATTGAGTACACTGCACTTATAGGGTTGTCAGGAGTGTGACACACTTTTTTTATCAATATGAATTTTTTATCTTTATGCGATACCACAAGTTCTAGAGCACTTATATTTGATGCTTCAGCATGTATTTTACCAGAAGTAGACATTTAAATAATAAGAAAAAGAAAGACTTGAATTTTAAGCACATAAATTAAAATTCTTTGATTTATTTAATATAGGTCAATAAAGCTCAATAAAATTTTTATTCTACCACACATGGGTATAACTTGATTGAATTTGATCACTGTAAAGACTGTACAAACATATAGACCAACCAGTTTGGACTTTTTATGAACTTAAATTCTGTACATTTTTTTTCACTTCACTTGACATTTTTCAAATGACAATATCTCAGCAACCAGTCGACCGATTTAAAAAATCTTTCAGTTTTGTACTCAGTTTCAGTAAGCAAAAAATTCAGAATAACAAGTTTGGAATTTGAACGAACTTTAATTTTTCACTATTTTTTCACTTTTCCAGCCATTTTGTTTGAAACAGCCCATTTCCTTTCCACGACGATAACATATTTTAATGTAACGATTTTTTGACTTCTTAAAAATGATAATGATTTACAGGAGGAGGGCAAAAATATATTTAAATGTATAAATATTCAAAAATCACATTTTTTTACAATTGCAGAAAAATAATTAGATTAATTGATTTACAGAATTTTCTGTTACAGACTTTCAGCGATAGCAGGATTTTAGTATTTGGCTTCACCCATAACGTACCATAGCGTTCAGATTCTAGATTTTAACAATTTATTCCTGATATGCATATTTCAGTTTTTTGTTTACAGAAGAAAGACCCTAAAGTTATATAACATGTTTTACCGTTATCAAATTGAGTTTCTAACCATGATAAAATTTCGAATTCCATCGAAAGGTAGAAAACCTCCAAAGAATAAATATGATATAAATGCTTTATTCAGACATATGCCTTTTAATTGACATTTAAAAAAAATTCACATATATTTGTTAGTTACCGGTTTTAAAATTGTGAAAAAAAGCATACCAATTTGTTCGTTACGGGTGTCCAAGAAATCTGTTACAGTTTTGGGGAGCTTAAAATTTCTGCATGTTCTATAACATTATGGTCGTCCTTCTGGAAAACATTCGGTATTGGAAAGGAAAATACAATGTTTTAAATTTTATGCAAGATGAAGCTGTATTTACCTTTGTACAAGCATTTGACAGTGTAAGGATTTATACCTGTATGAATGTTGAACTGTTTCCTTAAGAGATAAAGTTCTACAAGCACTTGTTTTTGTAACTAGTTTTGTTTTAGACAGTGTAAAAGTATGTGTCAAAAAAAAAAACAACAAAACATTTTTATTTAAAACAAGTAATAATTGTATAGATAAATGATGAAGCTGTGTTTTCCAAACAGATAATTTTATGCAAGCACTTGTAATTGTGCATGTTTTTATCTTTTGTTTTAGGCATGGTGATGTCGGTTTCCATAAAGTTAAATTTCTACAAGCATTTGACATTATAACGCATTTTTAATAGTATAAATTAAAAATAGGTTTCCCAAAGAAACAAGAACTTGCCACTCTAAGTTGAAGGCAGAGTGAAGCTGTGATTCCCAGAGTGATTAAATGCTACAAGAAATTAATGCTTTTCTCCATATATACATATTTTAACTTGCATGTGACCAGTATAAATCCAGATCAGCTGACAAATTCGTGCAATATCATCAAGATCTACACTGGTGACATGTTTGCCAGAAATAACTAATCAATTTTAAAGTAAACAGTGCAGAACATGATCACAAATTTGCCATCTGATATGCACATTTGCAATTTTGCAGTCTGTTTTGAGTCTTTTTTTTTGCACCTGATAAAAGGCATATCTGTGGAGCAAAGCACTATAATATTGAAGGTGATTATTAAAAATGACTATTTGTGAATGTTATTGAATGATCCTTTAATATTTTTCATTGATGTGTGTTTAAATTTCTTTCCTTAAAAAATTTAGATTAATAATATTTGAAATTTAAAGAAGTGGTGTTCAGGATAAGTGAAATTCTTCAACACAAGCATTTGATGTATTATCAATTTTTGTGGCAAATTTAAAGTTCATGCACGGCGTAGCCGTGTTTACCACATTCAGATGAAATGTTTCATGAATTAAGTACATTAAAGGGTCAATTGATCCAGATCATATGACACAGATGTGGTAGCTGATCTGGATCTATACTGGTAGTCCATGTGATAAAAGGCACATTGTGTGGAGTAAAAGGTTAAATATGATGCTTACAAGATGAATAATTTCTCAACACTTTCTGTCATATTTCAGGTCCAGAGAAAGCTAGAAAGACGACACAGTCAATCATGGCTTTAGTGCAGGTTCAACAGTATCAAAATGAAGTGTCTGATTCTAAGACTGGCATGATGGAAACAATAGTACTCTTGTACGTTTATGGGTTTATTTTTTTAAATTCTTTATTAATAATAAACGTAGTATTGTAGCTCATAACTTACCTTAACTCATCTCGAGTCTTTCAAGATTATAAAAACCATTGTGTCTGAATATTTTTTTTTTACGATGGATATTTTTTAAAGTTGTATTTGTATTTCTATATGTGCAAAACAGGTAAATTTTATTAAGTTTAACATAAGCATGTGGTTCATCATTAATATTATTAATAATCAGTAATATTATTTTTTTTCAGCCAGTCTGCAACTTCAGCTGTCTGTGGCATTATTTGACAAGCCTCCACTGTATTTAATTCATGGGTTAAAAGGAAATGTAATTTCCAAACGCTTAACTTAACAAAATCAGAAATTATATTTGGAAGTAAATCCATCCAGACTGTCCTTAACAAAATACTTATTATTGCTTAACTCTACATATACCAATGCAAAATGAAATACACTGAACCTAATGTTGAGGTCTTTAAAAACCAAGTAAGATTTTTGTTTGAAACAGAAAAGATTGTAGCTTATAAATCTTTCACTTTGGAAAAAATTGAAAAATATTGGGGTCCTTTCCAATCCTGATTACAGACACAAGACAGGTAAGTGAGACTTTTTTTCTTCGGTTATTGCAACACTCTCTCTCTCTCTCTCCCTTTTCTTTCTTTTATGTTTTTTTTACCCTCTATGCTATCTTTATGCCAAAAACAAATAAACCACTCAATTTGTTTTATTCATATAAAGTGAGCATTGAAGACCAGCCACCAGCTGCCCTTTTCTCTTTGAAAGTGTTTTTCCTTTTTTTTTAAATTTTGCAAAAGCCTGTATTAGTAAAGCAACAATATGAGCCGCTAGTGACAATTATCTATTATTTAATAAATTCTCAATATTCGGAATAACATAAATGCTACGTTTAAAACAAAAAGATTTAATCCAGAAAATGGGAAAATAAAAATGTTTAAGATATTATTGAGTAATTTGCTTTTATTGTGCATTTCTATATCTTAGATAATTATAGAAAGTTTAATTGTAACTATTATTTTGTAAAAAATACTAGGCAAACATTTCATCAATAATCTAGACGCTTAACTTAACAAAATCAGAAATTATATTTGGAAGTAAATCCATCCAGACTGTCCTTAACAAAATACTTATTATTGCTTAACTCTACATATACCAATGCAAAATGAAATACACTGAACCTAATGTTGAGGTCTTTAAAAACCAAGTAAGATTTTTGTTTGAAACAGAAAAGATTGTAGCTTATAAATCTTTCACTTTGGAAAAAATTGAAAAATATTGGGGTCCTTTCCAATCCTGATTACAGACACAAGACAGACCATCTACAATGGTTGTACCCTCTGGAATGCTTTACCACAAATTGCCAGAGATGCCAAAACTGTGGCCTCTTTTAAAAATATTATCAATGAACATATTTTTAATTCTTTGTAAATGTGTTTTAGTCAATCTATTTTATACTAGTACTGTAAACAGAATATTTATCTTACTGATATAATAGATAGATTGTTTCTGACGTGTCATAGACAAACCTGATGGTATTGTGATCATTGCAACAGTTAGCATGTATAATGTGATATGTGACAAACCTATTCAGTCATTTTTCATTGTGTATTAATTTCATTGCTAGATTTTAATGTGTATGTAATTCATTCATTATATCGTATTTATTTTAACTACTAAGTCTTTCATAAGCAATGCCAAGAGATTTCATTTAGACTGTGATATTTTCCTATGTCATACAATATTATATAAAAAGGACCACAATGGAAATAAGAGTTTATATTAACTCTTTTTTGTGTAATCCTTGATATGTAATGTTGGGTGACATGGCTTATTGTTTAGCATGATACATACATATTTGTTATATGTTTATTTGTATGATTATTGTTGCAATTCAATGCCATGTTTCTTTGTGCATTATATATTGAAATAAATCTATCTAACTATCTATCTATCTATCTAGACTTGTAACATATAATGAGCAAATGAAGCAGGCTCAACAGAAAGCAAAGTGAATTGAAAGTCAATTAATAGTACTTTTATGTTTCATTTTTCACAATTCCACCTTAACATATTATCTGTATAATCACTATATAAATATGTTATCTGTATTATCACTATATAAATATGTTCACTGTAGACCTTTGTTATGAGATACGTGATTTGGAGATTATAGTTTTTAACCATGAAGGATTTAAATTATATTTCTAATGTGAACTTTGGAATAGTTTATATTTTTATTCCTTGCTTTGCTACTTGTGAAAACAGGTATTTTAGAACTCAATCCATGAAATAGATTTCTATCTAACTGTTAAAAACAGATAGCCTCTATAAACTTATCTGAAATGAGATTTTGGTGTCTGAAACATGTATCTTTCATTGTTGACTATCATACAGCCGCTGCCACGGTTAATTGATTATTTGTATACACTGCCTAGTTAATTTGATTACTTGTATATGATAGGCATGAGTCAGACAAATAGATTGCTTTGAGTTCTGTGTGAGTAATGTTGTCAATTTTTATGTGCTTTGCATACATTGCATTCATTGGATACATTTTTGGATGAATAATGTGTTGACACAATTGTTATTTTTACATGTTTTTCAGCATTGTATCCATAGGATGCATTTTTATGAGTTATGTGTGAGTAATATAGACCAAACTGTTGTTTTATTTTTTTTACAGGTTCTTCAGCATTGTATTATGTCCATAGGATGTATTTTGTCTATGAGTGATGTGTGAATAATGTAGACAAAATTGTTATTTTTACATGTTCTTCAGCATTGTATCCATAGGGTGCATTTTTTATGAGTAATGTGTGAGTAATGTAGACAATATTGTGTTTGTTTACATGATCTTCTGCATTGTATCCATAGGATGCATTTTTTTCTATGAGTAACGTGTGAGTAATGTAGACAAAATTGTGTTTGTTTACATGATCTTCAGCATTGTATCCATAGGATGTATTTTTTCTATGAGTACTTTGTAAGTAATGTAGACAAAATTGTTGTATTATTTTTTACGTGTAATTAAGCAAAATGTATCCATAGGATGCATTTTTTCTATGAAAGATGTGTAAGTAATGTAGACAAAATAGTTAAATTTGACATGTTCTTCAGCATTGTATTCAAAGGATGCATTTTTTCTATGAGTAATATGTGAGTTTTGTAGCCAAAATCGTTATTTTTATATGTTCTTCAGTATTGTATCCACAGGGTGCATTTTTTCTATGAGTAATGTTAGATGAATGAAGACAAAATTGCTATTTTTACATATGTTCTGGAGTATTGTGTCAGTAATGTTGACACGATTGTTAACATTGCATATGTTCTTGGATGCATTTTTTTGTATAAGTAATGTGTAAGTTATGTTGACAAAATTGTTATTTTTGCATTTATGTTCTTAAGCATTGCATACCTAGAACACATTATTTGTTTAAGTTGTGCGGTATTATGTTAGGGTTAGATCATTGAGTACCCACACTTTGGCTTTGCAATGCTATTAGCTTCTTATGTTTTATATGTTTGTGTGTTTTTGCACGCAACATTGTTGAGCCGATGGGTGGGTCGGAGTTGTTTCACCAAGACAACTTGTACTTGTTTTGTGATACGAGAACCTGTTGGGGCAAGTGTGAGGTTGGTGCACCCTAGAACCTGCTTTAAACCCCCAGTGGCAATTTGTTTTGCCACTGACCGTTCCAAAGCCGTATCCCCAAAGGTTCTCTTCTTCGTTAATTGTTTGTGGCGTCCTTTTTGAATTGACATACTTATATAATATATGCTCTCTCTCTCTTCCTATCTTCTTTTTCGCTGCGTGGGGAGGCTGTGTTTTTTTAGTGTGGCGATTCCTGAAATGCATATATTGCTTTTTTGACAAACATTTTGTTTTCCATACTTTAAAAAAATGGTTATTTTTACAGACCGTATATTAAAAGCCAGAAGGGGTCATTGGCAACAGAATAAAAGGCTGTTGAGCCCTTTTGGCTTTCGGTAGACGAAATATGTTTTTGAGCATTGAATAGGATTTTTGTTGTTTTTGTAGTTACATATAGCAGCATTGTTGAAAAAATAATGCCTCTGAGACCTCTGATGCAGAGCAATATGAATCACTCTTTTCTTCATATGTATGCATTTTATTGCATGTTTGGCCAGTGTCGATCTCGATCATTTCGCACTTTTGTAACGTCTGATTAGGACCATAACTGTTTTCATTTTGGTTAGAAATAGTACATATATTAGAATGGGATCAGTGTAGATCCTGATCAGATGGGACAGTGTGCCAGCTGATCAAATTCTACACTGTTTCATTTTCAATAAAGGTGCAAAGACCTATCAAGTAAAGGGTTAATACCAGTATAGCTTTAATTAGATATGAACCTGCATGTTAATTGTATTGCTAAATATATAATGAAATCAATGGTCTAATATTTGCCCAATTAATTTATTGAAGGCAATAAAAGTTGAAAAAAGCTCCTCAAAGAAAAATATCATGGCTGTTTTTTATGCCCTCACAAAGTGGGAAGCACATAAAGTTGCACCTGTCTGTTTGTATTTATGTCCATAATAACATCCCCCAAATCTTGTGGCATCATCTTCTTCTAAACTATCAGGCGTATTTCTTTTAAACTTTTAAGCTTCCACAGATTCTCAAGCAGGATGTGTAGATGATTTTAAAGAAATAATTTTTTCCTGCAACCATTTCTACCAGACTAATAGCCCTTTGTTATAACAAATGTTGCAGCAGTGGAGGCTTCAGTGTCCGAGGACACATTCTACATGTATATAGTTAGAAATTCTCTTTGTTCTTAAAAGTATAAAAAAAGCTTTATATATAAAAGCATAAACTTTGGTTTAGTTATTTCAGTTCCAATGTTAATATGTTGTATATAACTTTTTTTCCAAATACACATTTTGGTAGTCTTATTTCAGAGCTTGTGTTGTTGTAAAACCTTTTTTCCATATATACGCATTTATTGCATGGATGAACAGTGTATAGCCAGATCAGCAAGCACAACAATACCATCTGATCAGGTTCAACACTGTTTGTTTTATTATTTATTAGGTTATTTCTGACCAGAAAACAAACAGTGTATATCCTGATTACATGGCATATATGTTCTGCCTGACCAGGATCTGCAACAACATGTTGCATATGTATGGAGAAAGGGGTTTATTCAAACATGGTTTGTTTGATTTTACAAAGGTATATTTATAAATGTATAGCATAGGATTATTGACTGGTTATTCAAATGTGTTTTATTTTAGGGAAGTAAGTAATTGATTTATTTTAAATGGATTTATAGGAATTTCAAGTTTTTCTTATGTTGGAATTCGAAACATAATATGTTGCCACCATTCTGCCTATATCAAGTTACCTGGTTTTCATTTTGTTATTTTTTTAAATTTTTAAAGGTTGAAACAATAAACGACAGTTTGTCTAAAAAGAAAACATTTGAAACTTTTCAATTGTTAAGAAAATTCAGCAAAAAAGCCTGATAAGACAGTGAGTTACTCAAAATTTCAAGAATGTACTAGTGCTATTTTGCGATACTGAACAATTTCAATATATCAATGCAGATGGTAAAAGTGGTAACTTTTTATTAGCAGCTAGTATACATAATCATATATGAATACCGAATTTTATATCTAATGCTTTTAAAGTATCAATTATGTTCACGATATCCATAAACTGTAATATAAAATAAAATATTACAACAGAATGAAATTAGTTTTTAGTTATATAAATTGCTAAAATGCTGACATTAAAAATGTTAGGAAGACACCAACAGAATGATAATGTACATGAGCAGCTATTGTTCACTATAGTTATTCGGTTGTCGATTCCGAGACAAGCTGTGCCTTAATTCATATTAGACTTTGTATAAAATGTAATCAACATCAAATCGAAAATGAATGCCACGTTTTGTTAATTGTCCTAATAATAGAATTTTACGAACAGAATTGATTAAAAATTATTTTATTTTTACCTAATTATTTCAAATTCAAAGCATTATTACAAACCAAAAGCAAAAACAGTTACATAACCCTGGTAAATTAATTTTTAGCAATGGGAAAAGAGATGCTGATGGCCTGTTTAATATGCATGTTAACAGTTATTGTAGCATACTTTATTGCACTACTTATATTAGACTTTTGTTTACTATGTAACCATGTCTTATTTTAACAATTCATTCCATCAGTCATTATTTGTTTACTGTCATGTCCTAGTTACAGTCATGTCCTAGATACTGTCCTGTCTTGTCCTAGTTATTGTCCTGTCAATTGTGTGTTAAATATATCTTGTCATATGACTTGTAAAACTGGTTTGAGTGTGATGTATGCATGAGTGAATGGGTGGTCACATGACATTTCCCGCCTTTTTTAGTTTCCTTGCCTTTTCACTCGAAATCCTTAGTCACTAATTTGTCTTGGATGAGACAGGTTGTAAAACCAATTAAAACAAGATATAACTCTGCACAGAGATTATTAACATTATTTTTGTGTGTGTGTTCAGCTGCAGTTCTGGTAGGTTTGTTTAATTTTACGTTTAACATTTGTAATTTGTAATTTGTAATTGGATTTGAAATTTTATTTGTACGAAATGCATTTTGAATTTCAATTATGTTCGTTATGAATATGATTGTAATTTTTGTTTCAGACTTCGTGATATATATAAAATAAAATACAGAACTGCATCCAGAGAGTTTGTTAACTAGCAGAACCCCTGTTACAACTACATATACCATGCCTCTTATATCATACTTTTCTTGTGCTTTCTTGTACATGTATACTTTCTATGCTGCCATTATGAAATGTTGTAAAAGTGTATTTGACCTTCAATTTGCTGGTCGCTTCCAGGTCGCGTAAACGGGTAACAAATGTTTATTTCTCTTTTGAAGTGAAAATTTCAAAGTTCTTTACAAAGTACACAGCATTTTCTTGTCATTATCATAACACTCATGTAAGAATTCAAAATAATGTTTTGTATTGCTTAGTTTTTGTGGATTTATGTAAAATAGAATCGTAGGTCTATAGTTCTTCTTTACTGTCCTAATGTGTCTTACCATATGAAAATAAAGATATATTTAATTTAGTAGTATTCTTTCGTGCAAAGTTTCATTGAAATGCATTTTGCCGCTATTTAGATTTTGATAATTTTCTTCTTTTATCGATGAACGTGCATGGTGGAGTGTAGATGGCCCTTATTATAAACTACATATATCTGTACACGTCCGCAGTAAAATCGTGCGGTTGCTACGATACAAAGTACTTGTAATTACGACAATAAAAATTGAGATATTTAAACGGTTTATGGCACAGTCAGGAATGGATGTGCAAACGATTTTTTAACTTGTTTACTCTACCCCTTAGTTATTCGGGTAATAATTCGGGGGTTATATTATACGTCACAATTTAATAATAATCGTCATTTTTCTCTTGTCTGCGAGAACTAACCACACTGATTGTATGCAATACAAACGTTTGGTGTACACTTAAAACCGTGCACACGTTAAATATTTGTGGATTGAAATTTTCTTACATCTGGCTGATGTTTTATCACGCCTTCCATAATATGATTTTTTTCTGCCTATTTGAATGTACATGTATGACTGCCACTACTTAAGTGGCAATATTACTCATGCAAGGCTCGCAATTTTAAGACTTACATTGGTTGAACCTCTGTCTTGTTTAAAGTTGTAATTGGGATGAAATGACTAAATCTTGTTCACTGTATCCGATTTTCAAGTTGCTTGATGAAAGCCTGACGAGATATGTTGCAGAACCTCTTATTTTAATGTGTTCTTGGCTAATAAATTACCAACTATACTCGGCAAAAAAGTTCTGCACACTTGGAAGTTTTAAAAAATATCTGTTTAATTTCACCAAACACAACAAAATGATACATATCAATTAAAATATCAATTAAACTTAACAATTTGTAAAAGTCATAAATAAAATCCGATCACTACTTTATAAGCAATCCATCGTTAAAGTCACCGGGGGTTACTAAATAAATGTTGCAAAAATCACTAAACTAATAGTGATAAATCCACCACGATGAACCGGCATTCTTCTAAGCGCCGTTTTAAGGCGTTCCAAAGTCAAGGCATTTTCAATTTTGGAATAAATTTCCATTCGTAAAAAAGAATACCTGGTACATGTAGATCAACTAGCTGCCCAACTAGTTGCTCTGTCTTTTTTTAGAAATACTTCTAGGAGGCCGGTGTGCTTCGAAATTTGCCATGACCGTCAAATTGTTTAATTTGATCGTCATGGCAAATTTCAAACACACCGGCATCCCTTGACGAAATTAGAAATAAATTAATTTGAATAACAAACAATTCAGTTGTGTTTTTCTCAATGAAAAAGGGGTGTTTATTGCATTTCTTGGTTGTTTTTATACACTTAATTAATAGGATGCTAAGACTCGTTAATACAGATTGGAAACTGTTCGAATCATCGCTAAACTGTTTTGACATATATTTACCCTCCAGATCAATGAGTGAGACAATATGATAATTTAAGTAATAAGAAATGAACTTTATTCTGGAATTGCTTGGTATCAGCTTTTGATTAATTCATGCTGCCATCATCACAGTGCATGCTTATAATTGCTATAAAACAGATGATTACATAGATTTCACACCTCTACCTTGATACAGCAAATTTCGCAATGTTTGACTGTTGACCCCTATCATACTCAAACTGATATTTCTTGGTTATTTACCAACCAATTTTTATTCCGGTTTCGTCTTTAACTCCGCAAACAATAAGTCTTTACACAAATGTAGGTATTTATACCAGTTATTTTCTACATTTTAAAATTTTCACAAAAGAACATTTGTGTGCAGAACTTTTTTGTTGGGTATATAACCAGAAATATGTAAACACACTGAAAAAATGCTTAGCTAGGGTGACTTGTTTTAAATGGGGATTAAGGTGAATGCGCACAATTATTGGCAACATTTTATGGAAATTAAGTATTTGGCTTCATTAAACAATTTCTATTTTTTTAATTGAAGGAAAGTTAGCATTATTATGCGCTTTACTGATACAATAAAAGATAAAAAGGTTTGCTCCCCATAAAATAAATTGAAAGGAAAGAGATGAATGTATGTTGTTTGTTTTCCATTTTACCCGGGAATGAAATAAAGGTTTTATCTCAATCTCAGGGTTCCAAGGGTTGTCATCGCCGGGGGTGGCAATGATGGATAAGCTCCCATTGCTTAAAAAGTTCTCCCAACGGCTTGCGCAAAATATATCCTGTTACCAACAAGTCCAGCTCCTGGCCTGCACGCGTCGCTTGTAATTAGCCCGGCGGACCTGCTACTACTAACAGGAGAAGTGGCGATAACCACTGCTTCGGGTAGATGGAGATCGTCAGCCTGGGAAGGCAGTCTGTCTAGGAGAAGGAAAACTCTTATTCCAAACCCTTCCAAAAACACCACTGCTTTGTGGTCAGCGGTTGGGTCGACAAGGGCTTTAGGCGAGGTAAACCTAATCAACCAAGAGAGTTAAAATCGGAAATGCTTGGTCATTGGCACTCTCTAACAAACCACGGAATCACGTAACTACGCTATGAATACACGATCGTATGGTATTCATCGATGTGGTACTGGATCTTTGGAATCCCTCCAGAGAGATACAGTGTCGGTCTCTGAGCCTCAAAAGAGTCCACCCGAAGCTACTGGGGGTCACTCCTTCTATCATACCAAGAGGAGACCAAACGGCTACAACAAAACAAGGAGGAGGAAAGTCCAACAGCAACACTTCAAAGTGATGCATTGGAACGCAGAATGAGTCTTCAATAAAAAGACTGAACTACAGCACTTCCTTCATGAGAATGACATCAATGTCTGTTGCATTTAGAAAACACACCTGCAACCAGCAAAATCCTTTAAGATCAGAGGACACCAATGTTTCCGAAGCGACAGGATTGGTAGAAATAAAGGAAGCATTATGACATTAGTCAGGAACAACATCAATGCTATCCAGACTAAAACGCATACGGATATCTCGGAATTTTATGTACTGGGCCTCAAAAAGAACGACTTTGAGCTGAGTGAAGATGTGCTCTCCAAACGACAAAGCTCTATCTTAAGACCATATTCTAACAGAAGCAATAAACTTCGTGGTTGTTGGAGACTTCAATAGTCACTCACAAAGCTGGGGATATGACCACTTGGAAAACCGTGAAGAGGAAGTAGAGACCTCGCAGGATGACAGCAGGCTGAACCTCATCAATCAGCCGGAGGATTCCACAACTTTTTATTCCAGAAGATGGCACACAACATCAACGCCTACCTTTCCTTCTATAGTGACGACATACATGGACAAATCCAGAGGGAAATCACTGAACAGCTTGTAGGCAGTGATCATCGTCCAGTCCGCCTCATATTGGACCGCACTGTCTCTACCTCATCTAGCCTACCCAGATAAAACTACAAGAAGGCCGATTGGTCCCTTTTCCAGTTTGTGATTGAAAACATCAGAGTTGAGGGCAGAGACATAAATAAAATAGTCAGAGGCTTCAATCAGCACAGCAGTCCACCAATAGAGGTGCGGGGAAATACTACAAGCCATACAAGAGTAAGTAGTTAGAGGAGCTACAAACCAAGTTGTTCGAAACCAGAGTGGAGGCCGAAAACGCACAGGAGGCAAACCACAACCTACAGCATGTCAAGGCGAAATTCCTTAGGCACAAGCTAGAGGCCCAAAGAAAGAGCTGGAGAAACAAGACAGCTTCACTTAACCTCGAGAGAAATTTCCGTAAGTTGTGGATGTTAACGAAACAACTGAAAGAAGAGCAAGTCAAAGCAAGATGCCCAGTCACCTTAGAAGAGGATAGGGAGCTTTTAATGGGCAAACAAGCAGCAAACGTCTGTGCCCAAAACTACAGTCATCCCTATCAACAGAGTACAACAGAGAGAAGCCAAAAGAGAACAGCTAAGGGTAAGTCAGAGTGTATGGACTCACGCCTGACACTACATGAGCTTAAGAAAGCTCTCAGACAGCTGAAGACCAAAACATCCCCAGGTCCAGACGGCATCACCAACGAAATGCTGACACACTTGGATAAAACAGCAATGTGCAAACTTATGGTCATTTACAAATTCAGCTGGAAATAAGGGCCTCATATCTGGAGAGACGCGACAATGATCCCTATACTCAAGAAAGGGAAGGACCAAAAGAAGGCAGCAAGCTATATTCCGATCAGTCTCGCCAGCTGTGTTGCAAAGATCATGGAGAAGATTGTGAATGCACGCCTGAAGTGGTACCTGGAGACCAACGACCTGCTGGCATCTGAACAGGCTGGTGTCCGACAATTCCGTTCCACAGAAGACCAGATTACATACCTAGCACAGGAAGTCGAAGATGAGATTCAAGAAAACATGGTGGTCCTTACAGCATGCATCGACCTACAGAAAGCGTTCGACAGTCTAAAAGAAGGCGAAGTTTATGAGGAATGGAGTTGGCGGGGCAATGCTGAAATGAATCAACTCGTATCTATTCAACAGACGAGCCAGAGTCAGCCTGAGCCAAGCCAACAGCCAAGTCAACAGTACGAAGTTCCTGCTACGCCATGGCGTCCCACAGGGTGTAGTCCGGCAATCTTCCTGGTCTTCATCAATGACCTGGTGTTTGAACTGCCTAAGGGAGTTTATGCTGCTCTCTATGCTGATGACATGGTGCTATGGTGCAAAGAAGAACACGCCTCTATCGCCATATACAGAATGCAAGAAGCTTTGGACAAACTCCCAGCATTGGCCGGACACTGATGCGTTACGATCAACAAGGAGAAGTCGTCCACCACACTGTTCACCTTGTCAACAAAAAAGAAGGGAAGGTCATGTTGGCTGGAATTCCACTGAAGGAGGAAGACAAAACCACATATCTTGGGGTCGCTTTCACAAGCGGCAGACTTGGAAACCACACATCAGCCGTGTAGAAGGAACGGCACGAAGAAAACTTGCGATGATGCGCAAACTTGCTGGAACAACTTGGAGTGCGAATGAGCAAATATTGAAGACTACCTATTAGGGCAAAGTACGACCCACAATCGAGTATAGCTCAGCAACATGGTCCATAACAGCCAAGACAAACTAGAAAGCCCTAGACAAAGTACAAAATTAGGCATTGCGCATTATCACAGGGGCAACCACGTCTACACAAATTGCCTACACGGAGGAAAAGACTGAAATCCAACCACTTCATGAAAGAAGACAAACCAAAGTCTTTCAACAGGCAGACAAGTACAAGTCCCTCCCAGATCACCCCATGAGGAACAGGCTTGAGGGATTCACCAAGAACCGCAGCTTTGTACATGAAGCAAAGAAGCTGAACAGAGAGTATGCCTATGAAATAAACATACAGACAACTCCCTTGGACCGAGCAGACATCACCAACCCTACCCTACCTATTTGACATGGGCAAACAAGACAATGAGACCTTTCGTAGAAGTCTGACACTTGCGACTATCTCCGCAGACTATCCTAAAGGCACATGGACCCATATATATACAGATGGGTCAGCCACAAGAGCTATTAAGGATGAAGCCGCTGGTATTCATATTACATTCCCGTCAGGCCAGAAATCAGCCCATTACATCACCACTAGGAAGCACTGTTGCAACTTCAGAGCAGAGACTGAAGCGCCCTTGAAATGATAGTGTCTCTAGCTGGGAGCGAACCCGCACCGTCACGGCGACAGCGCCTAGCCATGCAATTCCTGCGACGTAACCAACTGAGCTAACCGGGACAACGCCAAAAAACGTTGATCGGATAGCCCTGATATACGTAACAATCACTGCATGACATCGGTAACGGGTTAATTTACTGATAACAGTACTGACTAAATGTACGGGGAGACTTTTTACGGCCGCCACACTGCACAAATAGCGCTACTGTGAATTTGAAATGATAGTGTCTCTAGCTGGGAGCGAACCCGCACCGTCACGGCGACAGCGCCTAGCCATGCAATTCCTGCGACGTAACCAACTGAGCTAACCGGGACAACGCCAAAAAACGTTGATCGGATAGCCCTGATATACGTAACAATCACTGCATGACATCGGTAACGGGTTAATTTACTGATAACAGTACTGACTAAATGTACGGGGAGACTTTTTACGGCCGCCACACTGCACAAATAGCGCTACTGTGAATTTGAAATGATAGTGTCTCTAGCTGGGAGCGAACCCGCACCGTCACGGCGACAGCGCCTAGCCATGCAATTCCTGCGACGTAACCAACTGAGCTAACCGGGACAACGCCAAAAAACGTTGATCGGATAGCCCTGATATACGTAACAATCACTGCATGACATCGGTAACGGGTTAATTTACTGATAACAGTACTGACTAAATGTACGGGGAGACTTTTTACGGCCGCCACACTGCACAAATAGGCAGTCTCTTTGATTTGAGACTCAGCAGAAGTATTCTTCCTTACAGACGCAAGATCAGTTCTGGAGGCTCTGCAAAACAACAAGGTTCCTGAACTTGCACAAGCCGTGAACAAGCTTGGGTCCTCCCGCAATGTTTCCCTTCAGTGGATACCATCTTAGTGTGGAGTGCCCGGAAACGAGGGGCTTATTAGAGCAACCAGATAACCAGCTGACATACAAGGAGAAAATTACCATCATTAAGGCTCTTACAAAGACCAGACAGGAAGCAGATGCCTACCACATGTTCAACAGACCAGAACAGGTAGTGATTGTAAGGCTACGCTCAGGGCATAACAGACTGGATGCACACATGTGCAGTAATTATAATAGGTGTCCCTGCGGAAAAGAGGACCACACTGCAGAACACAGCCTTCAATGATGTAAACGACACGACCAGAAGCGAGAAGCAACGTGGCCATGAGGTGCAACAATGCAGCAGAAACTGTATGGAAACGTTGACGACCTAAGTAGGATCACAACTTTTATCGCGGATGCAAGCGTGGTCGTGTAGAGCGAACGCCAAGAAGAAAATCTCAATCCCAGATCTACTGTAGAACTGGTTTTATTCGCGTTAGTTTTATTTTCGCTAATATTCGCGAATCGCTGACCTCGCGAATTCATAAATATCGCGAATAAATGATGAGTTTTCATATATCCGATAATAAGTACAAAAGGCAACTTAAAATAGAACTGTTGATCATTTCAATCACCAAATATCATTCCTTTTTGGCCACCATTTATTTATTTGATATAATTATTTAAATACATTTGGCAACAATATCAATGAGTTTTTCATTAAACTATGTAAAGTTTTGAGTAAGTTATTCAGATACAGGAAACAATATAGCTGTTGTCAGCGCTGTTTGTTATATTTCACACCTACACAAAAGGCAGTTTGCATAGCAATATTATGTTTATTGATAGTTAATTGCTCTATATGTTAGTTAGGACAATGGTATTTTTCTGTATCTTTTGCAAGTGTTGAACGATGATATCGTCATCACCGTAAAACTATACTTTTATACTTTCGATTTCGAGTCTGACGATGTCGCGAATTCATAAATACGCGAATAAAGAAAATTGCTGATTTTTTACGAAAAACGCGAAATTTTGACCTCGCGAAATTAATGCGTTTTACAGTAATTAAACAAATACTTTGCGCATATTATTATTGCAATAATAATAATAATAATAATAATAATAATAATAATAATAATAATAATAATAATATTTCTTTATTAATATTCAAATTAATATTTAATTAATATTGATTTGTTTTAAGCTTTTTCCAATGTTAGACAGTCAAGAATATTACACATAAACAATCCAAAATTTCATTCTATAGTGAGACTTACCAGATTGCAATCGGGATTCTTTAAACGTTAATTTGTCCCATAATCTAAATTTCTTCTTTTTCGCACCTACAATAAAATATAAGCATTTTTGGAAACGAGGTTATCAGTTACTGTTTTTTACAGGTAAGGAAATTGTTTTTATAAACCAGTTAACATTTGGCAGATTGCATTTCTGTTCGTTAACTAACCCGTTACGATATGTTGCAAACAAAAATGTTCATTAGATTGCGTAAATATTCTTTCAATCAGATAAAGTTTAATGCTTGTTTATGTTATTAGGCCAATATTTCAAAATATTGACTTCCGGGTTCGGGTATGGACTAAATAAATCGAATGCTGGTTACCGGTTTTACGAAGAGTAAGGTGTTGTGACATGGGGAAAAAAACAAACCGTTAATACATTACGACAAAATAAAGTATGGACGAGTTTTTGTCTTGGTCTTAGTTGTATTGTTCGTAAATTGCATAATATATTTGTGGACCAGTGTAAGTAGAAGTGTAAGATGGCAGATAAACCGATTCCGCCTAATCTAAATCTGTAGATTATGTGTCAAACTCCAATCTGCAACAAAGGTTGAACGGCTTTTAATAAAGATTCAGAAATCAAATATGTTATAATTATAACACACAAATGTGTTGTTAGAATACAAGTTTTATTTATATTCATATCGAATAGTGCTGCAAAAATGCGCGAAATAAAGCCCCAATGAACAAAAACATGTGATAGATTATCATTATGAATATTAAAACAGCAAAAATATATGCCCACGCGAATCCATGCAGGGTATTTGATTTTCCCAATGTATGATTGAAATATATTTCACCAAGTGAGATACAAAATTCAGGATTTCACGAGTGAAAAGTAATTCTACCTTTCACTGATAAAACAAATTTTCTTTTAATTTTAAGCATAAAGTGCACACTTTCGCTCATGTGAAATTAATTGTTATTACAGTTATGTGTGCGCCCCAATTTTCTAAAACAGCATACTTGATTTGTTTTTGAATGTGCTACCCAACATCTCTGCTGCTGTTTTTAAATTATCAAAATCCAATAATTACATTAGAAGGGAATAACTGTAACAATAATTTTTTTTTTCAGAAGGTTGCATACTACTTAATATCTCAGATCATTTATGACATGGTTCTATTTGACTGTATTGATGGTACATGTACCACACATGTGTCACATTAGATCAGTAGTAAGCGCTTATATGAGAAATTTAAGGGATTGCCACACTCCTCCCAACTTTGTTTATCGATAAAAAGAAAATTATCAAAATCTCAATAATGGCAAAATGCCGTTTAATGAAACTTAATGAATGTTACTAATGTATCTTTATTTTGCATACAGTAAGACACGGTAGAAAAGTAAAAAAAAAAAAGTTAGACCTAAAAATCCCTTAAAATTATATTTACATAAATTCACAAAAACTAAGCGATACAAAACATAATTTAAAATTCACACGTGATCGCAATCATAGTGACAAGAAAATGTTGTGTACTTTTTAAAAAATTGTCAACTACTAAAAGAGAAATCAGTGATTGTCATCCGTTTACGCGACCATGAAGCGTCCAGAAAATTGAAGGTCAAACACACTTTTACTTATATCTCGTAAAGTTTACATATGTAAGTCACGAGGACACAATAAATTGTTTTCAGTATCATATTACTCATGTGGGCATTTGAAATGATGTTTTGTGTTGTTTAGTTTTTGTGAATTTATGTAAATAGAAGTTTAGGGAATTTTTAGATCTCGCTATTTTTCTAACGTGTCTTACCATCTGCAAAATAAAGATACATTAATAACATACATTTGTGCAAAGTTTCGTTTAACGGTATTTTGCCGATATTGAGATTTTGATAATTTTCTTTTTATCAATGAACAAAGTTGGAAGGATTAGATTGAAATCGTTTTCATTACACAGATTGAAGCACTAACATTTTTTCTTGACTTAGATAATGTCATTTTGTGAAAGTTATAACATTAAGTGAATTTTGTGATTTGAAGACGTTTTGGCCTTAAGAAAAAATGTGCGAACTTTTATGGTAGCTTGTAACCATTGTGTTGTCAAATATAAGGTAAATATAAATGGGTCAGTTTCAACTTTTGGGCAAGAATTTGTTTAAGGCGTCGCAAACATTGCAAATGGCGGAAAGTAGCTTAAATTTCAAAAATGAATTTAGGGGAAAATACTTATTGCCACCTAGATTTTAGTAAAGAAATGCATTTAGCTAAGAATTTAGTTAATGTTTGCAAGCTCAATTTAGTCTAATTCATCTTCTAATTACCAAACACATACTTAAACGAAAGAAAAACTGTTTGTATGAGAACTCTGAAATTCATGGACAAAATACCAAAGCTTTTCATAGCCACCTGAAATAAGCATATGCTGGTCTACAATGTTTAGTACCA
Organism: Corbicula japonica; assembly: GCA_038501625.1. Taxonomy (NCBI): domain Eukaryota; kingdom Metazoa; phylum Mollusca; class Bivalvia; order Venerida; family Cyrenidae; genus Corbicula; species Corbicula japonica. The sequence goes on along the minus strand of JAZAYU010000663.1, from coordinate 75,421 downwards.
ATTCGTTAAAATAATGTTAGGGTTTTCAAGAAAATCAAGGAAAACTTACTTCCGGGTTTCTAATTTCGGTTTCGGTTTGAAGTCAAAATGTACTTCTTAAAATTGACAAATAACAGGGTCATTATCAAATTACTTATTTATTGACAATTTTATAAAATAACCACAAGTATTTGTTACTCTTCACATTTAATACTTAATCACGATGTTGTTTCCCCCGGTTTCGTTTTTCCAGAATACAATTTTATCCAAGTCAGAAAATGCTTGTGTTTTTGTGAAATTTTCACAATGTAAATTTATGACACGTTCGGTTTTAGACTCTTACTCAGTCGTTTTCAGTAAATAAATGTTAACCAATTCCTGTTTGAAAACTAAGTATATTTTATTACGCAAAATCTTGGCGTCGACTAATAGACCGAGTTAAAATAAAATGGCTGCCGTTTCCTAGAGTTTCTTGTTGAAATCTTTATCACTTTTTTGGCCCTGCCTTATTAGCCAATCAAATTGCCTCAAATGCGGGCTTTATATCTGTAACACTTTTCGGCCCGGGGCCGTAAAGTGTTAATGATAATGGCCCTGTTATAAAGCAGGCCGTCGTGCTATTGAACGAGGCAGATGCTTTTTATAGGGCTAATAACGTATAGTTATTTTATAATATTCAGTTAAGTCGTTTAGTTAGTACTTATACATTTTAACATAGCTTATTGTAATTTCAGAAAACTTATTAAAATAAAAATAAACAATAAATAGAAGTATAACAAATACAAACTAACAAAATATTTCCAAATTGTTCTTTTTTAACAATAAAAACATTTTAGGCAACACATCAAATGAAAAAAACCAGTAAACATAAAAGGACAACGTATCGGTATTATTCTTGCACTACTTAAAGTTATCTAATTCTGTACCAGATTATATTATTTCTTTAAAAATATATATATTAAACTTTGTTTTTACAAGTTACCTAAATCTCCCGAACATACTTGTGATTTAACGTCGGATGAAACTATAGATACAGGGGTAAAATAAATTGATATTAAGCAAAAACGTAACTGTTAACGTATATTTTTTTTTTATTTCAAATGATTACTTTAAAATAAAATAAAAATTAAATACAGTTAACTAATCAAATATTTAAATTATAATAATCAACGAAAACCGTGTGTTTTAGCAAAGCGCGGTGCCATTTTGTCTCTGGCTGTAAAGACGCATAAATTTATGTTTTTTAACGTAAGCCTTGGAAAAGAAAATTATATGTTCGTGAAGTCATTTGTTTGATGCACAATGGCGCAAATTACTTTAATGAATGTATAATTATCATATTATGACTCGGGCCGCTGTATTTAAAAAAAAAGAAGATCGTGTTGCTGATTCGAAATTCTAACCCCGTTGTGGAACATTGACAACGACTATTCTTAGCCATAATACATGGTGATCCTTGTCATAGTACATAAATATTCTGCAAATAATACAGACAGTCTTCCAAAATGAACACATAACACTGGGTAATATGATAGTTGCTATAGAGAGATGACACACATATTTAGCATTGTTTATGAATATACAATTACATAATTTACCTTTGGAAAGGTCGCATAAAGTTGTAGTGGAAATTTGTTTGATTGTCTGTATCTGGTCGTCTCCTGTCTTCTTGATATCCTCTATTGCTTTATCTTTCGCACTTATAATGCTGTTCAAAACCTCCAATGATTCTTTTTGCACTTTCGCGAGATGATACTGTATAGCGTGTATTGCTTCTTGTTGTTTTTTACTGATAGATTTGCTGATATTTTCCTCCAGGACTTTAGTTATGTCGTCCGCAGTGATAGTCAATGTGTTAAACTGCAACTGTGACAGTAATATATTGAAATATACGTTGTATAAGCAGAACAAACATTCAAGCAAACGAACAACAAAAACAAGAAAAAAAAAGAGAACATTCTTCAATAACGTTACAAACAACAGATAACTTTTACTCCTATTTTACAAGCATACAAGTCATGTATGTGTCGATTCATAAAATTACGGCTGTTGTATGGTGCAACATACCTGGTTTATTTTGTTGACGGCATCTTTAGCGTGCTGGTCATTAAGGAGGAACTTTGGATCTTGGAGGAGATCTCGCAGAGAATCTATGCACTGGGCAAGCTGGACCTCTGACAGTTCGTAGCTCGCTGAGTGACGGATGTTTTCATTGATTATTTCCCGGGCCTAATTAATATAATAATGTATCAATATTAAAGTTTTACAGGACCGCGGTTTACAGATGTGTAGTATAGTATGAGACATCCCGACACATTCGCGCACACCGTGAGAATGGCGATGTCTGTGTACACTTGTGGCACATCGTACTTGATTAAACATAGGAATATTCATCTTACGAGCGGTAGTAGTATTCTACTCGATGTGTATTTGTTAAAATCTTGTCTCCGGACATTTATTTTCATCTCTAGTAAAATTTCATTAGAAACAGTTTTGTCTAACCAGTATATGTATATTATGCATTTAAAGGTGCGGGTCCGCACTTTGAGGATGCTATAATAATAAGTTAAAATTGCGAATCAAAATAAAACCAAAACAACAACCACAACAACAACAACAAACTTATAAATGAATTGAATGGACATGTGAGGTCGTACTCAATTGAGCACTCTATTGTTTTCAAATTTATTCTTAGATATTGACAAAGACATTTAAACAGGGCAAGTTAAGAGGATTCAAAGTGACTGAAGTATATTGTATTCCATTACCTTTGAACATATAGTTGAAGCTGGATTTAACTGTACCATCATATCTTGTATTCTATTTGATTTGAAGAAATATTTGGAGCGGTATTTAACTGTGCAGTCACTTCTTGTATTCTATTTTCTTTGAACAAATAGTTGAAGCCGTATTTAACTGTACAGTCATATCTTGAATTCTATTTCCTTTGAACAAATATTTGGAGCGGTATTTAACTGTGCAGTAACATCTTGTATTCTATTACCTTTTGAACAAATATTTGGAGCGGTATTTACCTGTGCAATCATATATTGTATTCTATTACCTTTGAACAAACATTTGGAGCGGTATTTACCTGTGCAATCATATCTTGTATTCTATTACCTTTGAACAAACATTTGGAGCGGTATTTACCTGTGCAGTCATACCTTGTATTCTATTACCTTTGAACAAACATTTTGAGCGGTATTTACCTGTGCAGTCACATCTTGTATTCTATTACCTTCGAACAAAATATTTGGAGGGATATTTATCTTTGCAGTCATATCTTGAATTCTATTACCTTTGAACAAAATATTTGGAACCTTATTTAACTGTGCAGTCACATCTTGTATTCTATCACCTTTGAACAAAATATTTGAAGCCGTATTTAACTGTGCAGCCACATCTTGTATTTTATTACATTTTGAACAAATATTTGGAGCCGTATTTAACTGTGCAGTCACATCTTGTATTCTATTACCTTTTGAACAAATATTTGGAGCCTTATTTAACTTAGCAGTCACATCTTGTATTATATTACCTTTTGAACAAATATTTGGAGCCGTATTTAACTGTGCAGTCACATCTTGTATTCTTTTGCCTTTTGAACAATATTTGGAGCTGTATTTAACTGTGCAGTCATATGTTGTGTTGTATTACCTTTGAACAAATATTTGGAGCGGTATTTAACTGTGCAGTCACTTCTTGTATTCTATTTTCTTTGAACAAATAGTTGAAGCCGTAATTAACTGTACAGTCATATCTTGAATTCTATTTCCTTTGAACAAATATTTGGAGCGGATTTTAACTGTGCAGAAACATCTTGTATTCTATTATCTTTGAACAAATATTTGGAGCGGTATTTACCTGTGCAGTCATATCTTGTATTATATTACCTTTTAACAAACATTTGGAGCGGTATTTACCTATGCAGTCATATCTTGTATTCTATTACTTTTGAACAAACATTTGGAGCGGTATTTACCTGTGCAGTCATATCTTGTATTCTATTACCATTGAACAAACATTTTGAGCGGTATTTACCTGTGCAGTCACATCTTGTATTATATTACCTTTAAACAAAATGTTTGGAGGGATATTTACCTGTGCAGTCATATCTTGTATTCTATTACCTTTGAACAAAATATTTGGAACCGTATTTAGTGTGCAGTCACATCTTGTATTAAATTACCTTTAAACAAAATATTTGGAGCCGTATTTGACTGTGCAGTCACATCTTGGATTCTATTACCTGTGAACAAAATATTTTGAGCCTTATTTAACTCTGCAGTCACATCTTGTATTCTATTACCTTTTGAAGACATATTTGGAGCCGTATTTAACTGTGCAGACACATCTTGTATTCTATTACCTTTTGAACAAATATTTGGAGCCTTATTTAACTATGCAGTCACATCTTGTTTTCTGTTACCTTTTGAACAAATATTTGGAGCCATATTTAACTGTGCAGTCACATCTTGTATTTTATTGCCTTTTGAACAAATATTTAGAGCGGCATTTAACTGTGCAGTCATATGTTGTGTTGTATTACCTTTGAACAAATATTTGGAGCGGTATTTAACTGTGCAGTCATGAGGTTCTGGAATCTTTTGTTGTTGATTATAATTCCCAGTGTACCATTAAAATCAATCTCGGCAAATGAACTCTTGTTATCATACCCTTTAGGAGGTAGGTAACACTTGGCGATCTGAAAGGCATCTGAGCACCATCTCGTAGCATCTGTTATTTGCCATGTAGGCCCTTGGAATCTATGGTATTTGAGTATGGCATCCTTTATATTATGACAAATATTTCTGGTACATTTCTTATTTGGGATTTTGGTGTTCACAGTTGAGTCATGTAGTTTACAAGGCTTTCTCCGATCACAAAAATACTGTGTTGGACATTTGAACATATTTGCGGTCGAGCATGAACTGCATGTTGCACCGGAAGGTATCCCGTTTTGAGAAAAGATAGAATGTAACAAATCTCTCTGGAAGTCAGATATCTCGTTTTCAACAAACTCTGTTAACCCTTCTCTGGCGAAAAGAACCGCTAAGGCTCCTTTGAGCCAATTAATGAATGTTGTCTTTGTTAATGCTGGGTCGAGTGCAGTTGCCATGGTTTCTGTTTTACTTTTGTTTAATGTCACTTTTATTACTGTTACAGTAACAGTTGACCAAAGCCTACAATTGTAAAACATAAAAATACAATTCAACATAAATAGTTAAAAATCAATCACAAAGCAATCGGCTATAAAAAATCCGGTAATTTCTTATATTATCTTACATAGATATTCTTGTTTTTTAATTATTGTTATCGACGCTCCTTTTAATAAGTATGGCACTTAAAATCAGAGGATAACAGGTACGTAACTTTATGAAATCTCAGGAACAAGGTTTGCATATACATGTATAGTTTGCCTTATTCCAAGGCGGTAACCCCAAGTATTCTTACATTTGTTAATTGTTTGTGGTTTCTTATTTGAATTTGACAAACATATAACACATGCTCTAGTTTCCTCTCTTCATATTCGCAGCGTGGGGAAGCTGTTTTTGAAGGTGAGGTGATTCCTGATCTGCATATTTCATTTTTTATACAAAACACAGGAACGTTAGCAAAACAGGAAACAATGTTCTGGTCGTCGTTATCTGGATTGATAGTTGATAACGCTATTTTTTTTAACTTTTATTTTCAGACACTTGCACAATACAGGTACAAACTATGTTAAGTCTGCTGCTGAATTCCAGATGCCACAAAAGTGACAATTGAAAATTAACATTTCTTTTTTGCATTTGATTGTTCATTTATAAACGTTGTCTAACTTCTGTGCGCTCAGTATATGTCATATGATGAAAATCCAGTCTGAGGCGAAGCGGGGGCTGTGTCCGTGCCAGATCATGTTTCTGGATACAGCTATTGTAAGAGTTTGACTGTGACTTTTTGTCTTAACGGTCGAGCTAATTCCGAGTCAGCTTGCTGACTCTCATTCAACATTAGATGTCGGTCGAAGTCAGGTAGGGTAGTTTGTAAACTTAAATGATACTTGAAACAGGTAGATATTTTTGATATCTATATAATGCTATTATATGATCGGACATAAAAATTGTAAGCTAATAAATAAATACGGTCACAAATATTGATCACAGAAACGTAAAAGCAACTTTTTAGAAAGGCAGAGCAAATATAAGATATTTGTTCAGGCTTCGTAGTTATACAAACAAGTTAACATATTTAACAAAGAAGAATTCTACGTACCAATATTATATCTTCGTGAAAGAACACTGCCAATGAATTCAACTAGAGTAGGAAGAGGAGCGTCTGTTTGCACACCATATGTAAGAATAATAACATTGTTACATATGATGTGCAGACCGACACACCTCTAACTACTCTATTTGTCTCCCTCTAAGCCATTCCCTGAAAGGTTCGGTTAATATGATCTCACTGTTGTTGTGTTTTCCTATAATTGTTTAAAATGACTCTTTTATAAACATCATCAGGCAAGTTTTATGTTGAACTATTTTGGTTTTAATCGGTGTTATATGTAAAATCAAAATAAATGCTTTATTGACGAAATGGTTTTAAGCTGTTCAAGAGCATTTGTGTTGTTTACACCGATTAACATGTGTACTATTAGATTATATAAATTTCAATATGTTTGCTTGCAAAATACACAAATACTGTGAGGTTCATTTAATGATCAAATATCAAGGGCTCTTGATATTCTTTTACATAAATTTGAGAATTGTCAATAAAGAGAAATAAAATAAATAAAAATGTTCAGTATATTTTAAGTTTTGGAACTTCCTAGACACTAGAAACAGATGCAGGGATTGGCTTTGGTAATCAAAACAGTTTTTCCAATTTTCGAGAGAAGTAACTAGAACTTTTGCTTTCTGTATGAACTATATTGAGAAATATCTCTCCCTTGGCTGATAGACCTTGAGCTGCCAATAGACAACCCTCCCCCCTTAGGGAATTTTGAAAGGTATGTTTTTCTATACCATTCTACGCATTTTGCAATTTGTTTGCACTCTGGCAAGTGAGGCGTTTAAAGCCTGTTTGAATATGTTACCTTTGAAAAAAAGTTTGTGTAAGAATGAAATATTTGACAATTATAAAAAGGTGAAATATGCATATCAGGAATCGCCACATTCAGAAAAAACAGCCTCTCTACACAGTCAAGAAGAAGAGAGGGAGAGAGCATGGTTAATAGAAAGAATACCATTATATGAGCAGCGACTTTAGGTTACATTGACATTTTTAAGTGACGTCACAACGTAATACGTGTATTGGCAGTAAAGCGCGCTAAACAATTGATTCTATAAATAGCACACAGAACAATTTCCATAAATATTAACGTGCTGATTCACTGATCCCAAAGACACGGGACTGTAAAAAGAGTACTAAAATACACCAAAAGGACCAATTCTGGTTCCAGATAGTATAAAATAATAACTAAATTTAAACGTAACAGAAAGTCGGTGAACATATAACCTTCAATGTGGTATTTGAGAGTAAATGAGTGAATAGAGAGGGGGTGTCGAAAGTGAATGTCAAATGCAGTCCCTGAGGGATGAAAAGATAACAGTATTGAATGTAAGTACGAGGAGACGTTTTACGGCCGCCACACAGCACATACACAACTACTGTGATTATAAAAAGGTGAAATATGCATATCAGGAATCGCCACATTCAGAAAAAACAGCCTCTCTACACAGTCAAGAAGAAGAAAGGGAGAGAGCATGGTTAATAGAAAGAATACCATTATATGAGCAGCGACTTTAGGTTACATTGACATTTTTAAGTGACGTCACAACGTAATACGTGTATTGGCAGTAAAGCGCGCTAAACAATTAATTCTATAAATAGCACAAAGAACAATTTCCATAAATATTAACGTGCTGATTCACTGATCCCAAAGACACGGGACTGTAAAAAGAGTACTAAAATACACCAAAAGGACCAATTCTGGTTCCAGATAGTATAAAATAATAACTCAATTTAAACGTAACAGAAAGTCGGTGAACATATAACCTTCAATGTGGTATTTGAGAGTAAATGAGTGAATAGAGAGGGGGTGTCGAAAGTGAATGTCAAATGCAGTCCCTGAGGGATGAAAAGATAACAGTATTGAATGTAAGTACGAGGAGACGTTTTACGGCCGCCACACAGCACATACACAACTACTGTGATTATAAAAAGGTGAAATATGCATATCAGGAATCGCCACATTCAGAAAAAAAACAGCCTCTCTACACAGTCAAGAAGAAGAGAGGGAGAGAGCATGGTTAATAGAAAGAATACCATTATATGAGCAGCGACTTTAGGTTACATTGACATTTTAAGTGACGTCACAACGTAATACGTGTATTGGCAGTAAAGCGCGCTAAACGATTTATAAAAGTTCTAAAATAAACCTATTTTTTCTACACCACGAAGCTCTTATCTACATTACTTATGCAATAAAACATCTGTAACCTAAGTTATTGGTCTAAAATAGTGATTAAGTTATGTTACTTAACATAAAAACCTATTAGAATAAGATGTATGAAATATTTCTTACTTGCAGTAGCAAGTAATTTGTGCTTATAAGTAAAATATAGTGAGAAAAATGAAATTTCAGGACAAATATAATACAGTGGCATATATTGGGACATAAGCCCGTAACGCTTTATTGAAATATGTTACCGAAAGAAAAGAACATGGGAAAACAGGCCATAATTGTATTAGACCTTGAGCTTCCAATAGACCCCTCCCACATGGGGGAATTGTGAAGGGTATGTTTTTCTGAAAGCCTATCCCATTCTTTGCATTTTGCAATTTGTTTGCTTTCTGGCGAGTTGGGCGTTTTACCGTTACGCCTGTTTGAATATGTGACGTTTAATAAAATTTTATAAAAATTCTGAAATAAACCTAATTTGTCTACACCAGGAAGATGTTTATTTTAATTTTTAATGCAATAAAACATCTGCAACCTAAGGTATAGGTCTATAAATAGTCATTAAGATATGTTACTTAAAACTAAAACCTAGTTTAAAAAGTTGTATGAAACATTTCTTATTTGCATATGCAAGTAATTTCTTTTTTATTTGTTTGATTTATTTTTATAAATTAGAATGCAAAATTTAAATGTAATAAAGTCACATTGAGACACACTTCTTGTCTAATGTATGTAAATAAATACATATATTTGGAAATTCCGAAAACCAAAATATCTGGAAAAAATGCAAAATAACCATCTCAAAGATAGCAAATTAATGATCTATAAATAAAATAAATTATAAAGAAATAAACTCTGAAAGACATATTGTGTGATTAAAAGGTAAACTGTGTTAGACACTTTGGTAATAATATCCATAACTTTAGTTATATGTGACTTTAGTATTATGTTATATCATAAACTTATGCCTACGGTTAAAAACAATAAAGTTTTGGTGTAATTGTTTTTGATAAAATACACCTCTTCATGTGTTTTAACAATAAGTTACCTTTATATCATAATAAAAATAAATACCATATCATAAATCACCATTTTTAAATATGTTACCCAAACGAACGTATTTAAGTTACCAACCTGCACTTTATGCATCTTGTATTAAAATAGGAAATATTTATTAAGAATTATGTTACAAAAGGAAATTAAGGTATTGATGCTGGTGATATCAAACATTTATGTATTTTTAATTTAAATATTGTCAAACTTTAGAGGTTAATGATCTGTGTACTGCGGGTTCGCTCCCAGCTAGAGGCACTATCGTTTCAATATTTATTGAAACTAATGTGTATGTTTATTACCACCGAAGAGACTTTATGTTATATCTTTCTACTGAACATCAAGATGATATAATTACAGCTTTTAACAACACCTCGTGGTACCTTGATGATTTATTAAATATAGACAATAACCATTTTCCATTACTGGTTAATAAGATTTATCCTAAAGAACTACAACTTAATGAAGCGAACACCTCAGAAAAGCAAGCAAACTTTCTCGATCTAAATCTGTCCATTGAAAATGGTTATGTCACTACTAAAATTTATGATAAAAGAGATGATTTTAATTTTAATATAGTAAATTTTCCGTTTTTAGACGGCGATGTTCCCCGTGCAACATCTTATGGGGTTTATATCTCACAGCTTGTTCGCTTTTCAAGAGCTTGCAACAATGTTATTGATTTCAAAGAACGTAATCTTTGCATTACAGAAAAACTTTTAAAACAAGGTTATCGGTATCACAAATTAAGGAAAACCTTTTGCAAGTTTTATCGCCGATACCCAGATTTAATTCATAAATATAAATGCAGTTTAAAATCACTTTTGCAACAAGGTATTTCACAGCCAGTTTTTTTATGGAGATTTAATTTATAAACTTAAAAAGATAAAAGGCAGTGTTAATTTCTCCTGGTTATGCGTTAAAACCATCTGTAAATTTAAAAAGAAAGGTTACCAACATGATATTTTACAGCGCTCTGCAGGCCTGGTGATTAACCCTTCTACAGTTGATCATTATGCTTACCTCTTTGGTTGCACGACGGTGGCAGGGGTTTAAGAGTTTATGAAGGTTAATGGGGAATCTTTTCTTAAAAGAACCTAGAAGCTCGATTTGTTTCTTTTATCCCTGTCATCGTGTTCTTGCTGATTTTACTCCAGGAGCTCTGGTCTCGGTAAGATCATTGAGTACCCACCCCATTCGGCTTTGCAATGATCTTAGCTTCTTATGTTTTATATGTTTGTGTGCTTTTGCATGCAACATTGTTAAGCCGATAAGTGGGTTGGAGTCTTTTCACCAAGACAACTTGTACTTGTTTTGTGATATGAGAACCTGTTGGAGCAAGTGTGAGGTTGGTGCACCCTAGAACCTGGTTTAAACCCCCAGTGGCAATTTGATTTGCCACTGACCGTTCCAAGGAGGTAACCCTTCGGGTTCTTTTTTTGTTTTTTGTTTATTTTTAGTGGTGTTTTTTTTGAAACTGATGATTTTATTAACCATGCATTCTCCCCCTCTCTTCTTCTTGACTGTGTGGGGAGGCTGTTTTTCTGAATGTGGCGATTCCTGATATGCATATTTCACCTTTAAATGGTTACGTCACTACTAAAATTTATGATAAAAGAGATGATTTTAATTTTAATATAGTAAATTTTCCGTTTCTAGACGGCGATGTTCCTCGTGCAACTTCTTACGGGGTTTATATCTCACAGCTTGTTCGCTTTTCAAGAGCTTGCAACGATGTGAATGATTTCAATAAACGTAATCTTTGCATTACAGAAAAACTTTTAAAACAAGGTTATCGGTATCACAAATTAAGGAAAACCTTTTGCAAGTTTTATCGCCGATATCCAGATCTAATTCATAAATAGAGCTGCAGTTTAAAATCACTATTGCAACAAGGAATTTCACAGCCAGTTTTTTTATGGAGATTTAATTTATAAACTTAAGAAGATAAAAGGCGATGTTAATTTCTCCCGGTTATTCGTAAAAACCATCTGTAAATTTAAAAAGAAAGGTTACCAACATGATATTTTACAGCGCTCTGCAGGCCTGATGATTAACCCATCTACAGTTGATCATTATGCTTACCTCTTTGGTTGCACGACGGTGGCAGGGGTGTAAGAGTTTATGAAAGTTTATGGGGAAATCTTTTCTTAAAAGAACCTAAAAGCTCGATTTGTTTCTTTTATCCCTGTCATCGTGTTCTTGCTGATTTTACTCCAGGTGCTCTGGTCTCGGAAAGATCATTGAGTACCCGCCCTTTGGCTTTGCAATGCTATTAAATTCTTATGTTTATATGTTTGTATGCTTTTGCATGCAACATTGTTGAGCTGATGGGTGGGTTGGAGTTATTTCACCAAGACAATTTGTACTTGTTTTGTGATACGAGAACCTGTTGGGGCAAGTGTGAGGTTGGTGCACCCTAGAACCTGGTTTAAACCCCCAGTGGCAATTTGTTTTGCCACTGACCGTTCCAAGGCGGTATCCCCAAAGGTTCTCTTGTTTATTAATTGTTTGTGGCGTCCTATTTGAATTGACATACATATATAAAACATGCGCTCTCTCTATCTTCCTCTCTTCTTTTTCGCTGCGTGGGGAGGCTGTGTTTTTTGAGTGTGGCTATTCCTGATATGCATATGTTGTTTTTTTATACACTAAATATGTTTCCATAGTGCAAAAATTTTGAAATGAAAACTACATCAATCAACAGTTAAGACTTCATCCTTATACAAAAATATTAGTTTTACTAAATCGTTGCTGGAATAGAGCAGAATTAAAGGTTCAAAATCCATATATTTTTTCTACAAATTTTAGGGGTAACATAATAAAACCTACGTAACACCCTTATGCCCCACTCGCCAGAGTGCAAACAAACTGCAAAATATTCAGGACATAACAGACTTTCAGAAAAGTCATGTCTACAAAATTCCCTAAAGGGGGGGGGGGGGGAGTAGCAAACATGTTCCTAGCCACCGGCCTATGAGCAGAGGGCGTTCTGGCCCCAATATCACAAAAAAATTGAGTTTGATTTCAAACTCAGCTCAAAGTAATAATTTTAAATTTTTGACGACATAAAAATACTTTTTTTATTTAGTATCTTAAATAAATGTATATTTTATTTTTGTTTGAAATGCAGTTTTCAAATATTGTTATCTGTATAATATATATTAAAAAAAACTCAAACATAAATTTTAGGATATCTCACTAAAATGAAATGTTATTTGAAAGATTTCCATGATTGTAGGCAGATTTTATTTGATTTTTGTATAATATACCAAAAGATCAACAAATATTTACTCAGAATTTGAATAAATGTGTTAAGTAGAAAATTGAGTTTGAGCCAAACATTGTTCGTGATATTGGGGCCAGGACATATGGGAGACTATTTCTCCCAAGTCTCCCTCTAAGCCATTTCTTGAAGGGTTCGGTTAATATGATCTCACTGTTTTTTTGTTTTTTCTTATAATTATATCGGGAAAATGAAAACACACAAGTTATGCATATACATTTAATTTGGCCGAAATAAAGGCTGCAGGTAAGTAAAATATGTGTACTTTTATGTATTGGTGTTCTTACTTTTGAATAATCTCACTACTCAACCAGAAAATGGTCCGAGTACTTGTGTATCGTTTTTTGAAAGGGGGTATAAAGAAGCCAAGTATATTATCATGATAAAGATTCTTGAATTAGCCTATATTTTTATGAAATATACCTAATTAGTTGCCTTGTGTAATCATGATACAGACATCTAAAATAGCCATGTTTATTATCATGATATATACCTAATATTAACAATGTTTTATGTCACGAGATAGACCTCTGAAGTAGACAAATTGAATAATAGTTTTATGATATATCACCATGTTGTTGTCTTTTATATTATCATGATAAAGACTCCTGAAGTGGGCAATTAGTTTATCTATAAAGTAAAAACAATTGATGGTGCTATGAAATAACAACAAAGCACACACGTATATCAGGCACAGATTTAGCAACCTGGCTGCTTGCACCCCTCATTCCCCAAGGTACACCAAAATGTGTGTCCAACGCCTCAAGTTAGTTTGACCCTTGTAGTGCCAATAAACAGATAACAGACAAAGAAATGAACACTCATTAGTGCTGACCACTTGTTTGCTTCAATAATCAGAAACACATATCAACGTGTATTGCCGTTTGTTAGGCCAAGACACTCCAACTAGGGTGGAACTACTTACACTTTGGGATACGTTGCTAACGGCCACAACTACTATGTCGGGACTATGAATTCCAAACTTATGAAGCCTCGAACGAACTCCGTATTAACGCTGAGTTCTACGAATCCAAATGCCTGACAATGGATTATTCAATCTAGGCTGCCTTCTCAGTGGACCTTCGAAAGCGACTGCGGCAGCTGTCGAATGAACCGTACAATGTGTACCAGATATTTGTTAGATTATCTGGTTCCATGACAATTTTTTTCAGGACAATTAAAAAAAATCACAAAATAAACAGTTCTTTGATGTTCTTTGATGTGAGATAAATATGTTAAGTTCAACATGGAAATTACGCTCGTTACTGCTTTAAATTGCCACAGCATTAAATGCTTCATTTTCATGATACCGATTAACTTTTCATGAAAACAGTTAACTAGCAATAGAAACGGAAAATGTTCGGAATGCTTTTTTCACCTACTTCTGCGAACGCATACCGGGTGACATGCGTTATCAAAAATATAAAAGATTCTTTCAGGCTAGCTCTATTTGATACATGTTCCTATAATAACGAACCAACAAATCAATCTCTCAATCAATCAAAGAATGTTCTTATTTACAAAATAGGTAATAATGCAGTTTTCGTTATGTGTCATTGCATACTGTTTTCTTGTGTTCTTCATATTTGACGTTGAAGAATAACGGGGTAATTAAGGCGGAAACATGTGTGCTTTGTCTTTATCATTCTAACTATTTGGACAAAGAAAACGTTTTAATTTGGAATTTTATATTTGCACGAAAATCATTTTAATTAAAAAAAAAACGAAACAAACAAACAACAAAAAAAAAAAAAAATGTCCATTATATCGTAAAATCTTAATATATCAAACTACAATCATTTCTTATTGTTAACCTGCAAAGTGTATATTTGTTAGGAATACTACCACATAATTAAGGAAGGAAGTAATAGCACTACCAACATTACCAAACAAAATCAGAAAAGCCTGCCGATTAATAGATTGATGTTTTCGTGAAAAATAATGTCTGGGCTCATGAACTAGTATTTGCTTGTATAGGCGAAACTTTTCATAAAACCTTTCTTCAAAGTACAGTCAGAATTTCGTGATTATCGTGAAAAACTAAATTATTTTCGCATAAGTTTTCAAGAAACCTGATAAACAAGTGGTGGCAATTTTAAGCCATCATAGATGTCAAAGAACAAAGCTGCCCCGTTACCGTTAACATACTGAAGTCAAAAACAATACTGGATAGTAACAGAAGATAGTTAAGACAAAAAAGTGCATCGTTACCCATAACGTGATTGAGTCGAAGAACAAGACGGTCTCGTAACCGATAACGTGAGTAAGTCAAAGAACAAGACTGGCTCGTTACTGATAACGTGTTAAAGTCAAACAACAAGACTGCCTCGTTACCGATAACGTGAATAAGTCAAAGATCAAGACTACCTCATATGAATACCAAACTTAAGTTAAATAACAAGGCGGTCTCAGACTGCTTCGTTACCGATTACCTGATTAAGTCAAAGAAGAAGACTAACTCGTTACAGATAACGTGATACAGTCAAAAACAAGACTGCTTCGTTGTCGATAACGTTTTTAAGTCAAAGAACTGGGCAGCATCGTTACCGATAACATACTTAAGTCAAAGAACAAGACTGGCTTGTTATCGATAATATACGTTTAAGTCAAAGAACAAGACTGCCTCGTTACCGATGACATACTTACGCCAAAGAACAAGAGGGTCTCGTTACCGATAACGTTATTAAGTCAAAGAATAAGACTTGCTCGTAACCGTTAACATACTTAAGTCAAATTACAAATCTGCCTCGTTACCGATAACGTGATTCAGTAAAAGAACAAGACTGCCTCGTTACCGATAACGTGATTAAGTCAAAGAACAATAGGTCTCGTAATCGATTACATAACTAAGGTTAAGTACAAGGCTGACTCGTTACAGATAACTTATTAAATCAAAGAATAAGACTGCCTTGTTACCGATAACGTGATTAAGTCAAAGATCAAGACGGTATCGTTACCGATGACGTGATTTAGTCAAAGAACAAGACTAGCTCCTTACCGATATCATACTAAAGTCAAAGAACATGACGGTCTCGTTAACCGATAAAATGATTAAGTCAAAGAATAAGACTGGCTTGTTACCGATTACGTTATAAAGTCAAAGACCATGGCTGGCTCGTTACCGCTAACGTTTTAAGTAAAAAAAGAATACTGCCTCGTAAGAGATCAAGTGATTAAGTCAAGGAACAAGACGTTCTCGTTACCGATAACGTAATTAAGTAAAATAACCAGACTGGCTCGTTACCGATAACGTGATTAAGTCAAAGAACAAAACTGCTTCGTTACCGATAACGTGATTAAGTCAAAGAAAAAGACTTGCTTGTTACCGTTAACATACTTAAGTCAAATAAAAAGACTGATTTGTTACCGATAACGTGTTGAAGTCAATTAACAAGACTTAATCGTTACCGATAACATACTCAAATCAAAGAACAAGTTTATATTGGCAAGTAAGCACAAATTGTTATATTTTGTACTGAAGAAATGTAATACATCTCCACCCTCATTTCTGTACCCCATTTACACAAATATAATGGAAATGCTAATGAAACAAGGTACCGTTTTTGCTAGTTTAAATTCCTGCTCCGCCTCATTTCCGTCGCATTTATGGATGTGAACAAAATTGTGCAATACAACAAATGTTAGTAACTCGGAATTTTAGGCCGAGACGCAACCTATTCACCTGTTGCGAAGATTTAATTTGGATTACTTACATTTCATCTTATTTTTATCATAGTAAAATCGAATTGTGAACAAAGAATAGAGCAGTCAATGATTTTTAAATTTTTTATATTTTATTTAGGTTGCAGGCGATATTAAGAGTTTATTGAAATAATGTTAAGAAATATATATCGTATTGAATGAAAGACACGTGATAAAGATTGAATATTTCATTCAGTCTGTATAAGATCGATGGTTGTAACTTGATACTTGAACATTCAAACTTCAATTTATTATATGCGTCATAAAGCAAATTAGGTTTGGGATAAAAAAAACCTCCATTTGTGAGGTAGAACGATAGTCAAAATAGATTATCACTAGAGAAATGCTTACGTTTTTGAGGTGAACCTCACGGACTATCAAATGTCTTGCGACGGCTTGGTAACTCAGCTCTGCTCGAGAGACCTTTTTGGGATTCAGCTAGTAACATCGGCTTGGCGGTTAACCTCTCAAGTTATGACATTCTGGATAATTACAGCTAGTCATGTCGGCTAAACGGCTGAACCTCGCTGACGATCTTTTTTTCTGGATACAGGTCTGTTCCTGAACATCGCGGATTGTCGTTTGAAAAAAAAGTAAAGCAAATCATGAAGGGGTGTTTTGTCCCTGTATTCAAAATTTAACGAAAGTGGTCATGTATGGTAATAATTTAGTCGTGCGCTCTATGAGCAGTTATAATTGTCTATTGTGGGTTATACTTTGTAAACTGATCGCAATGTAGCAGCAATAAGAAATGCAAAAGTCCCATAATGTGATACAACTATGCGTTATTTTTTTCAAAAAGAAATCCAATGTTTCGAATCCGGTAAAATGAAGACAGTATTAACAATTAAACAGTGTCCACTATTATGTTTCTTATAATACTAAAAGTTTTAACAACTAAGGAAAAGCTGCACGCAGACAACACAGCCTTCCAACACATCCATACAGTAAGATGAAAATAAGTTAGTGTGTCAGTGTTCCTGTTAACGACTGGTTGCTATTCTGATATAAAATAAATCGAGTCGACTTGATCATCTACCAATAATTTTCGTTTGTTAATATTTATTTTATCAATTCAATATACAATAAATTAAGTTTTCAGACCTATAAGCATGTTGTTGCAGAATACTGTGAATATACCTAAATTCGTGGGCATGAACGTTTGCTAGTTTTTTTAGAAAGGCGTATAAGCATGTTGTTGCACAATAATGTGGATATACCTATATTCTTGGGCATGAACTTTTGCTAGTTTTTTAGAAAGGCGTAAAAGCATGTTATCGCAGAATACTGTGTGAGTACACATATTCGTGGGCATGAACTTTCGTTAGTTTTCGGAAAGGCATATAAGCATGTTTTTGCAGAATACAGTGGATGTACCTATATTTGTGGGCATGAACTTTCTTCAGTTTTCAGAAAGGTGTATAAGCATGTTGTTGAAGAATACTGTGGATATGCCTATATTCGCGGTCATGAATGTTTGCTAGTTTTCAGAAAGGCGTATAACCATGTTGTTGCAGAATAATGTGGATGTACCTT
This sequence comes from Corbicula japonica, assembly GCA_038501625.1. Classification (NCBI taxonomy): domain Eukaryota; kingdom Metazoa; phylum Mollusca; class Bivalvia; order Venerida; family Cyrenidae; genus Corbicula; species Corbicula japonica. Next base: position 57,419 of record JAZAYU010000663.1, on the reverse strand, counting down.
TATTTGTGATAAAGAACTTCTGCTAGTTTTCATAAAGGCGTATAAGCATGTTGTTGCAGAATGATGATGATATACCTATATTCGTTGACATGAACTATTGCAAGTTTTCAGAAAGGCGTATAAGTATTTTATTGCAGAAACTGTGGATGCATGTTGTTGCAGAATACTGTGGATATACCTATATTCGTGGGTATGAACTTTCTTTTTTTTTCAGAAAGGCGTATAAGCATGTTGTTAGAGAGGCGTTTTAGCATGATAAATAGACATCGAGTAAGTGGTTACCAACATATCATTGATAGAAACCTTATGTTGCAGCTACTTTTAGACTGTACACATGATGACATTTCAAAGGCAATTACACCGAATAAAGAACTTTGCAGGAATATTGAGAGATGTTCACAGAAACTTCTTTACATCATTCATCAAAAGAGGTTAACTATCCTAAAAGAGCAAGCACTTAAAAGTAGACAATAAATGACGAATTAGTCTGAATGGAATTAATTCCTCTTATGACATTTACAAATCTGAAACACACTTTAGTGTTAATTTGAAACTGACTATAAATTACACTATATGATTTAAATGAAACAGACTATAAAACTTGACAGTAACTGCGAGCCTAATATTTTGTTAGTGACTCATACAATGCATGGTGTAAATAACTGCTAACTACTTGTGTAAATGTACATATTGGATTTAACCATTTAATTCCGTGGAATCAGGTGATATTTGTGACGTATTGTGAAATATCCTGTTAGCAGGAGTGCCTCTAAAAGGAAGGGGGAAATTACCAGACAACAACAACAACAACAACAACATGCTGTTGCAGAATACTGTGGGTGTACCTATATTCGTGAGCATGAACTTTTGCTTGTTTTTGGAAATACGTATAAACATGTTATTGCAGAATACTGTGGATAAACCTGTATTCGTGGGCATGAACTTTTGCTAGTTTTCAGAAAGTTTTATAAGCATGTTGTTTCAGAATAATGTGGATGTACCTATATTCGTGGGCATGAACGTTTGCTAGTTTTCAGAAAGACGTATACGCATTTTGTTGCAGAAAACTGTGGATGTACCTATATTTGCTGGCATGAATGTTTGCTAAGTTTAACAATGGCGTACAAGTATGTTGTTGCAAAATAATGTGGATGTACCTATATTCGTGGCATGAACTTTTGCTGGTTTTTAGAAAGGTGTAAAAGCAAGTTGTTGGAGAATACTGTGGATTTACCTGTATTCGTGGGCATGAACGTTTAATAATTTTCAGAAAGCGTATAAGCATGCTGTTGCGGAATACTTTGTATGTACCTATATTCGTTTGCATGAACGTTTGCTAGTTTTAAGAAAGGCGTATAAGCATGTTGTTGCAGAATACTGTGGATATACCTATATTCGAAGGCATGAACTTTTGCTAGTTTTCAGAAAGGCATATAAGCATGTTGTTGGAGAATAATGTGGATATACCTATATTTGTTGGCATGAACTTTTGCTAGTTTTCAGAAAGGCTTATATGCATGTAATTGCAAAATACTGTGTATGTACCTATTTTCGTGGGTATGAAGTTTCGTTAGTTTTCGGAAAGTGTTATGTGCATGTTTTTGCAGAACACGGTGGATGCACCTATATTTGTGGGCATGAACTTTCTTTTTTTTCAGAAAGGCGTATAGGCATTTTGTTGCAGAATACTGCGGATATGCCCATATTCGCGGGCATGAACGTTTGCTATTTTTCAGAAAGTCGTATAAGCATGTTGTTGCAGAATACTGTGGATGTACCTTTATTCGTGATCAAGAACTTCTGCTAGTTTTCATAAAGGTGTATACGAATGTTGTTGCAGAATGATGTTGATATACCTATATTCGTGCGCATGAACATTTGCTTGTTTTCAGAAAGGCGTATAAGAATGTTATTGCAGAATACTTTGGATGTACCTATATTCGTGGGCATGAACTTTTGCTTGTTTTTAGAAAGACGTATAAGCATGTTATTGCAGAATACTGTTGATGTACCTGTATTCGTGGGCATGAACTTTTGCTAGTTTTTAGAAAGTTTTATAAGCATGTTGTTGCAGAATAATGTGGATGTATCTATATTCGTGGGCATGAACGTTAGCTAGTTTTCAGAAAGACGTATAAGCATGTTGTTGTAAAATACTGTGTATGTACCTATATTCGTGGGTATGAAGTTTCGTTAGTTTTCGGAAAGTGCTATAAGCATGGTTTTGCAGAATACGGCGGATGTACCTATATTTATGGGCATGAACTTTCTTTTTTTTCAGAAAGGCGTATAAGCATGCTGTTGCAGAATACTGTGGATATGCCTATATTCGCGGGCATGAACGTTTGCTTTTTTTCAGAAAGGCGTATAAGCATGTTGTTGCAGAATGATGTTGATATACCTATATTCGTGGGCATGAACTTTTGCTAGTTTTCAGAAAGGTGTATAAGTATGTTATTGCAGAATACTGTGGATGTACCTATATTCGTGGGCATGAATTTGGCTTGTTTTTAGAAAGACGTATAAGCATGTTATTGGAGAATACTGTTGATGTACCTGTATTCGTGAGCATGATCTTTTGCTAGTTTTCAGAACGTTTTATAATCATGTTGTTGCAGAATAATGTGGATGTACCTATATTCGTGGGCATGAACGTTTGCTAGGTTTTAGAAAGACGTATAAGAATGTTATTGCAGAATACTGTGGATGTACCTATATTCGTAGGCATGAACGTTTGCTAGTTTTTAGAAAGACGTATAAGCATGTTATTGCAGAAAACTGTTGATGTACCTATATTCCTAGGCATGAACGTTTGCTAGTTTTAAGAAAGGCTTACATGTATGTTGTTGCAGAATAATGTGGATTTACCTATATTCGTGGCATGAACTTTTGCTAGTTTTTGGAAAGGCATATAAGCATGTTGTTGCAGAATACTGTGGATATACCTGTACTTGTGGGCATGAACGTTTGCTATTTTTCAGAAAGGCGTAAAAGCATGTTGTTGCAAAATACTATGGATATACCTATATTCGTGGGCATGAACTTTTGCTAGTTTAAAAATAGGCGTATAAGCATGTTGTTGCAAAATAATGTGTATATACCTATATTCGAGGGCATGAACTTTCTTTAGTTTTCAGAAAGGCGTGTAAGCATGTTCTTGCAGAATAATTTGGATATCCCTATATTCGTGGGCATGAACTTTCTTTAGTTTTCAGAAAGGCGTATAAGCATGTTGTTCTAGAATAATGTGGATGTATCTATATTCGTTGGCATGAACTTTTCTAGTTTAAAAATAGGCGTATAAGCATGTTGTTTCTTATATAATGTGTATATACCTATATTCGTGGGCATGAACTTTCTTTAGTTTTCAGAAAGGCGTATAAGCATGTTGTTCTAGAATAATGTGGATGTATCTATATTCGTTGGCATGAACTTTTCTAGTTTAAAAATAGGCGTATGAGCATGTTGTTGCAAAATAATGTGTATATACCTATATTCGTGGGCATGAACTTTTGCTAGTTTTCGGAAAGGCGTATAGGCATGTTGTTGCAGAATACTGCGGATGTACCTTAATTCTTGGGCATGATCTTTTGTTAAAGGCGTATAAGCATGTTGTTGCAGAATAATTTGGATATCCCTATATTCGTGGGCATGAACTTTCTTTATTTTTCGGAAAGGCGTATAAGCATGTTGTTCTAGAATAATGTGGATGTATCTATATTCGTTGGCATGAACTTTTGCTAGTTTAAAAATAGGCGTATAAGCATGTTGTTGCAAAATAATGTGTATATACCTATATTCGTGGGCATGAACTTTTGCAAGTTTTTAGAAAGGCGTGTAAGCATGTTGTTGCAGAATAATTTGGATATCCCTATATTCGTGGGCATGAACTTTCTTTAGTTTTCAGAAAGGCGTATAAGCATGTTGTTCTAGAATAATGTGGATGTACCTATATTCGTGCGCATGAACTTTTGCTGGTTTTCTGAGAGGCGTATAAACATGATTGTGCAGAATACTGTCGATGTACCAATATTCGTGGGTATGAACGTGTGCTAGTTTTCAGAAAGGCGTATAAGCATGTTGTTGCAGAATAATGTGGATAAACCTATATTCGTGGACATGAACTTTTGCTAGTTTTCGGAAAGGCGTATAAGCATGTTGTTGCAGAATAATGTGGATATACCTATATTCGTGGACATGAACTTTTGCTATTTTTCGGAAAGGCGTATAAGCATGTTGTTGCAGAATACTGCGGATGTACCTTAATTCTTGGGCATGATCTTTTGTTAATGTCCCATTTTTATAGATCTATCTCATTTTGTTTTATAAATTCAGGTTTAAGTTTTAGAGGTCTTTCTATACCAAGTCAGAGATATGGCCCATTTTAACCTGTTTTTAGGACTATACTCGTACAGCCAAACCTTGTCATCTGGTTCAGTTAGACCATGAATCATGTCGTAAACGCACTAATATTAAAATTAATATGTGTTTATGGACACAGTCACATATTTACCAGGGGTAATTTAACGTATTTTAGCATGTACATATGGCCAATTTGAACCAGGTGATATGGAACCACCTGGTTCGAACGCACTATATATCTGGGCAGTATACTCATTGTTGAATTTTGTCATTTTGGGTAAAATAATAAAAAATGAATTGATGTATCGTAAAAGTGTAAGAACTAGTATTGTAAAACTCAAAATAAACAATTAAACTTCTTTCAAATTAAACAAAATGTATATATAAACAATTAGAAAACACTTACGGTATACAATGGCATTTGTGTTAGAAGTCTAAGGTTCCAAACGCATACACTTGAATACGATAATTCTTGTCCAACACATATTTCATCTTTCGATATGTGGAACGCTTTTCTAATTTAAAGTATATTATTGTATTATTTACATCCGGGCTATATCGTAATATCATCTTTATTATATTAGTTTTTTCATCAATTGCACAAACACGTAATATTATAACGCTTATAATATATCACTATATTTGTATATTTATGTAAAGCTAAAATAAAATTCGCAAATATTTACTGTAACTCCGACTGCTCACTGTCTTACTGAAAGCAAATATATATGCCGGTTATGCAGCAGTATCCATCAAACTGCGCATGTTTTATCTAAAGCCCCGCCCACTGTCGTATCGAAGCAAATATTTACGACGGTTATTTTATTGGACTGAAAAACTACCAAACACAATACGTTTGGTAAATCTCTATACCAACAGCAAGTGATGACGATAACGGTACATTTCAAACAATGATCCCCTGTCCTAGCAGTCAAACACAATAAGTCTAGAAAATATCTTTTCCAACAATAAGTTATGACGATAACTGTGCAGTTCAAAAAAATGATCAACTGTCCTCTCAGAAAAACACACTAGGTCTAGTAAATCTCTATACCTAGAGTAATTTATGACGATAACGGTACAATTTAAACATGGATCTCCTGTCCTCTCAGTAAGACACACTAGGTCTAGCAAATGTCTACACCAACAGTAAGTGATGACGATAACGGTTAAGTTCGAGCAATGATCCCCAGTCCTCCCAGTCAAACACACTAGGTCTTGTAAATCTAAATCTATATAACAACAGTAAGTAATGACGATAACGGTACAATTCAAACATGGATCCCCAGTCCTCTCAGCAAGACAAACTAGGTCTAGTAAGGCTCTATACCAACAGTAAGTTATGACGATAACTGTACAGTTTAAACATGGAACCCCTATCCTCCCAGTCAATCACACTAAGTCTAGTAAATCTGGATACCAACAGTAAGTTATGACGATAAAGGTACAGTAAGTTATGACGATGACGTGATGAAATTCCAACGTTATCGAACATTATTTCCAGCACACTAAGTCTAGTAAATCTCTTTACCAACAGTACGATATGACGATAACGGAAGAGTTCAAACATGGATCCCATGTCCTCCCAGTCAAACACACTGAGTCTAGTAAATCTCTAAAATAACAGTAAGTTTTGACGATAACTGTACAGTTTAAACATGGAACCCCTATCCTCCCAGTCAATCACACTAAGTCTAGTAAATCTGGATACCAACAGTTAGTTATGACGATAAAGGTACAGTAAGTTATGACGATGACGTGATGAAATTCCAACGTTATCGAACATTATGTCCAGCACACTAAGTCTAGTAAATCTCTATACCAACAGTAATTTATGACGATAACTGTACAGTTTAAACATGGATCCCCTGTCATCTCAGTCGAACACACTAAGTCTAGTAAATCTGTATATCAAGAGTTAGTAATGACGATAACAGTACAGTTTAAACATGGATCCCCTGTCCTCTCAGTCGAACACACTAAGTCTAGTAAATCTGTATACCAAGAGTAAGATATAGCGATATCTGTACATTTCAAACAATGATCTTCTGATCCAGTCAATCACACTAAGTCTAGTTAATCTCTATACCAACAGTAATTTATGACGATAACGGTACAGTTTAAACATGGATCCCCTGTCCTCTCAGTCGAACACACTAAGTCTAGTAAATCTCTATACCAACAGTAAGTGATGACGATAACGGTACAGTTTAAACATGGATCCCCTGTCCTCCCAGTCAAACACACTAAGTCTAGTAAATCACTATACCAACAGTAATTTATGACGATAACGGTACAGTTTAAACATGGATCCCCTGTCCTCTCAGTCGAACACACTAAGTCTAGTAAATCACTATACCAACAGTAAGTTATGACGATAACGCCACAGTTCAATCATGGATCCCCTGTCCTCCCAGTCAAACACACTAAGTCTAGTAAATCACTATACCAACAGTAATTTATGACGATAACGGTACAGTTTAAACATGGATCCACTGTCCTCTCAGTCGAAAACACTAAGTCTAGTAAATCACTATACCAACAGTAAGTTATGACGATAATGCCACAGTTCAATCATGGATCCCCTGTCCTCCCAGTCAAACACACTAAATCTTGTAAATCTCTGTACCAACAGTAATTTATGACGATAACGGTTCAGTTTAAACATGGATCCCCTGTCCTCTCAGTCGAACACACTAAGTCTAGTAAATCACTATACCAACAGTAAGTTATGACGATAACGCCACAGTTAAATCATGGATCCCCTGTCCTCAGATGTCAAACACACTAAGTCTAGTAAGTCTCTGTACCAACAGTAAGTTATGACGATAACTGTACAGTTCAAATATTGATCTCCTGTCCTCCCAGTCATACGCTTTATTACCGCTTCTAAACCGGAACTACCCAATTAGCAAGGGAAACCACTCTAAATGGGAGTTAACTCTGTAAATCGGTAGCCCCCCATTGATGAAAGAATAAACTATATTTAGTGAAGTTTTTTAAAACGAACTCATTGTTAATATCGCGTAGCATATTATTTGCAGTGCCAGAAGGCAGTTCCACTTACTTTCTTTTTTATTTTGGATAGATTGATAAAGAGTTACTGAATTGTTTTTGACAAAACAACCTAACAAATGACGACTACTGAAGTGTGTCTCATTTCAACATCTTTGACTTAACAGAATGACAAAGATCTAAACGTCACCACAATAATCGTTTTAAACAGAGTAAACTAATTTTTAAAAATCCCACTAGATACCTCTCCACCCTATTAGATGACTCTCTGGTGTAAATAGCTACCAATCGAAATAGTTTATTTCATTTTCCCACTGCATAATAATAGAATACGAGTATTATTTACATCACTTCATGGGTTAATAAATTAGGTCAAAAGTAAGCTAAGACAGCTACGCCGAAAAGTAAAAATCAAATTCTCTATTCTACCCAAGTTTTAAGTTCGAAGAACTATCCCTCGCTGTTGTATTGATTAAAGAGCTGTCCTCTGTCTGGTTTGCGAATTATTAAACTATATACCGTATATATTGATTTGTCAAAGTTAACAACTTACATTTAAATAGGGCTTTCTTTGCAGAACAAAGACTTGATAACATATACTGACAATTAAACCTTTACTTCTCGAATTATAAAGAATATAATTTATTCGTTTTATATACACTCAACAAAAGTTCTAATTGGTCACTTTGTGTCCGTAATTTTTTATAAGAAAGATGTTAAATTCACTCTTTATTTATAATCACATGCCAACAAAAGTCTTCAGTTTAAGCTTTAATCTTGTAATAATTGATTTTGGAACAGTTTAGCAAGAGTTATCCTTAATTTTGCTAAAAATGCGTTTCTTGCATAAAAATGCCAAGCAAACAGAAATTTGCTCTTAATTCCATGTTTTGTTGTAATGGGACCCCTCATTAGTAAGAAAAACAGAACATATGATAAATCAATAGCACATTTGATTAAATAAACCCCTTTCAAAGTATCCAATTTTAAAATTACCTCCCTTTCAATTAAAAACTGTTCTAATTTTGACCCTCCGGTGTAAGTAAATGGCATTGGATTCATTTAACAAAACAATAAATAAATATTAAAAAGGCATTAGATAATTGATTTCAATACAAAACAGATCTTTCCACAATCTCTCTTGACGTATGGAAGAAACAAAACTAGCATACATTGTAAACATATACAATTAATGACCAATTAGAACTGTGGTTGAGTGTATTCACAGGAAAAAAATGTATAAATATCTATCATACTTATGATTTGGTCCATAATGAGAATGTCTGTAAATTCGTTTAAAACATTAGGTATTCGGACGCGATCTTAAAAATGCTTCCTTTTCAAAAGCACTATGAATAGCAGGTTTCTATAGAGGCGGTAAATATTGACGTGACACAGTTTATTGAATTTTGAAGGCCAATACATGTTTTTATGATTCGGTAATACGTATTCAGAGTTTGTAAGTAAGGTTAAATAGGTATGATGAATAACGCCAAACTATAGCATGTCAAGGTTCCTGACATGATAGTGTTGATTGCTAGTTTATAATTCACAAAGAAAAATTACAGCAATATTATTTAAAAGAAGATAATTTCTCAAATATACCACCCATGGTATTTGTTATACATTAAATACAAAGATTAAAACGAAATATAAAGACAAGTTAACAAATATATATCACTGCTCTGATTAGTTCTAACATGTTAGTTGCACTTGATACCTTCATGAAAGTCCAAAACATCACTTTTATTTAAAAAAAAATCAAAGTTTGGTTTAGCGAGATAACCTTTAATTCTTTAAATATATATTCAATACATTTAACAATAAAAAAACTATATAAATAATAGATTATTACTCACATTTTGACTGGAGAGCCATTAGGTTTAAGTACGGAAGAGCAACTGTATATGCAGCAATATTTATAATTACGACATTCCAAAGGGTACACGTTAGGAATGACAATGTTGTAGTTGGTAATTCTACTTTTAAGAAAGGGTACTACTACTATTTTTGCTGTTGTTGCTACTACTACTTCCACCACTACTGCTGATAACTACTACTTCTTCTATAACTTCCGCTGATAATGTTCTGCTTCTACGTCTACACGCGTAATTCTTCTTCTTACTCCGTTACTTCTTCTGCTTATACTTCTGTAGGTACCACTACTACTACCTACACTTCTTCTTACACTGGTACTTCTGTTGTTGATACTTCTGTAGGTACCAATTCTACTACCTACACTTCTTCTTACACTGATACTTCTGCTGCTGATACTTCTGTAGGTACCACTACTACTTCCTACACTTCTTCTTACACTGGTACTTCTGCTGTTGATACTTCTGCAGGTACCGCTACTTCTACCTACACTTCTTCTTCTCACACCGGAACTTCTGCTGCTGATACTTCTGTAGGTACCACTACTACTACCTACACTTCTTCTTCTCACACCGGAACTTCTGCTGCTGATACTTCTGTAGGTACCACTACTACAACCTACACTTCTTCTTACACCGTTACTTTTGCTACAGATAATTCTGTAGGTACCACAACTACTGCCTACACTTCTTCTTACGCTGGCACTTCTGATGCTGATACTTCTGTAGGTACCACTACTACTACCTACACTTCTTCCTACACTGGTGCTTCTGCTATTGATACTTCTGTAGGTACCACTACTACTACCTACACTTCTTCTTACACTGGTACTTCTGCTGTTGATACTTCTGTAGGTACCAGTACTACTACCTACACTTCTTCTTACACTGATACTTCTGCTGCTGATACTTCTGTAGGTACCACTACTACTACCTACACTTTTTCTTACACTGATACTTCTGCTGCTGATACTTCTGTAGGTACACTACTGCTACCTACACTTCTTTTTACACTGACACTTCTGTAGGTACCACTACTACTACCTACACTTCTTCTTACACCGGCACTTCTGCTGCAGATAATTCTGTAGGTACCACTACTACTGCCTACACTTCTTCTTACACTGGTACTATTGATGCTGATACTTCTCTAGGTACCACTACTACTACCTACACTTCTTCTTACACAGATACTTCTGCTGCTGATACTTCTGTAGGTACCACTACTACTACCTACACTTCTTCGTACACTGGTACTCTTGATGCTGATATTTCTGTAGGTACCACTACTACTACCTACACTTCTTCTTACACCGATACCTTTGCTGCAGATAATTCTGTAGGCACCACAACTACTGCCTACACATCTTCTTACACTAGTACTTCTGATGCTGATACTTCTGTAGGTACCACTACTACTACCTACACTTCTTCTTACTCTGCTACTTCTGCTGCAGATAATTCTGTAGGTACCACTACTACAACCTACACTTCTTCTTACACCGGTACTTTTGCTGCAGATAATTCTGTAGGTAACACAATTACTGCCTAAACTTCTTCTTACACTGGTACTTCTGATGCTGATACTTCTGTAGGTACCACTACTACTTCCTACACTTCTTCTTACACTTGTACTTCTGCAGTTGATACTTATGTAGGTACCACTACTACTACCTACACTTCTTTTACACTTGTACTTCTGCTTTTGATACTTCTGTAGGTACCACTACTACTGCCTACACTTCTTCTTACACTGATACTTCTGCTGCAAATACTTCTGTAGGTACCACTACTACTTCCTACACTTCTTCTTACACTTGTACTTCTGCAGTTGATACTTCTGTAGGTACCACTACTTCTACCTACACTTCTTCTTACACTGGTACTTCTGCTGTTGATACTTCTGCAGGTACCGCTAATACTACCTACCCTTCTTCTTACACCGGTACTTCTGCTGCAGATACTTCTGTAGGTACCACTACTACTGCCTACAATTCTTCTTACATTGGTACTCTTGATGCTGATATTTCTGTAGGTACCACTACTATTACCTACACTTCTTCCTACACTGGTACTTCTGCTGTTGATACTTCTGTAGGTGCCAATACTACTACCTACACCTTTTCTTTCACTGATACTTCTCCTGATGATACTTCTGTAGGTACCACTACTACTTCCTACACTTCTTCTTACACTTGTACTTCTGCAGTTGATACTTCTGTAGGTACCAATACTACTACATACACTTCTTCTTACACTTGTACTTTTGATGCTGATACTTCTGTAGGTACCACTACTACTACCTACACTTCTTCTTACACTAGTACATCTGCTGTTGATACTTCTGTAGGTACCACTACTACTGCCTACACTTCTTCTTACACTTGTACTTCTGCTGCTGATACTTCTGTAGGTACCACTACTACTACCTACACTTCTTCTTCTTACACTGATACTTCTGTAGGTATCACTACTACTACCTACCCTTCTTCTTACACTTGTACTTCTGCTGCTGATACTTCTGTAGGTACCACTACTACTACCTACACTTCTTCTTCTTACACTGATCATTCTGTAGGTACCACTACTACTCCCTACACTTCTTCTTACAATTGTACTTCTGCTGCTGATACTTCTTTAGGTACCACTACTACTACCTACACTTCTTCTTCTTACACTGATACTTTTGTAGGTACCACTACTACTACCTACACTTCTTCTTTTTACACTGATACTTCTGTAGGTACCACTACTACTACCTACACTTCTTCTTATCACACCGGAACTTTTGATGCTGATACTTCTGTAGGTACCACTACTACTACCTACACTTCTTCTTACACTGGTATTTCTGATGCTGATTCTTCTGTAGTTACCACTACTACTACCTACACTTCTTCTTACACTTGTACTTTTGCTGCTGATACTTCTGTAGGTACCACTATTACTACCTACACTTCTTCTTACACTTGTACTTCTGCTGCTGATACTTCTGTATGTACCACAACTACTACCTACACTTCTTCTTCTTACGCTGATACTTCTGTAGGTACCACTACTACTACCTACACTTCTTCTTCTCACACCGGAACATCTGCTGCTGATACTTCTGTAGGTACCACTATTACTGCCTACACTTCTTCTTACACTTGTACTTCTGCTGTTGATACTTCTGTAGGTATCACTACTACTACCTACACTTCTTCTTACACTGATACTTCTGCTGCTGATACTTCTGTAGGTACCACTACTACTACCTACACTTCTTCTTACACTTGTACTTCTGATGTTGATACTTCTGTAGGTACCACTACTACTACCTACACTTCTTCTTACACTTGTACTTCTGATGTTGATACTTCTGTAGGTATCACTACTACTACCTACACTTCTTCTTACACTTTTACTTCTGCTGCTGATACTTCTGTAGATATCACTACTACTACCTACACTTCTTCTTACACAGATACTTCTGCTGCTGACATTTCTATAGGTACCACTACTACTACCTATATTTCTTCTTACACTGATACTTCTGCTGCTGATACTTCTGTAGGTACGACTACTACAACCTACACTACTTCTTACAGTGATACTTCTGTAGGTATCACAACTACTACCTACACTTCTTCTTACACTTGTACTTCTGCTGCTGATACTTCTGCAGGTACCACTTCTTCGACCTACACTTCTTCTTACACTTGTACTTCTGCTGCAGATACTTCTGTAGGTACCACTACTACTTCAAACACTTCTTCTTACACAGGTACTTCTGCCGCCGATACTTCTACAAGTACCACTTATACTACCTACACTTCTTCTTACACCGGTACTTCTGCTGCTGATACTTTTGAAGGTACCTCTACGACTACCTACACTTCTTCTTACACTGATACTTCTGATGTTGATACTTCTGTAGATACCACTACTACTACCTACACTTCTTCGTACACTGATACTTCTGATGCTGATACTTCTGCAGGTACCACTACTTCAACCTACACTTCTTCTTACACTGATACTTCTGCTACAGATACTTCTGTAGGTACTACTACTACTTCCAACACTTCTTCTTACACTTGTACTTCTGCCGCCGATACTTCTGCAGGTACCGCTACTACTACCTACACTTCTTCTTCTCACACCCGTACTTCTGCTGCTGATACTTCTGTAGGTACCACTACTACTACCTACACTTCTTCTTACACTGATTCTTTTGCTGCTGATACTTCTGTAGGTACCACTACTACTACCTACACTTCTTTTTAAACTTGTACTTCTGCTGTTGATACTTCTGTAGGTACCACTACTACTACCTACACTTCTTCTTACACTTGTACTTCTGCTGTTGATACTTCTGTAGGTACCTCTACTACCTACACTTCTTCTTACACTGATACATCTGCTGCTGATACTTCTGTAGGTACCACTACTACTACCTACACTTCTTCTTACACTGGTACTTCTGCTGTTGATACTTCTGTAGATACCACTACTACTACCTACACTTCTTCTCACACCGGAACTTCTGCTGCTGATATTTATGTAGGTACCACTGCTATTGCCTACACTTCTTCTTACACTGGTACTTCTGCTGTTGATACTTCTGTTGGTATCGCTACTACTACCTACACTTCTTCTTACACTTTTACTTCTGCAGTTGATACTTCTGCAGGTACCACTACTGCTACCTACACTTCTTCTTAAACTTGTACTTCTGCTGTTGATACTTTTGTAGGTACCACTATTACTACCTACACTTCTTCTTACACTTGTACTTCTGCTGCAGATACTTCTGTAGGTATCACTACTACTACCTACACTTCTTCTTACACTGATACTTCTGCTGCTGATACTTCTGTAGGTACCACTACTACAACCTAGACTTCATCTTACAGTGATACTTCTGTAGGTATCACTACTACTACCTACACTTCTTCTTACAATTGTACTTCTGCTGCTGATACTTCTGTAGGTACCACTACTACAACCTACACTTGTTCTTACAGTGATACTTATGTAGGTATCACTACTAGTACCTACACTTCTTCTTACACTGATACTTTTGCTGTTGATACTTCTGCTGGTACCACTACTTCTACCTACACTTCTTCTTACACTGATACTTGTGCTGCAGATACTTCTGTAAGTACTACTACTACTTCCAACACTTCTTCTTACACTGATACTTCTGCCGCCGATACTTCTGCTAGTGCCACTTCTACTACCTACACTTCTTATTACACAGGAATTTCTGCTGCTGATACTTCTGTAGGTACCACTACTACTACCTACACTTCTTCTTACACTGGTACTTCTGCTGTTGATACTTCTCTATATACCACTACTACTACCTACACTTCTTCTTACCCTTTTACTGCTGCAGTTGATACTTCTGTAGGTACCACTACTACTGCCTACACTTCTTCTTACACTGATACTTCTGCTGCAGATACTTCTGTAGGTAACACTACTATTACCTAAACTTCTTCTTACACTGGTACTTCTGTAGGTACCACTACCACTACCTACACTTCTTCTTACACTGGTAATTCTGCTGCTGATACTTTTTAGGTACCACTTCTACTACCTACAATTCTTCTTACACTGGTACTTCGGTCGCCGATACTTCTGTAGGTATCACTACTTCTACCTACACTTCTTCTTAAACTTGTACTTCTGCTGCTGATACTTCTGTAGGTACCAATACTACTACCTACACTTCTTCTTACACTGATACTTCTGTAGGTATCACTACTACTACCTACACTTCTTCTTACACTTGTACTGCTGCTGCTGATACTTCTGTAGGTACCACTACTTCTATCCACACTTCTTCTTACACTTGTACTTCTGCTGTTGTTACTTCTGTAGGTACCACTACTACTACATTCCCTTCTTCTTACACTTGTACTTCTGCTGTTGATACTTCTGTAGGTACCACTACTACTACCTACACTTCTTCTTACACTGGTACTTCTGCTGTTGATACTTCTTTAGGTACCACTACTACTACCTACACTTCTTCTTACACCGGTACTTCTGCCGCCGATACTTCTTTAGGTACCAAAAATGGACGCTCTGTGAAGTTGAAACGACATGTTCAAATGTTTCAATGATCTTCTTATTCACGTGTTGAACGAGTTTCGCGCTTTTAAAAATTATGTAAAGTGATCTCCCATTATTTAAAAAAAATGAAGTGATCTCCCATTCTTTGTTAGTTTCTTATTGTATTAAAACCACAAAAATGCCTTTCAAATATACTAAATCGTTGAATTGAATTGCTTTAAAACATGAATAACGGATACGGGATTTACTTCATGCCTTTATTTTATTTATTTAAGCGATCTACTAATAGCTTTGTTGCAGTGTTCATGCAAAACCGCGTTAAATATGACCACAACGGTTATCAGAACGCAGTAACGTTAAACACGCATATTTATTGTCGATTTTTCAATTAAATAACGTACTCATTCCTATATTTATGTGGTTCGTTTGCACACAAGATGATAGACCGCATCTTTGTTTGACATTGGAGATGGGCAATTTACAATCGCCGTATGGCATTTGAGTTTTACTTTAGTGCAATCTACTGAAAAATCAGCTATTTTCTGGTTTCCCGCATGCTGTTTTTACATTTCATTTTATTAAAAACAACTATAAAAACTTGAAAAAAAACTTTCTTTTCTAGTGTTTTTTTTCGCTCGTTTAGGTTAGTATTGTTGTTGCAATGATCTGAAGAACAATCTAAATAAAAGTGGAAATTCTAACATGATATATGTCGGTTAATAAGAAATATTTAACACCGGCAAATCAACCGGATTACCGTACCGGTAATCTTTCGGCACGTTGAAGCATGCGATATATGATACATTAATCATTAGCAATCTAATAAGCTTCATTTGGTTATCTAGTGGTCAAACGCAAGTCCTTCTAAAAATTCATACTTATGTTCATCTGGTTTAAACATACTTTATTTTTCTTTATTAACTTGTAATCCATACTTTCAAATTATTTCAGTAGAAAAACTCTATTCTTTAAAATGTCAATAAAGGCAATTAAATATACGATATCTCTAGGTTTATAAATCAGTGCAGTGTTTTTCTAAATTATACAAACAAGTTTTCATCATCCTTGATTGTAAAATCTGAATGTCAAATTGTAAACCGAGTTATATATTACTCTATATTTGTTTGGCTGTTGCGAAGGTAGCTATTGTTTGAGACAGTTGAAAGGAATGACAGCAAACTATACTGAATCATCAAAAATTCTATCAGTTAGTTACTTTTTAGTCAATGAAATATTTGCAAAATGTAAATATCGCTTTGTTTAAGGCCAATACTGAAGAAATAGTTATGCGACATAGTCTATGTACCATAAACTAGCACCGAACCCCGGTGATGCCTGGTAAGCTTTGGGATGGGGGGATACGTTCTGTAAAATGAAATACAGATTTCTTAAAAGTTAGGCTTGAATATAAAGTAAAAATGCATATATGTACTTTTTAAAATGTTGATCATGTAACTGCAGCGATATTTAATATACGCGATATACGATATATGCGATATATGATAAATCCATTTTTCTGTATTGACTTGTATTAGAAAGCTGGGTTGTAAGTTGTGGGAACATAAATATCATAAATATTTAATAAGTTTTCTTTTCAAAATTATGGTAACTGATTTTAACATCATCAACATTTTAATTCTTTATTTAAAATGCAAATCTAGTTAAAGAGATAACGGTATGTAGGATATTTTATGACGTTCTGCTAGACAAACAAAGTTTAATCCAAACAAACCTTTTGAAATCAACGATTTCAAAACAGTATATCAGTTTTCAGGAATATTGAGAAACTTAATCTAAAAGTCATTCAATTAAAAATAAATAGCAACCATACCATTCCCTTTCTTAATAAACAAACTCAAGAGCAGTATGTGTTTATACTATTACGAAGGAGTGGAAATAATTAATCGTCAATTATGCGATTGTGAATAATATTAAACAATTATCAATTTAGCACAGAGTAACAATCGGCAATTATCTGCATATTAAACTAATAAATGATGGAAACGCGTTGCTACTAAGTTTAAGCAGTGAAAGCCACGTCAGGACGTCAGATATCTGTTCAAATACTTGATATAGGAAACTTTCGCTCTTTCCTAACGACCTTTGCATTGCATAGGTTATAAAACCTTTACAAATATGTACTCAATTTAAAATTTAGGAACCATACGTTTTCTTGCTGGTTTTTTTAAACTTGTAAAGAACTTGAATTATTTGATGACTAACAATATTTATCAACAATCACAAATATCAGTAAAAGAAACATACACAATAGTATACTAACACAGTTAAAAATGCTTCTGATAAAATAAAATATATATTCAAACATATGATACTAATATTTTAAATGCATTAAATATTTAAGACTCTTTGCAGTTTAGATGCATTTGGCAAACTTAATTGTTGTTGCGTTGTTATGATGTAACTAATTGGGTTGCCCACTAAAATGTGCATGGAACTGAAATAAAAATAGAATATATCGATTTTTTTTTCTGAAATAGTCACCGCTTGTTGTATCTTGCAACATCATTGTCTATGCTACACATAGACTAGATAAGACAAATAATTATGCAATTTGTGTCGAGTAACACAATCAATGCTAGAATGCAAGTGGATCAAGCCAACATAATTAACTTCTGGGCACACGTTGAGAGTTTAACATAATCTTAGTAAGGTCCAATGTAGATCAGACGGCGACATGCTAGTCTTGACACACATGGATATGGTAAAGAAATCAATTTAAGCCACACGTTGATATTCAGTCTTGGGTACAAGGTTAGGGTTAATATACGAATATATAAGGTTACTATAATAAATTAAAGTTTAAAGCACAACTGGATAAGGGTTAGGGATAACAACGCAAAAAAAAACTATGAAAATAAAGATAACGAATACGTTAGACTATTTGGCAAGTATGCAAAGACAGTTATAGAACAGATAAAACCAGATTTGAAGGTTTTAAAGACTGGAAAGAAGCTTAAAGCAATTATCGGCGAAAGGTATATTATTTATCGTAACTACAAGACATTAGTAAATATTTCAATTTAGAAATTCTTCTTAAAACCACCTTTTAAACTCATATTTATATATCAGGTAGAGGCAATATAATTTAAAATTCACGTTAGCGCAATTCGGGCAGTGTGGCGGCCGTAAATTGTCTCCCCGTACATGTAGTCAGTACTGTTATCAGTAAAAAAATCCGTTACCGATGTCACGCGTTGATGATTACGTTTATTAGGGCTATCCGATCAACCTTTTTTTGTGGGGGGGGGGGGGGGGTTGTCCCGACTAGTTCCGTTGGAAGCGTTTTCGGAATTGCACAGCTAGGCGCTGTCGCCGTGACGGTTCGGGTTCGCTCCCAGGTAGAGGCAATATTTGTTCAGCCATTACAATACTTAATTTGTACTTCTTGTTGATTGAAAGCTATTTTCCAACAATTTACAAATTGCAAGGTTTTTAACACTAGGTTTATACAGACAATTTTATTTTGAAAGTATCGATTTAGGGTTGTGAAATGTACACACAATTTTAATAATTGTCATTGTGGGGTAGATTGGTATAAGGAAGATAAACAAATAATCACAGGGTAAGGGCAACAAAATTTGCGAACATCATTATTAGATCGCCGAACCAGTTTCTTTGTGTAACTTGTACCTCATTAAACAATGTTGAATGATAGTAAACTGATCTGAGAGGTTACATGTTTACTGTCAAACTACGTAGAAGAGAACTGGCATAAACAAAGAAGTATAAAATAAAAGAAGAAAGTTTATACTAACATAATTTGGTGCCTGTCCGTCGAACAAATCTGAAGTTCATCATCACTTAAGTTGATTTAAGGATTGAATCGATAGTTGATGGTTTCCATTTGGGTATGGAAAACAGTAGGGTTGTTTAAAGTGTGTGAAGCCCGAAGGGCTTCACGCGTACTTTAAACAATTCAACTGTTTTTCATACCCAGATGGAAACCATCAAATATTGATTTAATCCTGATATTTACACTCATTAATAATCTCATTAATACAGAAATAACTAGAATAATTCGTGATATTACGGATTTTTTGAATGGCTATTGGAACAGCTACGTTGACGACAAAGTGAATGACGGCACGCTTTTTCGCAGCAACTCGTGGCAAAACGTGCGTGCACGGCGACGTCACACGTCAAAACAATGTGCAACGTCTAATAAATTGTGAACGGTTCTACTTTAGCCACGCCTTTAAAATTATTACGTCACACTGTTTACCATTGGAAATTATGAATCCTTAAATGAATAAGACTTCATGGTAGAGGACGAAGTTGAAGTGTAAATATATTAAATGTACAGAAATGACATGTACATGAACCGGTCAAGTGTGATATACTCTAAACTTTTCTTTAGTATAATCATTTGATTATATTTATGAAATAAAACACAACAACACCTTCTTGTTGCCGTTTCGCATCTTAAGTGTTAATAAGGGCATTTAATGCAAGCGACAAATATACAACAAGTACATATTTTTCAGCAATGTAGTCAAAGGCCAATCAACGATAAACTTGCCAGCCAGTCACAGATGCTCTCTAATTTAATCATGTTAGCTTTGTCATTTAATATATAATGATCTTAGAAATACCACGTGGACATATTTAAATGTCATAAAATTTACTTAACGGCCCAATATTATAAAACTTAGATGGGAGACCACTCTCAAATCTGGAAACCAGTCTCAAATCTCAAGCATCTGATTTACTGAGACGGTGGTTTATGATCTTGGGCTTAGGTCTCACCTCTTTTCCAGTGTAACATGTTGTCAATGCCTTTCAATCTACAGTGATCTTTCCTATGAACGTTGCAGTTACATCACGGGCGCTCTCTCTATATACACGACGGTTATGACATTATTGTTTATTACGATCTAAGAGAACGATAACATTATTGCATAATTGTAATCATGGGTATTTGACAGTAATACACATCGAGGGAACATCCCCTGATATCATACCGAAACCTTTGATATGTAGTCAAAAGAAACACATTTAAAAATGATTACCTAAACACACAAAATAAAAAAAAAATGCAGGTACCCGTTATTTGACAGCAATATTCAATAGATCTTATACGTGACTCAGCTTTATCATGCTTAGAACGTGTCATATTTAACAGCATTTAACTTTACCAGATCAAAACACTGTGCTCACTTCTCTGATCTCACCTTTGAAAAATAAAAGCATATTTAAATCAAATCGTCCCCCATTCTCCGCTGAATAGTGTCTATTCATTTGAAATAGTAATATTTTTATTGAATTTTAGCCAATAAAGTTATTTTAAATATTGTCGAATAAAAAGAAATCGGTCGCTAAGCTCGCTCTTAAGAGATTTACTAGACTTAGTGTTATTGATTAGGAGGACAGGAGATCCATGTTTGAACTGTACAGTTATCGTCATAACTTACTGTTGGTATAGAGATTTACTAGACTTAGTGTGTTTGACTGGGAGGACAGGGGATCATTGTTTGAACTGTACCGTTATCGTCATAACTTACAGTTGGAATATATTTACTAGACTTAGTGTGTTTTACTGGGAGGACAGGGGATCGTTGTTTGAACTGTACCTTTATCGTCATAACATACTGTTGGTATAAAGATTTACTGGACTTTGTGTGTTTGACTGAGAGGACAGGGGATCATTGTTTGAACTGTACCGTTATCGTCATAACATACTGTTGGTATAGAGATTTAATAGACTTAGTGTGTTTGACTGGGAGAACAGGCGATCATTGTTTGAGCTGTACCGTTATCGTCATAACTTACTGTTGGTAAAGAGATTTACTAGACTTAGTGCGATTGACTAAGAGGACAGGGGATTATTCTTTGAACTGTAACGTTATCTTCATAACTTACTAGGTATACAGATTTACAAGACTAAATGTGTTTGACTGGGAGGACAGGGGATCCATGTTTAAAAAGGTGAAATATGCATATCAGGAATCGCCACATTCAGAAAACAACAGCCTCCCAACACAGTCAAGAAGAAGAAAGGGAGAGAGAGCATAGTTAATAAAATGATCAGTTTCAAAAGAGACACCACTAAAAATTAACAAAAATGAAAACAAAAAGGGGATACCGACTTGGAACGGTCAGTGGCAAATCAAATTGCCACTAGGGGTGTAAACCAGGTTCTAGGGTGAACTGTACCGTTATCGTCATAACTTACTGTTGGTATAAAGATTTACTAGACTTAGTGTGTTCAATTCGGAGGACAGGGGAGCATTGTTTGAACTGTAAAGTTATCGTCATAACTTACTGTCGATATGGAGATTTACAAGACTTATTGTGTTTGACGAGGAGAACAGGGGATTATTGTTTGAACTGTGCCGTTATCGTCATAACTTACTGTTGGCAAGAGATTTACTACACTTAGTGTGTTTGACTGGGAGAACGGGGGATACATGTTTGAACTGTACAGTTATCGTCATATAACTTACTGTCGGTATGGATATTTACAAGACCTAGTGTGACAGAGAGGACATGGGATCCATGTTTGAACTGTACCGTTATCGTCATAACTTACTGTTGGTATAGAGATTTACTAGACTTAGTGTGTTTGACTGGGACAACAGATGATCATTGTTTGAACTGTACAGTTACCGTCTTAACTTACTGTTGGTATAGAGATTGACAAGTCTTAGTGTGATTTACTAGGAGGACATGGGATCATTGTTTGAACTGTGTCGTTATCGTCATAACTTACTGTTGGTATAGAGATTTAATAGACTTATTTGTTTGACTGGGAGGACAGGAGATCCATGTTTGAATTGTGCCGTTATCGTAATAACTTACTCTTGGTATAGAAATTTTCTAACCTAGAGTGTTTGAAAGAGAGGACAGGGGATAATTGTTTGAACTGTACCGTTATCGTCATAACTTTCTCTTGGTATAGATATTTACTAGACTTAGTGTGATTGATTGGGAGGACAGTGGATCATTGTTTGAACTGTACCGTTATTGCCATACCTTACTGTTGGTATAAAGATTTAGTGGACTTAGTGTGTTTGACTGGGAGGACAGGAGATCAATATTTGAACTGTACAGTTATCGTCAGAACTTACTGTTTGCATAGAGATTTACAAGACTTAGTGGATTTGCCTGGGAGGACAGGGGATCATTGTTTGAACTGTACCTTTATCGCCATAACTTTCTGTTAGTATAGAGATTTACAAGACGTAGTGTATTTGACTAGATCAGGGTATCATTGTTTGAAATGTACAGATATCGCAATATCTTAGTACTCTTGGTATACAGATTTACTAGACTTGGTGTGATTGACTGGGAGGACAGGGGATCATTGTTTGAACTGTACCGTTATCGTCATACCTTACTGTTGGTATAGAGATTTACTAGACTTAGTGTGTTTGACTGGGAGGACAGGGGATCATTGTTTGAACGGTACCGTTATCGTCGTCACTTATTCTTGGTATAGAGATTTAATAGACTTAGGGTGTTTGACTGAGAGACTGGGAGTCATTGTTTAAACTGTACCGTTATTGTCATATCTAACTGTTGGTATAGAGATTTAATAGACCTAGTGTGTTTGACTGAGAGGACAGGGGATCTGTGTTTGAATTGTACCGTTATCGTAATAACTTACTCTTGGGATAAAGATTTCCTAACCTAGAGTGTTTGACTGTGAGGACAGTGGATCCATGTTTGTACTGTACCTTTTTGTCATACCTTACTGTTGATATAAAGATTTACTAGACTTAGACTGGGAGGACCGGAGATCTATGTTTGAACTGTACAATTATCGTCAGAACTTACTGTTGGCATAGAGATTAACAAGACTTATTGGATTTGACTGGGAGGACAGGGGATCATTGTTTTAACTGTACCGTTATCGTCATAAATTACTGTTGGTATAGTGATTTACTAGACTTAGTGTGTTTGACTGGGAGGACAGGGGATCCATGTTTAAACTGTACCGTTATCGTCATCACTTACTGTTGGTATAGAGATTTACTAGACTTAGTGTGTTCGACTGAGAGGACAGGGGATCCATGTTTAAACTGTACCGTTATCGTCATAAATTACTGTTGGTATAGTGATTTACTAGACTTAGTGTGTTTGACTGGGAGGACAGGGGATCCATGTTTTAACTGTACCGTTATCGTCATCACTTACTGTTGGTATAGAAATTTACTAGACTTAGTGTGATTGACTGGATCAGAAGATCATTGTTTGAAATGTACAGATATCGTTATATCTTACTCTTGGTATACAGATTTACTAGACTTGGTTTGATTGACTGGGAGGACAGGAGATCCATGTTTGAACTGTACAGTTTTTGTCAGAACTTTCTGTTGATATAGAGATTTACTAGACTTAATGTGTTTGACTTGGAGAACAGGGGATTATTGTTTGAACTGTGGCGTTATCCTCATAACTTACTGCTTGTATAGAAATTTACTAGACATAGTGTGTTTGACATAATGTTCGATTGCGTTGGAATTTCATCACGTTCTCATCATAACTTACTGTACCTTTATCGTCATAACTTACTGTTGGTATAGAGATTTACTAGACATAGTGTGCTGACAGAGAGGACAGTGGATCCATATTTGAACTGTACCGTTATCGTCATAACTTACTATTGGTATATAGATTTTCTAGATCTAGTGTGACAGAGAGAACATGGGATCCATGTTTTAACTGTACCGTTATCTTCATGACTTACTGTTGATATAGAGATTTACAAGATTACGTGTGTTTGACTGGGAGGACAGGGCATCATTATTTGAACTGTACCGTTATCGTCGTTACTTTCTATTTGTATGGAGATTTACTTGACTAAGTGTGATTGACTGGGAGGACAGGGGATCATTGTTTGAACTGTATCGTTATCGTCACTACTTTCTATTTGTATAGGCATTTACAAGACCTAGTGTGTTTGACTGGGAGGACTGGGGATCATTGCTCGAACTGTAACGTTATCGTCATCACTTACTGTTGGTGAAGACATTTGCTAGACCTAGTGTGTTTGACTTGGAGACATTGATCAGTGTTTGAATTGTAACGTTATCGTCATTACTTACTGTTAGTATAGAGATTTACTAGACCTAGTGTGTTTAACTGGGAAGACTGGGGAACATTGTTCGAACTGTACCGTTTTCGTCATGTATTACCGTTCGTATAGAGATTTATTATACTTAGTGTGTTTGACTGGGGGGACACGGGATTATTGTCTGAACTGTAGCGTTATCGTCATGACTTACTGTAGGTATAGACATTTACTAGACTTAGTGTGTTTGACTGGGACAACAGAGGATCATTGTTTGAACTGTACAGTTACCGTCATAACTTACTGTTGGTATAGAGATTTACTACACTTAGTGTGATTGACTGTGAGGACAGGGGATCATTGTTTGAACTGTACAGTTACTGGCATAACTTACTGTTGGTATAGAGATTTACAAGTCTTAGTGTGATTGACGAGGAGGACATGGGATCATTGTTTGAACTGTGCCGTTATCGTCATAACTTACTGTTGGTATAGAATTACTAGACTTAGTGTGTTTGACTGGGAGGACAGGGGATCCATTTTTGAAATGTACCGTTATCGTCATATCTAACTGTTAGTATAGAAATTTAATAGACGTAGTGTGTCTAACTGTGAGGACAGTGGATCCATGTTTGAATTGTACCGTTATCGTAATAACTTACTATTGGTATAGATATTTTCTAACCTAGAGTTCTTGACAGAGAGGACAGGGGATTCATGTTTGAACTGTACCGTTATCGTCATAACTTACTCTAGGTATAGATATTTACTAGACTTAGTGTGTTTGATTGGGAGGTTAGTGGATCATTGTTTGAGCTGTACCGTTATTGTCATACTCTACTGTTGGTATAAAGATTTACTGGACTTAGTGTGGTAGCATTAAAAGTGTAGATTAAGTCTCAAAGTGCTTTTGAAGTTAAAACGTATTGTCGAACTAACAAAAAATCATCTTTGTAAATAGATTTTAAGTTAATAACTAAATGGAACTTTACGTAACTGCACGTACCCTTTATGAAAATTTATTTATTTGCTGGCATGGAAATTACAGCTTTTTAAAACATTCACTTTTGAAAGTATTCATCATAAGTATTCAGCCAATAACCGTTAAGTCATGCAAACAATGCATATTCAGAATATCAAGACGGGCGGAAATTTCGAATAACGAATACAATTTTCATAAAATTTGGAATTTCTTAATAAATAGTCTAAATGTCTCAAAGTGGGGAAATGTATACACAAAATGATGTGACGGATCTAATAGAACCTAGACAGAAAACTTTTGCAGTGATTCACAAGTGATTTCGACTGAAAATAGATTTTCGATTCTTGTCGCTGAAATAAACAAAGAAAGCGAGCCGGATGGAATGTTGAACATTTCTATGCAAGATGATGGTTTCCAAGATTTTAGATATAGCAAACGGCAACGCCAAGTTACTGGTGACTTATTCAACACTCAGAATTTGTGCATGGATGATAAACTGACGTTAATTCTTAATAAAGTTTCAAACAATGAAACAAAGATGGCGGACATTGACACCTAACTCGTTGCCATGCTGCAGCTTACCAATAGGGTAAGTAAAAAAAAGAACATTGATAATCATAACAATAGACTTACCCTTCTGGAATATAAATCCATTGATACTGAAGCCCGTTCTAGGAGAAATAATTTGATATTTGGCGGTTTTGAAGAGTATGTAGGTGAAGAGTGTGACCAGACAATCAAACACTTTCTACGCGACACACTACATTTGTCTGATCGTTTTGTCATTGATAAAGCCCATAGTCTCGGCATGTACACCATAGGTCAGAACCGGTGTATCATAGTCAGATTCCGAGATTATCCCGACACTGAATTTATTCTTTCATATGCGTCTCGCCTACGTGGAACTAACTACAGCATTAACAGGGACTATCCTCTTGAAATAACAAATGCACGTAAAACACTGTGGCCCCAATATAAAACACTTAAACAACACCCCATAAACACTGTGAAGATAGCATACCCTGCTAAACTCATCGTTGGAAACAGAATAGTTCGCGAAATGTTTCCCAATTGAAACAATGTTATGAAAGGTGCCCGAGTAAACGTTCCTATACAATCCTTCAGTCAGCCGATTAATAACCGAGATCAAGGTCAACAGCCTATATTTCCAAACGCACGAATTTCTCGTGCAAACACAAACCAAATCAATGACAATATGAGGGGCACAGAGGGTAACTTGCCTCTACGGCATATTGTAGACTCAAATTTTAACCAGCCCACGTCATCAGCTAATGCAGCACCCTTTACAGTGCCAAGTCAGTCAAGTCAACAAATAACAGACTCGTCAATACCAAGTCAGCCTATATCAAATAGGACATCACGCGGTGAGCCAGGCCAGGTAACAGCTTATACTTCAACGGCGAACCAGTTTAGTCAACCTATAGCGGTTTCTTCGTCATGTAGCAATCATATACATCGACTTGCTAATGTATCTGACAGGTCTCCCAGCAGGAGTCCGATGCGCAATCGAAGACGTAGCCCTAGTCCGCAACCTAGAGGTCATCGCAACAGATCACATACACGTGGAGGCAGTATGAATTGCCGACGGAGCTATGCCGTCTCCCCTGAATAGAGTTGCGGAAATGGCGCCTACTGATAGTCCAGCAAGCAGTGAACAATTCAGTAGACCGTGGAGTAATGGAGATAGTCACCATCCAGCCTCTCAGCCTACAAGCAATCGTGCTTAGGTTTTCCGGGGGAGTGCCAAATACTTGAGCCTGAACTTAAGCAAAAGCTTAAAATAGCATCACTTAATGTGAGAGGTCTTAAACGAAGGCTTAACTACCCCGAAGTGACAAACTTTATTAACGAACACGATTTGGTCTGCATTACCGAAACACACCTTGACGAATATGACACCATTAACGTTAAAAATTACACGTTTTTGGCCAAAAACAGAAAACAGGATTACATACGAAAATCAGGAGGTATAGGTATTTTTGTTAAAAATGACATTTTGATGTATGTTGAAACTGTCGAATCAAACAGTGAATATGTCTTATGGCTGAAAATTTCTAAATTATTCATTGGAACCAACGAAGATGTTATGATTGGTGTGCTGTAAGTTTCCCCAGAAAAATCAAGATTTTTAAATGAAGATGATTTTAATAATCTTGATAATGATATAAGTAATATATGTAACAACTTTGTATACACCATTTTGATTGGCGATATTAATGCACGCACCGCTATATTGCCCGATTTTATCATAGTTGACAATTTTTTTCGCGGAAACTAACGGTATTGATTGCGAAACTCTATCATTCTTAAACAAGGCGTCAATTTATGAACAGTTAAACATACCATTTTAATTACCGTACCGATTCAGATTGTTGTTGTAGGTTATTTTCCATTTCGCGGTACGTCGAACTGAATTTTAAATCGCACCTTGAACTGGTTGTGAATGTCAAGCGTCGAACTGAATTTAATTGTCAAAGTTTGAACTGGTTAAAAATTTCGAACGTCGAACTGCAATTTGAAAGTCGAACATCGAACTGTATTTTGAATGTAGTTTTAGTTTTGAACGTCCAACGTTGGACTGTATTTTGAATGTCGAACATCGATATGGTTTTAAGTGTCGAACGTCAAACTGTATTTTTAATGTCGAGCCACAAACTAGTTCTGAATGTCGAACGTCGAACTACTTTATGAATGGCGAACGTAGAACTGGTTTGAATTTTAAACGTCTAACTGCATTTTGAATATCGAACGTCGAACTGGTTTCGAATGTCGAAATCGTTTCAAATTACAAACGTGTAACTGGTCTTGCATGTCGAACGTCGAACTGGATTTGAGCATCCAAAGTCGAACTGGATTTAAATTGTTGAACGTCGAACTAGTTTTGAATTTCAAATGTCGCACTGCATTTAGAATGTTGAACGTCGAACAGGTTTCAAAGGTCGAATGTCAAACTGGTTTTGAACGTCAAACGCCGAACTGGTTTTTTAATGTCGAAAGTCGAACTGCATTTTAAATGTCGAACATCGAACTGCAATTTGAATGTCGAAGGTACTAATTTTAATTGTCGAACGTCGAACTGTCGAACGTCGAACTGGTTTTGAATATCGAACGTCAAACTGGTTTTGAATATTGAACGTCGAACTGCATTTCGAATGTCGAACTGGTTTCGAATGAAATATTTTTTGAATGTCGAAAGTCAAACTGGTTTTGAATGTCGAAGGTAGAACTAGTTTTGAATGTTGAGCTGCATTTTGAATGTTGAAGATCGAACTGGTTTTTAATGTCAAACTATAGAAATATATAATTATATAGCTTACACTGATATTTAGTAGGTTTTAATATAATTATAGTTATGGTAGCAAATTGCGAACCTAATTGTGAGTAAGTTTCATGAAGAGATTGTTATGGGTATTGACCAAGCAGACTTCTGTATTTGAATATCTCTTACACATTTGTCACGGCGGGGTTAAATAATAATTTACAGGGAATCTTCTATTTGGTATTGAAATGGTCATATTATAAATATCTTTCCTATTTACATGGTACGCTGTTTGAGCTGTATTTTTGCTATTGGGGTTTCGTGATAATTTTTTAAACGAAACAAAAACTCTCCATTTGCGTGCAATAACTGTGTAACTCCTTGTTTTTAATGGTTCTTATACCCTTTTTGCACTAAGGTAATGCGTTGTTTTGCTCAAAACTCCTACTAAACATTATTTAACAGTAACTTTACTTCCCTTTCTTAACATTTTTAAACATACCTAAGTTAATAACAGCAAATTTTAAAGCAGACACAGTATACAGTTATTTCATATGTTATTTGGGAACAGTTAATCTGTTGGCCCGAGGTGGAGGGGATAGCGTTTTGAACTGTTGCCCGAGGCCGTAAGCCGAAGGCAACAGTTCAAAACGCTATCCCCGACACCGAGAGGCAACTGTTTGACTGTTCCCAGATCACATATGAAATAACTGATTTTTTTACCTGATCAATGACTTAAGAGCACGCGAGGGAAACAGTCAAAACTATTGACCGGTCAACAGTTCGCTCAACAAACCGCTCGCACAACGGGGGAACCCTCTATGACGTCACAACACGGGAGGGAAACAGTCGAAACTATTGACCAGTCAACAGTTCGCAAATGTGGACATTTTAAGAATTTCAGATAACAGTAAGAAGGTATCAGGTAATAATTCAAAATAACAAATATAAGCGTCAGTGGTGTGAAAAGACATGCACATATCAATAACGAATATATCATTATAATAATTCTATTGGAAGCACTATAATTAATTTAATTATTAAACATTTCTAAAACGTATCGTTAACCAGAATAATAACAAATTAAAAATGACTTGGCAGGTTTATGATCAAGATGCATGCTTCGATGAATTTTACAATGTTTCAACACAAGTCATTAGACTTAATGAATAAATTATTGAAACCCTATAACTTAACTGAAAAGGTAAAAGATGAAGTCACGATCACCCTTAAAATTCTATTTGATGAACAATAGAGCTTTAATTGTTTCTTGGAAAACAGAAAACAGAGATTGGAAGACATAAACTACTTGTAAATTAATTGAACCTTGTCCAGAGAAAATTAATATTGTCAACTACCTTTAAACATTAACGCTTTAGTATTAGGAGTATTTAGTATTTGAATTGACATACTTATAACAAACATGCTCTCTCTCTCTCTTCCCCTCTTCTTTTTCGCTGCGTGGGGAGGCTGTGTTTTGTGAGTGTGGCGATTCCTAA
Source organism: Corbicula japonica (assembly GCA_038501625.1). Classification (NCBI taxonomy): domain Eukaryota; kingdom Metazoa; phylum Mollusca; class Bivalvia; order Venerida; family Cyrenidae; genus Corbicula; species Corbicula japonica. The sequence goes on along the minus strand of JAZAYU010000663.1, from coordinate 27,304 downwards.
TATGCATATATTGCTTTTTTAGTACTTTAGTGGAGCGGTTGCTATGTAAGATATTCTTTGACCATTGATAAACATTGGCAAACATAAACTACGTAACTGAACCTTTATCAAAAATCATGAAACTGCGATCGGATACCAGTCTCAAATCTCAAGCATATGATTAGCTGAAATGGTCACCAGTTTTATAATCTTGTGCCCTGGTCTGAAATGTTAAAATAGCTGTTGTTACTACAACTATTCTTCACATTACATTTTTAAGAGCCAGTGTTGGTTCAAGAAACATAATAGAACATGATGATATTTAATGCAAATTGCACAAACAATTTTATAAAATCAATATTTCGTCGGTATGATGTCAAACCTAGTACGAGGTTTCGAACTTGTGAAATATCCACAAATCAGAATACGATATATCAACACATGACTTTCTTAAACATTTGCAATTGGCATAGAGGTGCGAGATTTTTACAGATTACGCGCTAGATTTTCTGTATTACCATGACACGATTCTTTGATATTAGATCGAAAATGTTTATTCTTCTTTGATGAAGTACCAAATTATCCGCTGTCTTACATGTAACATCAGACCCTGCTGCCCTAAAAGAACGTGGGAGAAGTTCGGATTTTTTTGTTTTGAAACTGGACAGAAATCTCGTATTTTGATTCATTAGAAAGTCCTGACAAGTTTTCAGTACGTTTAAAGCAAAAAATTATTCGGGAATTCTCCTTGTTCTGCGACAAAAATGACCTTTTGCGCAGACGAATATTATACTTTTGTAAATGCATAACACGAGCGCGAAATATGCAAAACTTTATGGCAAGCAGTTTGCACAATTAATCCGATATCTATGGGTATCGACCAATAACTATAGATATCAGTACGATACCCCTTGTAATTACGTTAACTAGGGTTACCGCTCGACAACCATTATAGGTATTGGTGAAAACTCTAGTTCGCTGTCGATAACCATATCAAACATGAGAAACTTATAGCATTGTCATGCACAATGGTGAATACTCAATGATCTTACTGAGACCAGAGCACCTTTCAATCAGCAAGAACGCGAAAATGATAAAAGAAACATATCGAGCTTTTAGTTTTTATTACAATATTTCGCTTTAAACCTTCATTATTTCTTAAAAACCTGCCACCGTCTTGCAATAAAAGAGGTAAGTTTAAAGATCAACTGTAGATTGGTTAATCACACGCATTAATATACACATAGACATAGAATCTCATGATGGTAACTTTTCTTTTCGAATTTTAGTCGGTTGTTAAACGTGGAGAAATTAACATTGATTTTTCTTTTCTTTCTTTCTTTATTTTTTTTTTAAATCAAATCTCATAACATAATTGATGAGAAACAACTTATAAAGTAGTGATTTAAACTTCAACTGTATTTTTTAACTGGGTATAGGCGATAAATGTTTTAAACGGTTTCTCTTAATAACCCTGTTTGTTTCCTGCAGTGCAAATATTACGTTCATAGAATTCTTTTTTGATGTTCTGTCTTCAATGATAGATGCTGAATAAGGAAGTTCACATGATGTTTCCTGATTTCTCTAATTGCTTTAATCCGAAACTATCATCACTTAAATAGAAGTGCATTATCTGTCAGAAAATTCACAAAAGAAATGTGTCTGCATTATTTCTCACATAATATTTACCACTACTGTGGTATCGTGACATTTTGCGACGGTTTAAGTTTCGCGTATTTTGCGCTATTAAAAATTGTTAGGCGATGTGAATTGTTAGGATCTATAAAGGTGTTCGAAACGTGAGAGAGATGTAAGTTTACAAGAACCTCAATACAAACAGAACAGATGTGTCAGACCGTATTTGTCACGGAACGTATATGACACATGAGTGACATATTCGGTCCGAATACTGCACATTCTTTAGCCGAAATATGGACATCAAATGAACCATATTCGGTTGAATTAAATTTTTCTATGCTCACTAAAACTTATTTTTTACTCAGCAGAAGCTGCAATGTAGTAGTAGTATCATTTCTAGTAGTACTAGAAGTAATTAAGTAATGTTTTTATTATACGACGACTTAGAGGATAAATGTTTGACATACCTCACGAAACAATTGTATTTGCACAGATTTCATCTTATCAATAAAAAATAACATGCACGGCTACGTGGGCTCGTGCTAATATATTGCTGGTTGAGGAGGATGATGATGATGATGATGTTGTTGTTGTTGTTAATAATGAATGATGATGAAGTATCGTTGACGTTGATGAAGGCAAGTTACTGCTGCTGCTGCTGCTGCTGCTGACGAAGACGACTACGAAGACGAAGATAATTAATGTTGGATTACTGTTTAAAAATGTGGGACATATACGATCAGGCATCTACTTTAAAATTGCAGAAATGCACGATGATACATAATGACATCAGTGATGAAATCTGCTGAATGTGTCCTACACGTGTGGCATATACGTTCCGTGACATATACGTTCCGGGACATAAACGGTCAGATACAGCCCTTTATATTACTAGTGCATAAAATGATGATAAAGACGGTATAATATTATTCAAATAAAACAAATCTAGTTGAAAGAAAATCAAAGTTCTATGGCATACACGACATATATTTGCGTGCAGATATACTGTGTAACGTCTAAAAACATGGTTGTATAAGCTATGCACGGCATATGTAATATTCTGAATAATATTGCCTCTACCTGGGAGCGAAGCCGCATGGTCACGGCGAGAGCGCATAGCCCTGCAATTCCGTCAACGCAACCAATTGAGCTTACCGGGACAACCCCATAACAACTTTGATCGAATAGCCATGATATGTTACCATCATTGCATGACATCGGTAATGGATTATTTAACTGATTACGGTATTTACTATATCATGTATTGAACAAATCTATATACTGTGGTTCAGTCCTATTCAAAAGGTTATTAGATTATATAAAAATGACATCGATCAGAAACGCATAACAGCATGTGATACCTCACGAAACATCGATCAGAACTCATTACAGCATGTGATACCTCACAAAACATCGATCAGAAACGCATAACAGCATGTGATACCTCACGAAAAATCGATCAGAAACGCTTTACAGCATGTCATACCTCACGAAACATCGATCAGAAACGCATAACAGCATGTGATATCTCACAAAACATCGATCAGGAACGCATTACAGCATGTGATACCTCACGAAACATCGATCAGAAACGCATTACAGCATGTGATACCTCACGAAACATCGATCAGAAACGCTTTACAGCATGTGATACCTCACGAAACATCGATCAGAAACGCATAACAGCATGTGATACCTCACGAAACATCGATCAGAAACGCATTACAGCATGTGATACCTAACGAAACATCGATCAGAAACGCATAACAGCATGTGATACCTCACGAAACATCGATCAGAAACGCATTACAGCATGTGATACCTAACGAAACATCGATCAGAAACGCATAACAGCATGTGATACCTCACGAAACATCGATCATAAACGCATAACAGCATGTGATACCTCACGAAACATCGATCAGAAACGCATAACAGCATGCGATACCTCACGAAACATCGATCAGAAATGCATTACAGCATATTATACCTCACAAAACATCGATCAGAAACGCATTACAGCATGTGATACCTTACGAAACATCGATCAGAAACGCTTTACAGCATGTGATACCTCACGAAACATCGATCAGAAACGCATGACAGCATGTGATACCTAACGAAACATCGGTCAGAAACGCATAACAGCATGTGATACCTCCCGAAACATCGATCAGAAACGCATAACAGCATGTTACATTCAAGAAAAAGCGACCAGAAACGCATTACAGCATGTGATACCTCACGAAACATAGATCAGAAACGCATTACAGCGTGTGATATCTCACAAAACATCGATCAGAAACGCATTAAAGCATGTTACACCTCACAAAACATCGATCAGAAACGCATTATAACATGTTATATCTCACGAAACATCGATCAGAAACGCATAACAGCATCTGAAACCTCACGAAACATCGATCAGAAACGCATAACAGCATGTGATACCTCACGAAACATCGATCAGAAACGCATTACAGCATGTGATACCTCACGAAACATCGATCAGAAACGCTTTAAAACATGTGATACCTCACGAAACATTGATCAGAAACGCATTACAGCATGTGATACCTCACGAAACATCAATCAGAAACGCATTACAGCATGTGATACCTCACAAAACATCGATCAGAAACGCATAACTGCATGTGATACCTCACGAAACATCGATCAGAAACGCATAACAGCATGTGATACCTCACGAAACATCGTTCATAACGCATTACAGCATGTGATACCTCAAGAAACATCGATCAGAAACGCTTGACAGCATGTGATACCTATCGAAACATCGATCAGAAACGTTTTACAGCATGTGATACCTCACGAAACGTCGATCAGAAAGGCATTACAGCATGTGATACCTCACAAAACATCGATCAGAAACGCATAACAACATGTGATACCTCACGAAACATCGATCAGAAACGCATTACAGCATGTGATAACTCACGAAACATCGATCAGAAACGCATTACAGCATGTGATACCTCACGAAACATCGATCAGAAACGCATTACAGCATGTGATACCTCACGAAACATCGATCAGAAACGCATTACAGCATGTAATACCTCACGAAACATCGATCAGAAACGCATTACAGCATGTGATACTTCACGAAACATCGATCAGAAACGCTTTACAGCATGTGATACCTCACGAAACATCGATCAGAAACGCATTACAGCATGTGATACTTCACAAAACATCGATCAGAAACGCATAAAAGCATGTGATACCTCACGAAACATCGATTAGAAACGCACTACAGCATGTGATACCTCTCGAAACATCGATCAGAAGCGCATTACAGCATGTGGTACCTCACGAAACATCGATTAGAAAAGCATTACAGCATGTTATACCTCACACAAATTCGATCAGAAACGCTCTATAGCATGTGATACCTTACGAAACATCGATCAGAAACGCATTACAGCATGTGATACCTCACGAAACATCGATCAGAAACGCATTACAGCATGTGATACCTCACAAAACATCGATCAGAAACGCATAACAGCATGTGATACCTCACGAAACATCGATCAGAAACGCCCTACAGCATGTGATACCTCACGAAACATCGATCAGAAACGCATTACAGCATGTTATACCTCACAACAATTCGATCAGAAACGCACTACAACATGTGATACCTTACGAAACATCGATCAGAAACGCATTACAGCATGTGATACCTCACGAAACATCAATCAGAAACGCATTACAGCATGTGATTCCTCACGAAACATCGATCAGAAACGCACTACAGCATGTGATACCTCACAAAACATCGATCAGAAACGCATAAGAGCATGCGATACCTCACGGAAAAATGATGATACATTGTTTAGTAACTTTGCATGAGCGTTTAGTTAACATTTTTTGGAAATGAACATTCAGTGTTTAAGTGGATTTTATCTATCTTGTTCTATTTTCGTCATCAACAGTATATATTAAATGTTCTTTTTTAATATTTTCATGTATCTTAAAATATCGAAAATCGAGCTCATATGTCCAAAATGATTTACCGGTAAATGTGACCTGTTCTTCTGTGTATTTTTGTTTGTGTGCTTTGCATGCAACATTGTTGATCCGTTGGGGGAGCTGGAGTTTTTTCACAAAGACAACTTGTACTTGTTTTGTGATACGAGAACCTAATGGGGAAAGTGTGAAGTTGGTGCACCCTAGAACCTGGTTTAAACCCCCAGTGACAATTTATTTTACCACTGACCGTTCTAAGGTATCACCAAAGGTTCTATTTTTCGTTAATTGTTTGTGGCGTCCTATTTGAATAGACATACTTTTAACAAACATGTTCTCTCTCTCTCTCTCTCTCTCTCTCTCTCTCTCTCTCTCTCTCTCTTTCTTTCTCTCTCTCTCTCTCTCTCTCTCTCTCTCTCTTCCTCTCTTCTTTTTCGCTGCGTGGGGAGGCTGTGTTTCGTGAGTGTGGCGATTCATGATATGCATCTATTTCTTTTTTTTTGAAAATAAGTTTTGTTTAAATAGATCGAACGGGTTGAACTTTTGTATTCTCAATATATCAAATGTTAGTTGTAAAAAATGCAAATCAGGAAACGACACAGCCACAGCCGAAATCACACAAATCAACGGATAGAAAGAACGAGCATCAAAGCTTAATGAACAATCTTGACGTAACAGTGATTTAAAATGATATATATCAGGGGATAACGCTGAGGCACGGCCACTACTTTCAGTGACAAAAACGCAGCTGCAAACGTAGGCTTAAAGGCAATTGCGGTAGTTTCTTTATTCACAACCTTTTGAATTTTACAAGTGCACAGTTTACATGATGTGGACCGTTGTACGGGTTGTGTTATTGCAAAGAATTGTAAACGGTGATAACAGTTGGCACGGAGAGACTTTCTTTGTTACTTATTACGCCGGTATCGAGTCCACGATCGAGTCTGCCAATAGTGACTGTGTCCAGCAAACGGTGTTCATGTAATATACATAATGTCGTAAATCTTAAACTACAGCAATCGCCTTTTAAAATAGGTGATTGAAAGCGCCAATTAAACAATCGCCTTGGCTTTTCTTCAAATTTAAATTACTAAAATTTACAGCTTTTAAAAACCCATCTGTGCATAAGACCAAAATATAAATTAGGCTATGCCTAGGTGCGGTAAAAGCATTTTCCAAATAAAACAACTTACTTAATTGATATTGCTCACTCTCTTTGAGTCCAGATTGAAAAATTAGTCTTATGCCCCCAAAGAGTGGCTAATAGTAATCGCACTGTCCGTCTCTTCGTCCGAAATTCTCGCACAAACTTTTCATCGCTTCTTCTCCGAAACCGCTTGGAAACCGTCAGAAATTTCTGCTCGAGGAATTTTTGGCCGAGTTATGTGCTGTTTCATTTTTTAACATTACCTAACTCTAAACCCTAACCCTAAGGTCTTTAACAGAACAGAACAGAAAAAACATTTTATTTCGACTTAAGCATATAAGCTCATCGTCATACATGAAAAAAAATACGATAACATGCAGTGAGATTCATTCGATGCAAACAGCAGAAACTTGGGGGATTTCATTAAAACTTCACAGGAATGTTTATCACCAAGCCTAGTTGTGCATGTTGTCAGAAGTTTCCGCTCAAATAATTTTTGCCAGAGTTATGGGCCCATAGTTATTTTCTACTATAATTTCTGTATTAAAATCTTGTCCACACATAATCTCTAGAACCTCTTGGCAGATTTCATTTAAATTTCACAGAAATTCTTGTCACCAAGCCTAGTTGTGTATAACTTAATGAGTTCCCGCTTGAATTATTTGTGGCCAAGTTATGGGCCCTTAGACATTTGTACTATAACTTCTTTATAAAAACATTGTCCACACTCCATCTCCTAAACCCTTTGGAGGATTTCATTAAAATTTCACAGGAATGTTTGACTCTTGACTAGTTGTGCATATCTGAAGGATTTTCCGCTTAGATAACTTTGAGCAGAGTTATGGGCCCTTAGTCATTTGTTTTGCTTAACTTCTATATTTAGTGAGGGATTTACTTTAAAATTCAAATATATGTTCCTTATCATCACTCAAATATCTCTTTTTCATAACCCACATCATATGTGGTGAGGTCCATAACTCTAACAATCATATTTCCAGGATATTTTCCCCTTTAATCTTAGAATTTTCTAAAACAAATTGTAATATTTAACTATAATTTGTTTATTACTCGAGATATTTAATACAGACTTTAAACAAGTGATCTTTTTCATCTTTAAAATCATATGCATGCAGTATGCTTCATCTCTTCCACATGCATATTTTATTACATATGGATATTAATTTGATTTCAAAGCTGCATTTTGGGGTCATATGCCAATTTCATTTTCATGCATTACAGTAACTAGCAGAAAATACCAGCAATCAACTATTTTTAAACAGTTCATTTAATCATAATAAAATAAAAAGCTATATGTTAGGAAAAACACGTATGTTTAACTATTTCATAAAATAGCCTGCACCCTTTTGTTTCTGCTTTGCGGGTTACAGTAAACCTGGGCAGGGTGCTGGAATGGGGTCTGTTTGCGCTGAAATGTTCACTTTAGAGTTCAGCAACTCAAGCAGTTTCTCTTTTTCTTTCATGAGTTTGGTTTAAATTATTAAATCCATATTCATATAACAATACTATAATTAAAATGTAATATCGGGAACCGAGTATAGCAATAATTTTGTGACCCGAGTAGACCCAAATAAATTTTAAACCCGTTTAATGACGAGAAATCATTTAGTATAAAAGTGATACACACTTCAAGTTTTTGCGAAATTTATTTAAAAATAATCTAAATAGGTAACACATGTACCGATTAAGTAACATAATTGCAGACTATACTGCGTGTTGATCATCTATCAAGACTTTTAACGTTTTAACTTCCACAATCTTAACCCTTTCCTCCATGTATACACATTTTTACCCATGTGCGACCAGTGTAGATCCAGATCAGCCAGCACATCTGTGCCATCTGGTCACGATCTGCTCCAATCGCATTTTGGTCAGAGATCACCTAAACAATCAAAATGCGAACAGTTTAAACGTCACTGATGTGCCAGCTGACCTGAATCTACACTGTTTGCCCATGCAATAAAGTTGTGCGTATGGAGGAAAGGGTGTGCTACATCTGTCAGTAAGCCAGATCTGCTGCAGTATGCTACATCTGCTGTAGTATGCTACATCTGCTGAAGTATGCTACATCTGCTACATCTGCTGCAGTATGCTACATCTGCTGCAGTGTGCTACACCACACAAACATAATTCGTCATACATATGATATTTGTGCGATTTTTTACAGGTGTGTGAATAATATGCGAGAATATCACAAGCCGAATGTTTATTATGCTGAGGTCCCACTGCCGATCCAATCAACTCGATCATCCCGATCCCCTATATTGCCCGACTGAGCCCGATCAAGCTCGACTAAAGGCGTATACACGACTTCTTCTCGACCCCTAGTCGATCACACACGACTCTTTCACGATTATTCACGACAGCTTCACGACGTCAACCCGACCATCTTACCGATTTCCGCTCGATAATCCCGACCTTAACAAGACCTCAGCTCGACCAACTGGACCTGTGCTCGATCGCTGCCAGATCTTCACCCGACCAGATCGACATAGTCGTACTCGGATCGTAGAAGGTCATGTACTGAAACTTTTAAATTTTTAAAGACTTTTTTTTTCTTTTTTTCCCAATATATTTGTTTGCATTTTTTAAGTTTAATTTCGTTTCTAACACTGTCTAGTGTTTTAGTGTTTTTCAGATGTTTACATATAAATAGTGTCTAGCTCGTGTATGGTCAAACAGCAATCGGGAAATGGTCGTATATGGTCGAGTAGCAATCGAGGAGCAGTCTAGTAAATCTGGACACAAGTTTGAAAAGAGGTCGAGTTGATCGGGTTGCGATCGGATAATACTCGAGTAGAAGTCGAGATGATCGGGTACAGATCGGGTAAAAGATGTCAATTCGACCAAACTAGATCCCTACACGATTCCTTCTCGATCAGCTCGATCTTCTACTCGACCAATACACGACTGCTTCCCGAGCACTGCTCGAACACTTTGCTTCTCGATCGCTACTCGAATATTTTTGACATGTCAAAAAAAATCTGGTAAGAAGCCCGAGTGATGCCGACCAAGCTAGAACTTCTCGGCCTCTCCCGATCACTCATACCGACCGAGCCAGACCAGTACCCGATCGCTTGATCGGGCTCGATCGAGTTGATCGGATCGGCAGTGGAAAATCAGTTTTAGATTCAATTGTTAATGGTAGTTCGTACTAAGTTATTTGTGACATCTATGTACACAATAACTTTTACATACATGCATGTCAATATATTTGTAAAACAATTCAAAAATCGTATTACAAAACGAATATTGTTCTCTTTTGGGAAAGAGAAAGTATTTACACATACCGCATTACGCAAGACCTTTCCCCTGAAATAATTTCGATTGCTAAGATAATTAGCCAATTTGTGGTGTAAAATAAAAAAAAATCAACAACAAGGTTCAGTGTTTTTGTTTGGCACTTTAGATCGTTAAGCAGATCAATAGCTTAGTGGTCATCTTGTCTGACAACAACTCCAAGGTTGCTCCCCCCACCCCCGCACTACCAACTAAAGTTACAATGTACTTAGTGATTACTGATTAAGGCTTAAAACTGAAGTTCATTGTAGCGGTGCTATACACCGACACCGGCACCTAACAGAACCGAATTCTGGAATGGGAGAGTTCATTTATCTTGTACTGTTCTCCAGAACCCGACCAATAACTAAAACTCTAGTATGGGACATTACCTAATAGTATATGGATTACCGGTAGCGACCATAACTGAAATATATAAACATGTACATCAAGTTCTGTTTCTTCTACTCGTATTATTTATTCTAGCTCGGAAAGATATTTACCAGATGCGTTCTGTGTTATTATATTATCATAATTAAGTAGTCGTGCGATCAAAAGATATTGTAGATTTAGGGCTCAAAATCTATCATTTTCCCCACTATATTGATAATATCGACAATAAAAGTAACTGACTATTAAAATATTCATTATTAATCACAAGATTATTGACTGTAATCCCAGATTATCGTTTCAATTGGAATAGTTGTTAGGGAAATTGTTTACGCCGCGTAAATTGGTTTAAGCTATATGTTTGTAAGTGCGACCTTGTGAATTCATGAAATTTGTTTCAGATTAATCTCTTATTGGTGTTACCTGATATAATGGACTGATTGCTCAGCCACATTACAGCAGAGATAACATCAAATTTATAATAATAATAATAATTAACAGTGATCGGATTTCAAACGTGTTCTAAACATGGGACGCTAGACATTAATGCGTTAACTCTTAACTCCTAAAATACACATTTTACGCAGGTGCGGCCAGTGTTGATCCAGACAAGCCGGTATATCTGTCCCATCTGCACTAGTCGTAACTTGGTCAAGAAAAACATTATATTAGGAAAGCGAACAATGCAGATGCTGATCAGACGGCGCAGATGCTCTGGCTGATCTGGGTCTACACTGGATGCCTATGAAGTAAAGGTGTATCAATGTAGAACGGCACGGATGTACTGACTGATCTGGGTCTACACTGTATGCCCGTGCAGTAAAGGTGTATCTATGTAGTAAAGGGTCAGAAAGTAAATTATGTTACGAACGATGAAGAACATTAAGATAATACGAGAAAGGAAACAATAAAAACAATAATTGTATTTTGTTTGAACAAAAATGAAAGGATATTAAAATCCGATTATAAACAAACAAGTCACGTGATCCGTTTCGTGAAGCTCTATTCAGGTCAGTAAGAAACACGTAGAAACACTTTATTCTCTCTTTTTATAAGGGTGTTGTTGAGATGCAACATGGTACTATGAATGAACATTTACAACAACATTCAAGTAGCACCCCCTTCGAATATTAATATTCGTATCTTATTTCTCATTGATACTAGATTATTGTTTAGCCAGCGTATACACGACATGTATTCTGCATTCGTAATTAATATACCCACATACAAACTATAGCTGTTGTTAAACTAGACTTCTCGTGCGGTAATTGCGATTATTATTTGCAGGTTGAATGCTATGGGCCGTAGCCCATGCTTATGTTCCTCTGGTATCATATTTTCAAGTGCATTTACAACACCAGCAAAACTTCAGTTGACAGAGAAGCTTCTAGCGTGTGCACATATTTAACGATGTCACATGCACCCAGAGTTGACATTCTGCGTACTAAGTAAAATGATTTTCTGATTGGCTTGCTGAAACATTTATTTTCCCCTTACATGCTATGAAGATTTTACTTTTACTCATGAATTGAATGCCCACATGAATATAATTATAGTGCCTCTAGCTGGGAGCGAACCCGCACAACAATAACGTTTGTCCTTCTTAAAGAATTTTCTATTGTCAAGTCTTTAGAAAGAAATCAACGTTTGTCACTCATCCACGCGAGCAGGAAATTCAAAGTCAGACGCTTCTACTTCAACCTCATATTGTTAACATATGTAAGTCAAAACGACAAAACATATTGTTGTAACACTACTCATGTGAGAATATCTATTTGCAATGAGCGTAGTTTATGCAACGAAAATATGAATATTATGTACTTAGAATATTCATTCTTTACCCTGAAATTTGCTGAACTTGTCGTTAATATTTTTGTACATATTATAAGCATACACTTCACAAGACACATCTCAAATTTGCATTGAAAAAAAAAAATTAGTGTATTTATCCGTTGGAGCCTGCTCAAAAATCTCATTTCATTAAAAAGCATATGCACGCAAATTCATTTTAAACAAGCTACGCGACTGTCACGTGATCATCGAAACTTTACAAACATCAGATCATAGAACGGCTTTCCTTGATGACTTTATTAAACACATCCCTTGAGAATTTTGTTAATGTTTGCATTTGTTTGCATATTTGCTGCATGTATATACCTCATTTCTTATGGGCGTCCAGTGTACATCCGCAACGTCTGCTCTGCATTACTCTTAGACTGCTCCGTATTTACACTGTTCGTTTCTCGGTTAAGAATATTTTCATGTTTCTTAAACATTAAATCCTGATTAGAAGGCACAGTTGTGCCGGCTGATCTGGATCTACTTTAGTCGCCCATATCCTGCTCAAAGAACCTACCGACCATTTGGTGAGTGCTGGTTTTACCCCTCAGTTGATAAATTGACATTCAGGTACTAATAAACCAGTGCATTTTAATGGCATTTTTAACAAAAATGTGAAAGTAATGTATTTTGCAAAGTTTGATGTGTGCATTTCCGATTCCATACGAAGAAATAAAACACATGATCATGATCTGTGTAGTCAGAACATTGGTTCAGTCTACATTTATTAAAGTTCTGCTGCTTATTATATCCAAAGCTTATACATTTTAAAACACTTTTTGAGGTTATCAAAATATCACTATTATTAAAACGATTCCTTCAGCAAAAACTGAAGAAAAACTTGTATTTTTCCAAAACTGAACATTCGTGCTTTTGAATATATATCAAATGTTTAAAACAACTTGCATTTTTTAAACAAGTATTATTTGCTTTGTTCTATTTTTATTTGAAAATAATATTGTTTGAAAGCAATCTTCAAAAATTGATCCATTGTAATTTTGTAACCTAACACAAGCTTTGGTTAAACTGGTTACATTTTTCAATCTTACCTAATATTCATGCGTGAGTTTCACAGACTTCTTAGTTTAAAGAGGCTTATAACGTTTTTTGTCTATAAAAAGTTTATCAACTATAATAATTATCAAGATACATTGTTACATTAATTACTTCGAAAAATAAATTGAAGGCGAAATATTTCGGGTTAGTTGCACTGGTTACAGAGATGTTACATGCGGTTACACGTGGATACAAATGTTTATTGTAAAATGTTCTTGTTTTACCTTTTACCCACAGTGGCATTTTGTTTTGCACCTGACCGTTTCAAGGCGGTAACCCCAAGGGTTCCCTTTTTTCGCCTAATTGTTTGTGTCGTCTTATTTGAATTTACATACATAACAAACATGCTCTTCATTCACCTCTTCTTTTTCGCTGCGTGGGGAGGCTGTGTTCTGTGAGTGATTCTTGATATGCATATTTCACTTTTTAAGATTTTGTTTACACTAAAATTGTGGTTACGTGGTTACATACAATTTTTCTGGTTTAACCGGGTATTTTTACTTATAGAAGTATCCATCAGAGCTGATAATTTCATCAAAATATAAATATTTTAGGACAAAGAGATAACGTTACTGTATAACTGATTTTGGGTAAGCAGACGTCACGTGATACTCTGTTAAACATAAATGACCTTATTATTTATTTTTGCGATTTTCCAAAGAGTGGTTTTTATGAAGTGAATAGTACAATATCAAATAGGGCGCGCCTAGAGAAAAGGTACCCTCGGTCATATTTTGTGACATTTTAGTTGTTACTATATTTAGAAAGAACTTACAAGTATCTTTTTAATTTCTCATAACTAACAAGTGCTTTTCTTACACATTTTGACAATTATAAATGATTTTTTAACGCGAAATGCATACATAATTAAAGTCTGCTCAACTTTATGACGTCATTTTAAGGATTGACGTAAACTTTCAAAGGTACTTTTTCCAATGACGCGCTCCAAATTTGTAAAACTGTTTACTAATGAACGATCTGTGTATACAGTACCTGTCTGTCACGTGCCTGTTAATGGTTGTTAACGTACTATAGTAATTGACTATAAAACTACATGTAAAATACATGCAGTCCACATCAATAAACCATTCTGCTTTATTACTTAAGACAAAAGAAATGTAAGCATTGGACGGAAATTCGTTATGTTCGATAACATAGCCTCCCTTTATACGTTGCTCTTAAACTAAAATGTACATGCTTGTGAAGTTAGTCATACTGATGATCAATTACTTTATCGTGAAATGCAGATTGAAAAGATAGAAAAGTAGCCGTATATAATTTTTATATAAAAGCAGTTAAAATAATTATTAGTATTCTAAAACTTTGTACTTTTATATTAACACTTTTATGTAAAAGGTTTTAGGTTGACAGCAGGCACACGATGTAGTTGATTAATAAAATGTAATTTCTAAAATGCTTCGTACTCGAACTTCACAATTCACATCATCGTTAGAATATGATAAATATGTAGTACCAAACATGTTAGATAATGTGTCTTACATTGCGAGACTCGGGGTACATCTGACACTAAATTAACTAGTAATACAAATTTGATATAGGATGCAACACATGTCAAAAATGTTTCTTAATTACCGTTTGATTGATATTGTGTTTTCAAAACTATTAAGTCTACAGTTATAAAAATATAATTAAAAAACTCAGAGTTATAATCCTACAAATGGAAACACATTAAACAATATCAAATTACGTAACCTTATTCATTCAGTGCAAACTAGTCAATGTTTTAAATCATGCGACTCTAAATACCCACCCCTTTAAAGGTGCACTTGTGTACCAGTACGACTGTTTGCTTTAAACGTATTTTTTTCGTTTCGGGCCTCATTTAAGGAAACCCCCATTTAGTTTTCAGTTCATTTATATAATGATATTATAAATCAAGATGGGGCTAAACATATCCATATCATACATATCATAAGTAATCTTATTACTTATTAGTAATCTTATTACTTATATCCATATAGATCATTTGTAATTAGCTTTCTAAAGAGAAGACATATTATAATTATTTATACAAACGAGAAAACCGAAACTTTTTAGAATGCAATACGAAAAAAAAACACAATCAAAATAAACAAAAACAGAACAGCAATCGCATTTGTTGTTCAAATGAACGTATGTGTAATAAAGTAATAAAGAATCGCGCAATTCCCACACCATCCCTTTAACCCCAAAAGCGTGTTGTAAATAATATTTTTTGTTTAATATACCCAACAAAAAAGTTCTGCACACAAGTGTTCGTTTGCGTAATTTTATAATATAGCGAATAACTGGTATAAATTCTACATGAATATCAAGATTAATTGTTTGCGGAGCTAAAGACAAAAACGAAATTAAAATCGGTTGGTAAATAAGCGAGACATGTCATTTTGAGTATGATAGGGGTAAACAGTCATAAGTTGCAAAATTTGCCGTATCAAGGTAGAGGTTTGAAATTTATGAAATCACTCAACATTTCACAAGTGTCTGTTTTAAGCAATTACGAGCATGCAATGTGATGCTAGTAACAGTTGGTAATCAAACTTTGATGCCAAACCATTTCAAGAATTACGCTCAAACCTAAGTTTTTATTAATTAAAGTATCACATTGTCTCACTCATTGACCTATAGGTATGACAAGACAGTTTAGGGATTATTCGAACAGTTTCCATTCTGTATTGATGAATCAAAGCACCCAGTTTATAAAGTGTATAAAAGCAACCGTCCAATGCAATCAACCACTTATCTTATTTGAGAAAAACAAATCTGCATTGCTTTTCAAATTAGTTTATTTCTCATGGTCAACAAGGAAGGTTTTCGTTAATTTGACCGTCATGGCAAATGTTGTACCACTCCGGCCACCTAGACGTCTTTCTAAACAAGTCAGAACACGTGAAGTTAGTCAAGTTAGTTGATCTACCCAGTTCTCTTGTTCACGAATGGAACCTTATTCCACAATTGAAATTTTGTTGGCTGTTAAATTGCGTGCGAAGGCGCTTGAAAGAATGTGCTGAATTTAGTCAGTATACGTCTAGCGATTTTTGCCACTTTTGTGTAGTAACCCCCAGAGGCTTTAACAATGAATTGCTTATTGAAAGTATTAATCTGATTTTATTTCTGTTTTTTAGAATTGTTTACTTTGAATTGCTGATTTATTTGGTATGTATCATTTTGTTGTGTATGGTGAAATTAAAAAGATATTTCATAAAATGTCCAAGTGTGCAGAACTTTTTTGCCGAATATATAATGCTTGGGTTAGAAAACTTAGCAAAAATGCTAACAAATTAATTTATATGGCTGATCCAGAGTTCATTATACTACTGAATGAGCTAGCCGGGATATACACAAACAGGTTGCACCTGATGAACGTGATCGTCATTATGTAAAACCGATTAGCGAGTATATACTGATAACAGAACTGACGTCTGTGTACGGGGCAACTTTCTAACGCCGCATTCTTCTAACACAGTTTTACTGTTAATTTTTAATGATTCAACCGATTCAGTGAATAAGATTATTAATGAATTTAGATTTTATTGTATAGTCTTGTAACCCGCCAGCTTCCACTTCTATGCAGTTTTATACCATACAATAATCAGCCAAAATTTTCTGAACTCAGAGTGTTGATTAGTAGGTTATATGTTTAACTTAGTATTATTTAAAACATACTCAAGTACTTCTATAAATATAGTACAAAAGTCACCACCCCGTAGTAATGTTATCATCCACCAAGTACTTCCCTCTAAATTTCGACCAATTCCTTACACTATCATTAATACAATAGTAGTTTGATGTAACCGATGTTGTTAATCTATCATGTCATAAACTCTATATTTTTAATGTATGGATTTAGTCTGCAACAATTACAGCGAGATAGCGAGATAAACGAAGTGATTAATGAATTAAAATAATTATTTTTTTTCAGCAGTACCGTTAAACAAAATTTAAGCAAACGAACTTGCAAAATTCCAATATTTATCAAGTTAAACTAATTCCGTGGTTAACATTTTATCTGTTTTATTGCGAAATTAAAACATTCAAAATGGCTTGCATACAAAATTCAAAATATTCACTTAAACCTACATGTTTGCAAATACATTAGCAAAATTGAAAAGAAATGTAACTTTTGTATGAAAATTCAATTAGTTAGATAGTATACCTTCCCTTTAAACGTTGCACTAAAAACAAATCACATTAATGACGGTGTTCCACTTTTGTCTTAATAGGCTTTACGTAAGTATGGTTTAAATAAAGGATTTAAAAGTATAGGATTAAAATGTTTTTACAATAAAAGAAGTGAAACATGCACATCAGAAATAACAACTCTCAGAAAAACAGCCTTCCATTCATTGCCAGAATCATAGACAAAGAGAACATAAGTGTATAAAAACGAGCAATGTCTAATAGGAAAAATAACAAAAATAAAAATGTTCAGCATATATTGAATTAACTTATTGCTAGTTGGTGTACTTGTGGCACTTCTAGCCTCATATTATACAAACAATAGAATACGGATGTCTTAAAGCTATGTGTTGGTGTTTTGTTATCACGGTAAATCTTAGTAACAAAACGAAGTGCGTTTTAGAGACTGAACATACTTAATTAACATAATTTTCATAACCAGAGATATCGTCTTACAGATAGAACAACCATAAACCAGATCAAATTAATTGTCTTACTTCAATTAGAATAAATGATGTTAAAAAAGTCTATGTTTTAAGGCAAAATAAGTTTAGAGAAGAACATGTGTTTAATAAGCTGAAAATGGAATTTGGAAAGCAAACAAACAGGACAAATACGAAATCATTGCACGCTCGGTTTGTCAGAGTCTGTTAAAAACGTCCGACCTATGCTACAGCCCACATTTAACGGAAAACAACCTGCGGATAAGGTTCACATTTCATTTGTTTGGATGATTAAAAGAACAAATTAACATATGAACAAAGAACGCCTGTCTTCTAAGAGCGCCTTTGTTGATCTTTGAAGACAGATTTGACTGCATTTGCAACAAGTACAATGCAACTGAGTTGCGCTAAACCCGGGGCTAGGCGACGTGGGCAGTAATATGCATTTTCATTACTGCTTATGAACTTGATAATCATAATTGTCGTTTTCGTTGGCTGTCAAAGTTTTCATTTCATCTATAATCATATGAGCTCAATGTAGTTTATAACAGGAAACCATATATATCTGTATAATATCATGTTATTTGATAAAGAATGAAATATTAGATGGCACTCATTGACCCAGTGCAACCCAGCTTCCTCGTTTTAGTTTCATAGAACGAGGTGAAGCGGATTTTCATCTGCGTTCATATGACATGACTTTAAACCAGACAGAACGCTTACGGTGTATTTAAGTGTGCAAATGACTCACTAACAATTGCAATCCTCAATAGAAGCAATGTATAAGAAAGTCAAAATTTCGAAATAATCTTTAAAATGTTATCTTTCATTACCCGACTATGATTGTTATTGTAGACTTTACAGCGATTATAGAAAAGAAGAGTATAAAGGTAAACGTAAAGCTATGGGTTTATAGTCTGTAATTACTGTATTCAACCGACTTTCACATTTACCCTCGATCACTCGATATAAGTCGTCCGTTAATAGTCGGCGCCGTAGGCAGCCACGGAACATTCGCTTATATTCCTCACAGGTATACTTGTATATATCAGTATACTGATATGTATGTCTACACTGGGAATCAAACACGTACGGCGACAGATCCAAGCAGCTCGCTATCGACTGAGGTAACGGAATCAGACTCATGCCAGGAGCTGAGAGCTATGTTCGTCAATTCAAAATATAGGAATATTTCATGCAATACCTTTAACTAAGGAAATACTAAATTTTATATTTTACACATTTTCATTATAGGTTTTAAAAACTGGCCTTCGTGTGCGAGTTGATTTTAAAGCTGTCCCCTGTCTGGTTTGTAAATTATTAATCGACCTGATACACCGTTTACCTTCTTTGTGTCAGAGTTAGGTAACTAAAACACCGAGGGCACGTATCCAGCTTCATTTGAAACGATTTCTTTACAAAGCAAATAAACAATATATATTAGGCTAAAATAACTCTATAATTATACAATTACTTGTTCCGTGTTTTCT
Source organism: Corbicula japonica (assembly GCA_038501625.1). Taxonomy (NCBI): domain Eukaryota; kingdom Metazoa; phylum Mollusca; class Bivalvia; order Venerida; family Cyrenidae; genus Corbicula; species Corbicula japonica. The sequence goes on along the minus strand of JAZAYU010000663.1, from coordinate 7,850 downwards.
ACGCAGATCAGAATTTAATTGTGTTATAAATTTTCATGAAAATAGTTTCATAAATTGCAGTCGTACTTTTGAGTGTATCCCCCATGAAAATGCCTGTAATTTTCATCTTAAAGTTAGGTAATCAGATGTAGTTTCATAAATACTTCCTTGTTTATTTATAGCATTGTTAATCAATTATCTAGTTTCTATTGAGGTAGTAAACATTGACGTGTTACTAGCTATTGAATTTCAAGGACAAATACCACAAGTTTATGATTCGTAACATGCATTCAGTAGTTATAAGGCAGTTAAATGAATAACTTTTTGTTAAACAAGGAAGATCGCCAAAACATAAATGTTAGTTTGACATGAAACATGATGATTCAGATATCTCTATAGCAGTATTGATTTTACGATAAGAAATGTCTAGGTGTTAAAGCTTTGTTTGTTACGGATTTTAACAGATAATGTTATCGCTATATAGGGTTTTACAGGTGTTTTCCTATTTGTTGGTTATTTGAAAGATGATCTAATCAGTGTTTTGAGAATAATTTTAAATTTTCCCATTGCTGATGCAAATAGACTGTCACGTGACAGAAAAAAATCATCGATCATAGTATTAATCATACTTTTGCAACGTTTATACTAAATAACTATTGGAAAATATTAGATCGCTTGAAAATGCCATTAGACCATTTGTATTTCACTTTTAAAGGCGGCCACATGTTTACCAGTCATGCTGTACTTTATCATCTACATATCGATAGTCAAGAGTTGGTCCAAATCACGGAGAGCAAGTTTATTTGTTCACATCAAGGAAAATAATCGATCTTAACTTGATTTTTAACACAAAGGTATTGGGCAAATTGGTTATAGTTCTACAGAAAGACGCGCTATAAGCACGGGAAAAAATAGTGTGTCTTTTATCCGGTGATTAACACCGCTGATCATGGAATGGTATTTATCAAACAGGACCGAACTGGAGGTTCCATGTTCACCGCCATATGCACATCATCGTTTGAGATGGGTCACAAGTTGATTGTTAACATAATTAAATATTGATTTTCGCTAAAGCCTGTTTCACACTGTCCCGGTATACAGCCGCGGTGCTTCCAGGTTTGGACCCCGTGGCCAACCGTGACCACAAACGTAGCAAAGCCGGGAATAACCGCATTGAATCGGGATGAACCGTGTTGAAAATCAACACAACCGGGAACACCGGGAGTGGAACCAGTACCAGCCCTTTTCCGTGGAGATCCGTATAACTATAGTTTGGCACGGTAGTAGCCGGTGAATGCCGATTAAGTAACAATGGAGCCACAGTATGACTAGGGTGCAAGTGGGTGGAATTCGGAAGCCATATTTAAACCATTATTTTATAGTGTCATAACCGGGAACCTTTGGGGCTGTATACCGGGGCAATGTAAACTAGGCTTCACGAATCTTCCCGGTTCATCCCGGTTCATCCCAGTCCACCGGCTACAAATTACCGGACGCACTGGGGCATACATCGGGACAGTGTAATACAGGCTTAAGCCTGGGACTAGGCGGCGTGGCATTAATATGTAGTACCCATTAACACGCCTTCAGTAGTTTGATTCTTGTCGTTTTTGGTGGTTTTCAACGTTCTTTTAACAATTGCTTAAGTTGGTTATGTTATGATTTGTTGTGTAAACATTTTGCATAGAAGACAAATAATTGTATACACAAGTAGTATGTAAGACAACATCCCTCACACAATCCTAACCAAACCTAGTTTGAGCAGAGAGAAGCTAGCAGTCATCAAGAACCTGCACACTTTTCATATTAATGTGTTGTGATGTTCAATTGCTTCTTAAGTTATCTGTTTACCTATCCAATAGTCGCCTTAATATATATAGTCTCATTCCCAGGTTAAATGTATCGGTTTCACATCCACCCGTGCTTTCAAGCTGATTCAAAAACAGATCGCTAAAATAAAAAAAAATGGTTTGCGTCCTCTCTGCGAATGATTGAATATCGATAATGAATATCTGCTCTACTCTGTGTAATAAGTCTGTTCTTGACAATATTCAGCTAATTACGTAAAATGCATTCAGCAAAGAACATGAACATTCTTCATTCTTCTGCAATGAGATTTAACAATCCATGTTTTTTAGTTTAAACATCAATTCTGTTAATTTAATATCATAGAATTGTATAATTTTAAAGCGTTGCAATTATGTTGACAATAAAAAAGATCGCAATTATTAATGAGTTTAGTGCTAGTGTAAAACGGGTCATCAAAATATTTCAGGTACAGTAAATTTCTAAGAAAAATTTCCCGGAATTAAGATTACCTTGATATTTATTTTAGTGATAACGTTAATATCAGGATTATCCGATCAAGCTTTTATTGGAATGTCCCTGCTAGCTCAGTCAGTAGAGTGATCGGAATTGCAAGGCTAGGCGCTGTCGCTTGACGATAAGGGTTCACTCCCCAGTAGACACAATAACATTTGAAATTCACAGTTGCTCTTTTGTGCGACGTGTGACGGCAGTTGAAAGATTATCCGTAAATATTCTCAATATTAAATCAGTAAATAACCGGTTGCCGATGTCATGGTGCGATAATAACCTTTATCAGGGTTATCTGTTCATTTTTGAGGGGTTGTCCCGGCTAGCTCAGTCGATAGCGTGATCGGAATTACATGGCTAAACGCTGTATGAGTTTGGTTCCTATTAGAGGCAAAACCATTTATAAATATAACACTATTTCAATTTTCCTACGATGCTACTGACATCTTTTTTAACAATTTTGCAATATTATTAAGACAAACATGTCTTAAGTAACACTTAGTTGTCATCCTGTTCGCAAGATAGTACCTTTAAAACTATTACAAACAAAACGTGTTAAGATATAGTAATCTTTTCCATATCATTTATCTCGTTCATTGTTTATAAATATTAGTTGAAATCTGAGATACAAACTGCACCAATTGTAAAAATGACAATTACGATATAATTTTTGTATATTAAGAGATCATAAACATTGAACAAGTCGCCTTTAATTGTGATTTATATAGAAACTTTAATAAGCGTTCAATTTTTCTTATACTTATTTATACTAACCAAAAACGATACTCTCACCCAAACTTCTTATTAGTCACTTCTATCTTTCTTATAAGAAAACTTTGACTTTTTCTGCAATAATTTGTCAATACAATTATTAGATTTAAACATTTAAACTTCCAACAATTGACAGACAATGTTATGCAAGCAGTTGAATGTCAAGCAAGCAGAAAACTACTTTAAATTTCTTTTTCTGTTTAAAAAAAGAACTTTCGTTAGGAAGTAAAGATACTTTGAAAACGCGTTTAATATAATTTGCCGCTTTTTTGTCACTCTTAGGGTAACACTTGTGAAGTTTTATCATACAAACACATTCAAACTGTCCTTTACTTAGTTTTCTATAAATTGTTACGGTTGTAAACAGGCACACTATTCGTCAATAGTTATCAGGTTACATAGATAACAAATTAACGTATTGTTATGTTTGAAATATTAATTGTATCGTGAACAAGCGTTAAGATTTATTTTACAATGAACAATTGCATTATAGGATATTGGATGACTAAGTGAAATACGTATAGCAGGATATGTCTTACAGCTAATTAGACATACCCGTACATCCACCATGTCCACCAGTAAAGCAAAACAACCATTATTAAAGCTGTAAAGTAAAAAAGCTATAGGACAAATTTAGCCAAAGATGCAATAAAGTCATACAAACATATTTATCCATACAGCTGCTCGATTCATGGATCCAATCAACCTTGACAATCAAATGCAACACAACTAATCGAGCCATATAACTAACAAAGCCATTCAGAAAATAACACCCTCCAGCCAATATGTTATATAGCCAATCAAGCCATACAACGAATGAAGCAGCAAATCCACATAAGCAATACAACCAATCATTCCACCCAACCAATCAGTCCGTACAGCCAGTCAAGCCGTACAACAAATTAAGCCATTCAATCAATCAAACAATATATTGCCACTAAAGGAATACAACCAATTAAGCTGTTCAGCTATAAACACATTGATGAAATAATGATATGTATTTGTGATGAGAACACCTAACAATAATCGATAGAAAGAAACTTGGGTGATTGGCTCGCACGGAGAACAACATAACACAGAGGTAAGTATAATTGAAAGCATAAGTACGGTTAATAGAACGACATAACAGTTAAGGGGGACAGTGTCTTTAAACCCTATCATGTAAGTGTTACATTACGCTAGTCAGTATCGTTACCCCTTGGGTTCTCATTTTTTTTAATTGTTTGTGGTGTCGTTTATGAAACTGATCATTTTATTTACCATGCCCTCTTCTTCTTGACTGTGTGAGGAGGCTGTTTTTTTCTGAATGTGGCAATTCCTGGTATGCATATTTAACTTTTTCAATATATGTTATGTTGCTCTATGCTCTTTGTACTTTGTCACTTTATTTTAACTTCAGTCATTTTTTTTCTATTTTGACGTACTATCTTAAAAAAGGATAGTTGCATTATCATTGAGAGAAGTCTGTAGACAAGCCACAAACGAACTGATTGGATAAGTGCGAAAAAATGAGTCATTGTCTAGTATCCAGGCACAAAAGGAATGAACTGGTAGTAAAACCTGAGCATATTGTTATTTTCATGTTATTCATTAATATAAGATATCTCGGATCGATTTCCAATCGTGTCAAGCAATGGTAATAAGATGGTAAAATACGTCTAAAATCGAGCAATGTCTAATAAGACGAAACAAAAAGGAACCTGGGGGATTACCTGCTTGGATAGGTGCAAACATTTGTTTTGGGGGCTTTATGTATGTGTGAAAAAGACAGATACCCTTTACATTAAATATGTAAAATCTGTATTGAAATAAATAAATCGTTATCTAAATCTATATCACTCTATTCAAATATAGTATTTTTAAAAATAAATTGGAGTGAATATATAAAACCATCACGAAGCTTCGTCACCTAACTCGCAAAATCATCGTTAGCGTTGTACACGTTGCAATTTGTTCAACATCTATTGAATTCACATATTGCAAGTTGAGTACTTGAGACGCTGCTAGCCTCTTATGATATAAACAATACAATAAGGATGCACTATATATGTTCCAAAACGTTTTGTCGTTTTTTTTTATCACGACACATCTAAGTAACACAAAGAAGAGTTTTAAGAGGAGACACTTAATTAACATAATTTGCATAATCAGAGTCATCGTCTTACAAATAGAACATCATTTAAGCAGATCAAATTACTTGTTTTATTTGAATCAGAACACCAGATGTTAAAATAGTCTATGTTTGAAGGCAAATTACGTTTAAACATACACCAGCAAAACATTTTTTAATAAGCTGAAAAGGGAATTTTGAAAGCAAACGAACACGACAAATATGCAAACAGTGCAGGCTCGGTTTAATTGAGCCTGTTTAAAACAGTCCAAGTCCAACATATGCCAAAGACCAAATTTAATCAAAGACTAACAGTAAATAAAGAGCACACTTTATTTGTCTCATTGGATGATTAAAAAACACATTTACCTATAAACAAATAACAACTGCCCTCTTAGAGCACTTTAAGGTTTTAAGACAGATTTGGCTGTTTTTGTAATAAGTGTAATCCAATTGAAATTTATTATATGATCTCAATATTGAGTTGCTCTTAACCCGGGGCTAGGCGGCGTGGGCAGTAATATGCACTTCCATTACTGCCCTTAACATTTTCTATCAAAACGAGCCTGCACTATTTTCATATTTGTCGTTGTTGGTGGCTTTCGAAATTCCCTTTTCATTTACTATGATATGTAGTAAAGAACACGAAACTATCCATATCCGTTTAATATCATGTAATTTTATTAAGAATTAACTATTAGATGGCACACATTGACCCATTGGAACCTAGCTTCCTCTTTTTTGTTTCATACACTTAGATGAACTAAATTTTCATCTGCGTGTATATATTATTAACATGACTTTCAACCAGACTCAACGCTTGCTTTGCAAATGACTCGCTGACGATAGCAGTTGTTAATGTATTTTAGGTTTAAATGACTCGCTGACCATATTAATTATCAATGTATTTTAGAATCGAATGACTCGCTGACCATAGCAATTCTCTATGTATTTAAGGTTCAGTGTCGGTTAGGAGTAGGTGGCAATAGCAATTCTAAATAGAAGCAATGCCAGAAATGTCAAAATTTCGAAATAATCTTTGAAATTTTATCTACCATTACATGTACATTACTATGATTGTTGTTTTAGACATTTACCGCGATTCTCGAAAAGACGAATATAATGACATATACACCTACGCTTTGAACCGAACGCGTAAGATCTCAGCGCTAAGCAGCACGCTACCCACTGAGGTAACGGAATCATTTTAAGGTCAAGTAGCCAAGAGCTATGTTCGTCAATTCAAAATATAGGAATATTTCATGCACTAACTTAAATAAAGGAAATACCAAATCTTGTATTATTCCCATGTTTGAGTTTAAATAACTGTCCCTCGCTTCTGAATTTATTTGAGAGCTGTTCCATGTCTGGTTTGTAAATTAATTATTTCACCGATACACCGTTTACCTTGTTTGTGTCAGAGTTAGTTGACTAAAACACAGGGGGCACCTATCCAACTTCATTTGAGATCATTTCTTTACAAAGCAAATAAACAAAATATATTAGACTAACATACTCTATTATTATACAATTACTTGTTACGTGTTTTCTACGCAGACTATTTTTTAATTTTGATAAAATATTCATGGAAAAGACTCGCATACATTGCAATCATACTTTTGAGAGTATCTCTCATGAACATGCCATCGAATTTTGTCTTAAAGTTAGGTAATCAGTTGTAGTTTTATAAACACTTCCTTGTTTATTTATAGCATTTTATATTAATTATCTTGTTTCTGAAGATGCAGTAAATATTGACTTGTTACTAGATATTATTTTTCAAGGACAAATCGATGATCAATATTTGCTCCAAATCACGGAGAGCATGCTATATTGTTCACATCTTCCAACATAACCTTTAACGAATGTGAAAATGACACAATTTGTACGTACACGTAATAATGGAATATTTTGGCTTTGTACAAAATTTAAAGTAAATTGTATAGAAAATAGTGTCTGTTACAAATAAGTGTTACAAAATGAGCAATTAATTAATAAAGGAAAATAAGTTGGTTTGGCATAGGAACCCTCACAGAACCCTAATTAAAATCGGCTTAATTAGCTGAGATTAAAAAAACTGATATAATTTTCGTATTGACATGCAAATACTCAGCATTTTTTTTTTGATGAATGAGATGAAATTTCTGCACTATTTACATTTTTTTTCTTCACAAAACCGGTTATTTATATAATTTATTCCATAATTGTATGTTTGCGGGGTGGTTTCAGTACCCCAGCCAGAACAACTCTGGGTATCATTTGGTAGCACTATGAATAATCATCGCAGTTTTATTAATTATTAATGTTTAGCTCATTGTCTTCTGGCTGTGGCCATTCTAGATTTGCATATTTCACTTTTTATGATGTGAATGCGATCTTTTAAATAAGGTCTCGGCCATAAGTAAGATTAAGATTTTCAGTTTGCCTGTTAAATTATTTTCTGTTTAGTTATGCCATTTCATTTCTCGAGTAGAGCAAACCCGTTTCTATCAGGGTTCCTCACATCCATGCTTCTTTAAATGATGTTGACAATACCTCACTGAGGAATATATCATAATAGCAGTATGTTATGAACTATTCCTTTCACGTTTTACGTGTGCATTTGTTAAGTAAAGAGCTACGCGGTGTAAGCAGTAATAAGAGTTTCAAGTACTGCCCACGATCAGTCGTAATC